>CAWUFW010016419.1:0-310406 GCA_963921515.1 Calotriton arnoldi | reverse complement strand
AGAGGTGCAGAGTTCAGGAAGAAGCGTAGGCAGAGGCAGTGGGCATGAATGCCGTGTTGAGGCAACATGCGGGCTCATAAGATGGCGTATATGCGCATGGTGGCAATGGCGGTGAGTCGCATGCAAGAGGAACAGAGTGAAGGAGGCACAGCAGTGCCATACGAGGTGCAGAAACAGCGGAACAGAGTGCGCAGCCGTACAGTAAAGAGGACAGAAGAAACAAAGAAGAGCAACAGAGAGAAGATAAGCAGCAGGAGGCAGAGAGGCACAGGCAGAAAGAAGCAGAGAGGCAAAGAAACAAAGAAGAAGTTGTACGCAGCAGGAAGAGGCAAGGTGCCATAACAAGGCCAGCAGTTATCAAAAGAGTTGTGCTTGAAAGAAAGGTAAAGGCAGTTATGTGATAACAAAGAAGGCGTGCATTATGGTTCGCTGGCGTGGCTGCGCCATACACAGTGTTGCCAACCATGCAGAAAGCTGGTGTCAGATGCAGTAAGTGCCATGAGAAGCGCAAAGAAGCAACGCGAGAGTTTATGCAAGAGAAGTGCAGAAAGAAGAGAGAAACAAAGCTGGAGAGGCAGGAACAGATAGCAGAAACAGTCAGAGAAGTGTACAGAACAGGAGGCGCACAGTAAAGAAGGCGCAGTTCAGGCATGATAGCGCAGAAAAGAAGTGCAGAAACAGGTGCACAAGAGTAGGCAGGACGCAGAAATATTTGGCGTGAAAGAGTGCTACTCCAGGCAGTATGTGTTATATGAAAACAAATGCTTTCAGCCACAACAGAGAAAGCAAAAGTACAGAAGTAGTGCAGAAAGAAAACAAAAGAGAAGCAATAGTATATTGAGGCTAAGAGTACAAAGCCAGGAAGAGGTGCTACAGTCTGTTCAAAGGCCAGTGAGGCAAAAGAGCGCACAGAGAGTTCATGAAGAGGCACATGGTGGCGGTCAGAGGCGTGGCATTGCCGCAGCGCAGCCAGCCAAACAGAGGATGGAGTGGCGGAAGAGGCGGCATCAAGAGAAGCACAGCAGGCGGCGTGGCAGGCGCGACAGCCAGCAGCTGAGAGGCGGGCAGTGCCAGGGGCGTGAAACATGAAGATAGTTGCTTTGGAACAGATGTGGCAAAGTTATGCAACATAGCCAAGTTGTTTCATATAAAAATAGCTTTGTCAAAGTAGCAGCCAGGTGCCACGTTGTCACAGGCTGGCGCAGAAACATGCAAAGATAGTTGTGCGAGGCAGAAAGATGGTAAGAGCAGCGCCAAAGAGAAACGCAGAGTCACTCAAACATGCTTGTCATGCAAGTGGTCAGGTGTCACACACAAAGTGCAGTACACACACAACCAGCAGCGTGGCAGTTTGAACAGAGGCTAACAAAGAAAGAAGATGGAAGTGGCATTGAGGTCGTTCAGCCAGGCATGTCACTTACATGGAGAGTGCAGAGTTCATGCAAAACGAGGAGAGTGCAGCATGCGTGAGACAGCAGGAAGAGGCGCGCAGCAGAGCGGCGAAATAGCCAGCGAGGCAGATTGAAAGAGTAGATGTTGCAGAAAGGTGCTTGTTATATGCAAGATAGCTACAGAGGTTGAATCATGCGTGAAACATAAAGAGCAGCTGAGCCAGGCAATATGCAAGAAACAGGCAGTGAAGAGTGTTGGTTCATGAGTACATGATGCTGTTAGTGAAACATGGTTTTGTTGTTGTTGTGCCATGGCCATGAGCAGCGCACAAACATCATGCTGTGCAAGAGGCGAGCTTAAGAGCCAACAGATAGCGCAAGAAAGTACAAGAGAGTGCAGAACAAAGGAGTGGCAACCAAGATTGTTGCTCCAGAGGCAGCAGGAAGACGGCAGTGCAAACAGCAAAGAGGTGCGTGTTGAGTAAGAGAGCTGCCAGCAGCAATCACACTGTTGGTTGCAAGAAAAGCAGTTAAAGCAAGAGTCGCGTGAAGCCAGGCTAACAGGCGGTTGCAAGCAAGAAATCTATAGGAGTGAAACAGGCTCAGGACGGCATATGCTGCACATGTTACATAGTAGCAAGTGGTGTTGCACAGCAGCACAAGAAACAAACACTGAGGCATCAAACAGTGCAGCGCAGTCAGCTTAACAAATGCACATGTCAGAGACGCAGTGAACAGGTGGAGTTGTTCACAGGAACAGGCTGTTGGCGTGCCATACACCTGCCAGGTCACGCAGCATGCGCTGATACGTGTTGTCAGCGATGCGCAGCCATGTTAGCTGGTTGTTTTCACATATGGTTCATGCGCAAACTGTGCATAGCATCGTGAGCTGTCGAGAGTGCACATGCAAGAGAAACAGAGTTCGGGTGCTGATGATGCGCAAACGCAGGAGAGGCGCAGCAGTTCAGAACAAAGAGCAGCGCAGAGACTGCAGCCAGGCGAGGCGCAGCAGTTGTGTCTGCGCAGCAGTTCAGAAGAGAGGAGAAGAAATAAAGAAGTGAGAAAGAAGAACAGAGTGCACAAAAGCAACGCATGCAGTGGAGGGTAGTAGTTGATGTTGGCAGCGCAGAAACAGCTGTCAGAGTGCAGAAGAGGCTGTGAGAAGTGCAGAAATAGTGCTATATACACAAACACGGTGGAGCGTGCAGTGCCAGGCAAACAGGCAAGAGTGAAAGAAGTGCAAAGAGGAGGAGGCAGAGCACAACAGATGCATGGCAGGCAGGCGCAGGCTTATGGCGTGGCAGCCAGCCATTTCAGGCAACAGAGTGCAGCCAGGCAAGATATGCAGAAAGAAGCAACAGTTTCAACAGCCAGCGCTCTGCTCTAACACCCACATCTAGCACAGTGTCAGGCATCATCGCTTTGCACAGGTTTCACCACGCTGGAACACCGTATTTTTGCAACGCTTGAGTTTTCAAGTTAGAAACAAGGTTTTTTTGTTGAGCCCGCAGATTATGCAGCAGATGATAGATTATGTATAATAAAGTGAGTACTGAGAATTGTGATTAAAGTGTCGGTGCAGCCAAACAGCGTTTCCAGTCTGCCTGCCTCTGACTCAGGTCTGTAGTGCTCTCCTCGTGTCTCCATCTTTGTCTCATTGAGTTTGGTAGCTTGTTTGAAATAGAAGACTCAACCCGAGGTTACACTCTCAACATGTGACAGCCATGTCACATTACTTTCATAAACATATAATTCATTTCATACTTCCTATATACACTACATACTTTTTCATGATATTTACCAGAAATAACATAAACACATATTTCATATACAACTATGTTGATCCATCTACCTGCAAACATTAGTAAAATTTCTTTAGTTGATTTACAACGTCATAGTTTAACTCTGTAGTCGCAGAATTAGTTATTGCAAATGCTTGTCAAATGCTACAGAGTGGTGGAGTATATGGGGTTGGCATCCCATCATCAGAATTGATCGCTTGAGACTACAGAACGTGAGGCTTCTGGCCCTCAAAAGTCCAGGAGTGCGGGATTGTCCCCACCAGGTACAGAGGCGCACAGAGCGGTGGGAGAATCGTTATCTCCCAGCAATCCCACCGTGGGATTACTGAGGCACAGGAGGTAGTTGGCCCCGCGACAACCCAGCCACCTCCTGGCTGGTTTCCAATAAGTTTGCATAGGCATTGCAGCTCATAGCCATGCCCCTTGCCCACCATTTCTGCAAACGATTTCTGCGTACTTCTTGGGATGAGGATTGAAGTCCCCTTCACTGTTGTCCCAGGCCAATGTTTATCTGTCACTTATAGCTCATTACAGTGGAGTCATGGCACAGGCCACTCGCCCCTTCTCCACTTGCCTAAATTGCTCTTTCTGGTATGCTCTGGTTGGGATGTCCCCAGCCTCCGAGGGTCTCAAGCACCAGCTCTCCTGTTGCCTTCTAGTAAGTCTCACACCAAAGCTGGAGCCGCCAGCTGGAGAGTGGTTCACGCCCACTCACTCTGCAAACACGCCTCTCTGGCGCACTGTTGCCAAGCGAATGTTCCTGAGGTCAAGAGGACTGATCACCTCCACCAGCAGTGCGCCCAAGAGGCGCGCTGGCAGAAAGTGGTGCATGGCGTGGCCTCAGATCACCTCCCAAGCAATCCCACTGTGGGCTTACTGAGGTGGGCCTGGCAGGCCTGGGTCGGAGTAAGTTCAAGCCAAAACTTCCGCCACATGCACACGATTAATGAATACTGCATAGTTAACGCCTGACGAAATCCCCGCAGGCTCTGACACTCCCTCGTGCAGGCTAAGAGGTTTCGTGCCTCAGCACGCGGTCCCACCGCAACCTCAACCTCAGCATCTGTGAAGAGTGAGGCTCGTGTCGACCCTCCACTGGTCAGCAGCATTGTCTCCACCCGTGAGTGAGATCGCCAGTCTCCACCTCCAGGCGGCGGACTGTCTATGTTCACGCCCAGGAAGACGTTACATCCCGTGTCAACGGGGAGACAGGTGAGCCTCAGGCGAACACTGTGAGGTGCCGGCGCTTGCAATCGTGCCGCCGTGCTGTAGAGAGACGCAATCGCAGGCGGCCCGCACTGAAAGTCACAGGTGAGTGGAGAATGAACAGACTGTCAAATTCGGCGGCGCAGCATAACCGAGGTTCACCTGCAGCGAAGTGGGCACATCCAGCTGTGAACAGGGCAGGAGCCGCACATCAGCCCACTGCCGGCCTGCACCAACTGACTGCCCCCGCATTTCGCACATCAAGATGGTTACGCTGGCGATATTTGCCGTCATTTCAACAGTGCGGCAGATGGCGTCGCTTGTGTCCAGCCGCCATGCGCCAGCCCAGGAGATGACTCTGGAAACGTCTGCTCATTCTGCTTGTGCCGGAGATCCACCCGTGAAGACGCAGCACGGCGCCGCGCTGTACCGAAGTGCAACATATGGCCCGCCGCCGCCACCGGCCTCCTGCTGCTTGATGCCAGCACAAAGCATCATATAGCAGAAAATTAGCGTGATACTTCACATTCTTCATGTTGGCTGGGATGACAGGCGTATGGTTTGCCACGCATGGCTCATGCAACACCGTTCAACAGGCTAACAGCGACGAGCGCTGCGAGGCCGATTTTTCTGCCGCCTCCTGACGAATTTAACTCGCGAGCTAGGTCTTCAGCATGACCTGACTTGCCTTTTTGTCGAGACACAGAATGAAAGAAATCTCGCTCGGTCGCCAACAATACACTAAAGCACATACAAATGGAACGCTATGTTCTTCAGCGGCTAAATAAATACATCAACCATATCCTTCCGTTTCAACGCGCTTCCCTTGATCTGCTCTTCGCACTGCAACATTGCTTTACGGTCGTAAAGCCAGATTCCTGAGAGTGAATGCTTTGCTTCCCCGACAGACAGAAACTCAAAATTAGTATGCCTTCAGAGAAATCTTCCCCGCATATAAATCCATTAGCCCAGACGCTTCCAGTCACTTTATTGCGCCAGCCTCCTGTTTTGAAACAAACTCCTGGAGATATGTTGACACTTTAGCTTGTGCCTTCGGTATCATTTTGTAAAGGTAATCGGGAGATCAAGAATTAGCACAAGACGGAAGGCCAATGCTTACTGATTCAGATGAAACGCCGCGCTTCAGCAGCGCCGGCGCTTCACTGCATGAGGTTAATACAATTGTCGAATCAGGTTACAGCCGCAATAAACTGCCTCCAGGCTGGTCACACGCCAGATCAAACGAACAGGTAGAGTGACACTTCAGCCTTCGCATGAACGCTGTACACATCTTCCATTCGAACAGAAGCTAAAGTCACTTAATATGAAATGCCGCAGCCTCCACATGTAACGTCGATGATGGTCATGCCTACACAGCCGCTCATTTTATATCTTCATTCATGATCAGCCGCTTATGAATTATTTTCGCCGAGCATGAACCATTAAACTGTAATACCTTGAACACGCAGTACACAAACAGCAATTTACAGCTTATCTTAGCAACAGTTGTTGCTGCCGGTTCAAACGCCGGTTTGTTTTCTTTGCGCTTTGAGCACCAGACCACTGCTGAAATTGAATTTGCTATTGTCCTTCTTGAAACTAAAGACAGGCGCGTGCTGATGGCAATCTCACCGCAGAGTACCAGGCCTGTCGTGTGCCACCCACCTGGGTAACAGAAACTGAGCCCAGTATAAGTATCTAGGAACGAGCATTGGGCATGTTTCACAGGTCTCGCCTTGGACCTTATAAGTGCTTAGTTATCCAGAACATCCTTGGTGCAACAACATCAACTGTTGCATGGCAACACTTATAAGGTCCCAAAGGCGACCCATTGGCCATGCCAATGTTTTGTTTAGCCTATAGACTGTTATGTTTGGTTACTTCCTACGCTTGTGATTGTCGCAAAGAAATATCAGTACATTAGGCTTCGAGTGTTTGTGTGTTCAAGGCAGATGGACATAATTCTGCCTTCTGAGTCGTGGGTACTGCCTGCAGAGCGGCCTTTATTTAATTGTTGTTTGGTGTGTAGTGATTGTATTAACGCCGCCGGCAGTGCACGTTAACCAATGCCCCAGTATACACATACTCATGTGCACGTGGCGAAATGTGAAATTTCCACTGAGTTTCAATCCCAGTGAATTGATACGAAGGGCCTCGCAGCTCCCCGCCCAGCCCTAGATATATACCTAGCCGGCAGTTACAGCCAGGATGTGAAGCCCATAGTAGAGCTTTTACTGGGCACAACTTCTGGTGTCATATTAAAATCAGCCAACACTCACCAGCCGCCACTGCGCCGGCGCATTCGCCGCCGGGACCGGTGTGAAAATCAAGTCTTCCCCATGTTACTTACAGAAAATTTGACGACTGCCACAGCCCGAACTGCCAGACCAGCTCTGGCTGCTGGCCAAAGATCTCGCAAACTGGCGCAACTAACCAGTTCCGAGGTTATTTAAGAAATTTCCAGCCTATACAGACGTGATCTGCGATTCTTCGATCTTCGCTGAGTATGGATCATTGCCAACACTTCGAACCAGGAAGCTGTCATCTAGATTCCCGCCCGAGCCGTAACAGAAACATTAAAAGGGTGAGGGTTGAGGTGTCTCACAAGGGTCAGGGACAGTTTCTGAAGAGCCTCTGTCCTGATCCTGTTACCTCCTTTAAAAAGATATTCTCTGGTAATCCGCAGAAACAGGAGGGGGCACGGGCCTCTCCCAGCCAATGCCCCAGGACCACCACCTCCCAGGACTCTTATAGTCGAATATCGAGGGAGGCTCAGTACGGCCATCCCATCATCACTTCGAGTAATTCACCCACGCAGGCAATGCAGATCTCACATCTCCGGGGGCTTCACCTCCCCGGGGCTTCACCACTCATGGGGCCACACGCCGCTACCGGGAGCCTCCAGGGCAAAATTGTGGGGCCAGCGCCTGGGAGCCAACACGGTCTTGCTATTCAGGGGTTAGCCTGGTCGCTAAGTCACGCCAAGCCATAGCAACGCTCGCCTGCAGCTTGGTATATTCAATATGCTCTCCTAAAGACGGAAGTCGAACGTTTCGTTGGCGCGGTGGAGCCGTACGCTTCCAGCTAGTCTCCCGCAGCAATGCCGGCTCCCAGGGCCAGAGTGGGTCCCGGGGCGGGGACCAGGCACGAATAACAGGTGAACAGGAGGCCAGGTTCCCAAGTCAGGCCGGGCTCAGCTGCACAGCACCTTCCCCCAGCTTGCCTGCACGACTGTGCTGAGCCCCAAGCCCTCATTGGCTGTGCAGCCTCCCAGGTGCTGGTCTGGTCTGGGATTGAGTCCCCGGTTAAAATAAATTAAAGTGAGTGCCACGGCCTTCCACATTTTACTGATCAGCCGGAGGCCCGCTCCCTTTCATCAATATTTCTGTAAACGGGAATTCTCTTGGCAACACAGCTGGTTGGGGATGTCTCCTGGTTGTCTGGGGGCCAACAACCCTTCAGCCATCTTCCAGTATTCACAGGGGCTGCTGGCGTGATCAGTTCACCGCCCCAACATTCTCCTGGTTCACCAGCGGCCAGATTTGTCGCCTGATGCCGAGGGCCCCAAACAGCAACCCCAGTTACCTCCAGTACACGGGGCCTACGAGGACGGCCACTCACCTCCTGAGTTCAGGCGGTTAGATTTTGTCACCTTGGATGCTGAAAATCAGGAACCCTTCAATACCTTCCAGTGTCCTCTCCCAGCGCTGGAGCCTCTCCACCACTTCAGTAAACGCCGGCCTCGATGACACAGCAGGAAATGAAGTCCACTTTACTCCCGAGGCCAGCTACCTTCTCTACTTCCAGTAGTTCCCCTCCCAGTGGGGTTGCCGAGAAATCTTTGGGCGTCAACTCACCTCCACTACCCGCAAACGCCCCTGCGCATTCGCTTCACCGCTCTGAGAAGTTCCGGTCACTCTCTTGCCGTTCTGCGAGTCCCACACGACCAGAGAGGTTCACATATCATCCGCGCTTCACCTACAAACGCCTCGGCACAAACTGGGGAAACGCTTCGGCCGCCGACTGTGTCTCTGCAACCAACCCTCCTCCAGTTCACACGACGCCAGAGCCCACTCCCTTTCTCCACCACTCTGTAAACGCCAGCCCCGCACTGGCCAGACGTGCTGACGCCGTGGGGACTAGCCCTGCCGCGTCCCATACAGCACCCGGAGCCGGTCAGAGGCTCCACCTCCAACAGACCACCAGCGTACATCAGAAATTCACCGGCGTTACAGGACACCAGGCTAGCCAAGATTCACTCATACAAACCAGGCGAAATCCAAAGGTTACAGTTACCCGACTAACCATACCCCATGCCCGCAGAGTACTGCTTAAGACAAAGAAAGTATCACTGTCAGCGATACGATTCAAATGACATCACTGATGATGTCACCGATTTATCATCATCCACAGCCCCACCACACTTCCATAGCTCACACCTCACTCATAATAATTCATAATACGGAACCACCTGGCCAGCTTCACTCTCTTACTGGCGCACTCACACACCACTCACTCACCACTTACAGCCACTCATAACCAGTCATCACTCCAGTCAGTCACCATAGCCATTATACCACTTCATACAGCATTCATGACAATCTGTTTCATTTGCCATATATCACCATGTTCACCAGCCTTCACATTACCACTACATGCAACATCACCTTCACCACTATTACCGCTCAGCTATATCATCATTGAGCCATATAGTTAATTGCCATTACTCGCCACTACCTGCAGTTATGGTTTCTGTAGCCACCACACACTCAATCACTACCAAATACTATTCAAATACTTCACTACTACCTACAATACTCATTTGCTCACCTCGTTGTTCACCACACACAGCCACTTCACTCATGTTGCCGACATTTCTCCACTCACAATATATTATGTTGTTCACCATACTCGTTGTAATTACGCATATATGTTCTTCATAAGGTGGTCGGGCATAGTTCGTTAGCCAGTCAGTCACATAATAAGGCGCTTTGGGTGCAGTATCACTGCATAGCGGTTCCAGTACAATTAACTTTTGTGGTTAAGTATATAGCGCAACACCCATAAACTTCTTTAAACTAATCATTTCACAGCGATGCCATTTGAGATGTCATCATGGTCACGATCGCTCAATGATAGCGCGGCATCGAGGTTGGTAGAGTGAACACATGTGGTCTGCTGAACAACTGTTTTGTATATAAATTTGTTCAACAGACCATCTCTGTAACCTTGGTTTTCTTCAATTACTGAGTTAGTACAGAGCCAATTGGCGTAAAGCCATGGTGTATCACTGAAGATGTTTACTGGAAATTGTCCCTGGCCGCGAGACTGATTCACGTGAAATGAGACTGCGCACTCCACCACTGTCAGAGGTCCAGTTTCGGCCTTTTGAAAGTGTCCAAACATGGGGGCGCCATGTATTTCATCTGTCTAAAAATAGCCAGCCAGATTACATCTAAACGCAGATTATAGATCATGGTGTCGACGAGGCGGGGTCGCACAGCAGCGGCACGTGAGCTGAAGTGCTCTTAACTTCAGTGACGGTACGCTAATACACATCGAAGGCAAGAGTGACAGCCATTACTGATTGTCACCGCATACACAGTAGCGCGCCATTTTTTAGCCGGAATCTCTCGTCGCTATAATCTGTAATTTGCTATACCTGACATTTTCCATACTCCACACTTCAGCAAAGTAATATAGTGAAAATGCTCATAAGTTTGAGCATATAAAAAAATACAGAAGGTGCATTACTCATGGTACTCAAAAGAATTTTTAAATAGATATGCCAGTATAAACACTATATTTTGTGAACATAGTGTTAAAGTGTATTTTCATTTTCATCTATTTACCATGCTGAAAAGGTCGCACAGCGGTAAATACCACGCTACTCTAAAACAAACTGTTGATCGCTAAAATATATGGAAATTCTTAGAAGACCGCGGTATTATAGTAATACGTTACTTCTGGCATTTGGCGAAAACAATATATGCAGTCCATGTCAGTTTGCACTGCCTATTGCGTCTTTCTTCAAAGATGGTGGTTGCGCATAAAAAAATACAAAACCTAATACTTACCTACACTGGAAGCGAAGAGAACACAGCAAAGTGCGTACCTAAAATACGCTGCCTTTTAACTTTTAAAGGAAAGACATTAGCCAATCAGTTAATGACTTGTCATCACTATGTACCTTGGTAGTATAGTGAAATAACCCCATTCTCACTAAAATACCTGGGAGTTAAATAGTTCAATGCCTTAAAACCTTATAAACAGTTACACTACTTACTTGCACTACCAAAAAGAATCATCTACTATCATATGTAATAATGCCAGTTTTTAGTGAAATTCAATGACGTTTTTATAAAGCGTAGACTGCAAGTTTCTTGTAAAATATTGATTTCCTGCACATTTTGTTTCACTTCTTAATTGAAACCCCTGCAAATCTTATTTCTCTCGTCGAAATCGTTGGTTCGCCTTGGTAGATTATCTGGCCAAACAGGTGCAAGGAGAGGGCTGGCTACTATATCGAGAGCATATATACAACGAGAACACAGTTTGCCTCCATTGGCAAGTACATGCCATCAGCAATAAAATCCCAATACTAACCGTGGCTGTAAGCACTCCCAACCTACATAAATCAGTTTCAGCCCACATCAATGCAGAACTTACCACGCACCATAAAGCACAACAGGTAACCAGCGCTTACCAATTAATGCCATCACATTACTTGCCTACAACATCTGTATAATCTATATCAACGCATATCATTTTTCAATACTTTGGTCGGTAATGCTTCCACTTACACCCACTTTACGCCACGCTCACCTCGTATGAATTACTTACTGTACGCCATTTGTATATGGTAACTCAGCCTACTAATTACATTGTATGCTGCATCCACTGTACACTTACTTCAATCTCCATTGGGAAAGGCCATTTCAGCCTGCTATCAGTATATTTTTATGCTATTATACTAGCTCACCACTCTATTCTATTGTATTTGTGAATGCCAGCGAGCTGACAATTTCTTTGGTCTGCTCACACCGCTTCTGGTCTGACTGTGCCACTTCCACTTTAGCTAATTTCCACTAAATGCCTTCATCGCCTCTGATGCGGTATAACCAAGGTATGTTGCCCCAGTTTATGGTACTGTTTCTGAAATAGCAGTAGGAATCGATTGCGGGCCATACTGCATAATTATTTGGTTTGTTGAAGACTAAGACCCACCAAACAACATATTAATTAGACGCGCATTTCTATAATCAATCCCCCATTGACTGTGGCTGACACACTACTGTGCACTACCCACTATATCACTTCGCGAGGTCCGAACATAATCACCTCTAAATTAACGTTAGTCACTGAACACAACTTCTTCTGTCGCCACTCTACTGCATGCAGTACTCACACTTCTATGCCACCATAGCCATTAACTGCAACGTAGCGTACGCCATAGTTCGTACCGTGGTTAGCAGCCTTCATCTTTAATGCCATTTTATTTATACTGCACTAAATACACACCGGAAGGCGCTTCCACTGTGCACCTTAATCCACTCCACTGAGTGGTACACTTCACCTGGTTCATGCTGGTCCCAGCTCTGTCTTCACCCACACACTTCCACAGCGTCAATTTATCACGCCAGTTCAGTGATGCGCTATTCCACAGGCGTCTCTTCACCGGCACCTGCAACACTGCACGCCAGCAGGCTACTGCATGCAAAATACAGCCATGTTTGACGGCGTGGCAGCAGGTGACAAGGTTGCGACGAGCCAAGTGATCGACATGGTTCTGTGCAGGCACTTGCTATAAATGAGTTGAGGCAGATTTATAGCACGTGCAGTGGCGCATGTGCTGACATTTGATAAGTATAATTTGTTGTTTAGCTAAGTTGGGTTTGTACAAAACATAATAAAGCGGGAATCTCATCTTTCAACCCTGATTTTTTTGTGTGAATATATATTCGTTCATAGCCGACAAAGTTATAGTTAGTTGATTATTTCACTGCATGTTCAGCAGTTCCCCGCTATGTTAGCCCCAGCCACCATAATCCGCGCCCCTCACATATTCGCTGATGACGCCAAGATATTACTAATACTCATGACATGGTCGCGACATCACTGATGACATCATCGATTATCATCCAAATGACATCACCGATGACATCACCGATTGATCATCATTCAGTGACCGTGCAGTTTTCGTGTTTAAACACGTTTCAATATATATTCAGAGGCGCATGATTGAATGAGTGGGCAGTATATGTTCGAATGGGATTGATGTTTCTGCACGCGATACCGACTCTACAAGCGAGCGACAATGTGACCTACTGACGCATGGGTTAGACTAAACCTTCCAGACCGCTGTTCGTTGAACAGGTCGCCACGGCTTCGGAACAGCCACATGAGCGTTCGCGCCGCCGATTGTCCAGTAATTCCCAAGGCCCGAGTGCCTGCGGGTGGGGTGCAGACCTCGCGCCAGACGCGTGAGCCGACCACCGGGCGCATGGTTTCGCCAGGCATCTGCGACCAGCGGGCGAGCGCGTGGCGGGCGTGCCAGTGACCGAACGTAGCGTCCAGCGGCAACGATGCGCGAGTCGTAGCGCGCATACATGTGCGCTCGGTTGGCAACGGTTACAGCGAGAGCGCGCGATCGCGCAGCGGCCGCGGCAACGAGCGCGTATTCGATCAGCGATCGCATGGCTTACGCGAAGAACGCCAGCATTGTACTGAGTAGCGAGCCGGCGTGCGCAATCGCAGGCGAGCAACGGGCGCAGACGTTTCAGCACGATCGATCAGGCGTGCGAGCACCTCCATGGACGGCGGCTGCGCGAGCGCCCATATGATTGAGCGCATGAAATCCTGTATCGAGTGATCGCATGAGTGACCGCACGTGGTGAGTGAAAGGATATGCGGGTGAGACTCAAGACCGCGAGTGGTTTCGCGTTCATGGTTTGAGAATGCAGTTCAGTCAAAGAGCATAGGTGAAGCTACAAATTATCACACGGATGATGTGTCATCAGTGATGTCACTTGAGATGTCATCAGTGATGTCATCAGTGACGTCACATATTACATCACTCATGACATGGTCAGTGACATCACTGATGACATCACTGATGACATCTCAAATGACATCACTGATGACATCATCCATGTGATAATTTCATGCATCTTCTCACACCCTAATATAACTTTTGATACACCCACTCTAAATTACAGACTGCCATTCTCAAAACCATAGACACTCCAACACCAAAAACTACATACCCACTCACTGATTCTTAGGTCTACACACACATCCACTCACTCACCCGTACAGTCACTCATACTTAGTCACTCAGTACAGGACTATCATATGCACTCATACACCTATATAAACACTCACACACCGCCACTCATCCATAGAGGTACTCACACACCTAGTCAGTCATGCAAAAACTTAATCACACACCCATTTACTCACCTATACAGTTATACACACACCAGCTCACTTACTCATACAAATACTAGCACATTCTTACGCTCTTATACAATCACTGATACAAGTACACACTCATCCATACAGCCACTCTCACAATCACACACTCTCACTTATAGCCATTTATATACTCCAACACACATATATACTGCCTTTCACATATGTAGTTACTCACACATGTACCACTGAGATATACATTCAATCACTAACACACCCATACACACACTCACCCACCCATACAGTCCATCACAGATGTACTCTTGAAACCATGCACCCAGTGAATCACCAACTCACACATCTATGCACAGAGTCACACACACCCCACCCACACAAACACTCAGGCACCCATACAGATACTCAGACAATCAATCAATAACCCATGTAGACACTCATGTAGCTATTCAGAAAGCTCATGCAGCCGCTTACAAACCAACAGACAGACGGATACAGACATTCACAAGGTTTAGTCACTAACCCATGCATTCAGTAAGATACGTTTAATCACTCACTTGTAGAGTCAGTCACTCACATACTAAATCATCCATTCAGACACTTATACACCCACTCATTCTTCAATACGCCTTTCCCTATATATATTAAACATATTTAAACTTTACAGAAACACACAGTCACTGGATGATGTCATCAGTGATGTCATCAGTGATGTCATTTGAGATGTCATCAGTGATGTCATCAGTGATGTCACTGACCATGTCATGAGTGATGTAATATGTGACGTCATCAGCAGTGCATTGCGGGCGCGAGTTATAGTTAGCTGAACTAACTATAACGGGGAATTTCTATGGTTTTGTACGAAAGTGAAATGTTCAACTAACTATAACTGTCCCTAAAACCTATGGTTTTTTTCAGTGAATATATATATATTCACACAAAAAATCCAAAGGTTAAAGATAAGTTATAGTTAAGAAAGCTTTATTTATGTTTTGTACACAAACCCAACTTAAACTAAACAAACATTAGAAATTTTAAAGTTATACTTATCTCTTAAATGTATCCTTTATGCACCACTTTCACATTACTATAAGTCATACTTATAACTCACATTTATACTTAAGTGCCACCTTTAAATTATATCAATCACGCAACTCCGTACACAGCCTTGTCACCTCACTCACCACACTACATTAACTATAACTGTATTTGCATACGCTGTACTGGCGTACAGTGGAGTGATGTACACTGGAGTGTTATACAGTGAAGGGGCATATATTGGAATCTTGTATACTGGACTAGCGTACAGTCGAGTGGCGTACAATGGAGTGTGGTACAATGGAGTGGCGTAAACTGGAATAGCATAGACTGGAGTGGGGTACAATGGAGTACCACATAGTGGAGTGGTTTACCGTTCAGTAGTGCACAGTGGGCTTACATACATTCCAGTGTGGTACAGTGCAGTGTTGTAAAGTAAAATAGCGTAAAGTGGAGTGGCACATATTGGACTGCTGTACAGTTCAGTGGTGCAGAGCAGAATAGCGTACACTACAGTTGGGTACAGTTCAATAGCTTATAGTGAAGAAGCATAAAGTGTAGTACCATACAGTAGAGTAGCGTAGAATTAAGTTGTGTTCAGTGTAATAACGTTGAGTTTAGAGGTGTTAAGTGTTCAGACCTACACTGAAGTGGCATATAGTGGAGTAGTGCACAGTAGTGTGTCATACAATTCAATAGAGTTGATTATAGAAATGCACTGTCTAGTGACAAACAGTAACATGTTGTTTAGTGGACTGGCACTGAATGTAGTCTTGTAAAATTAAATAGTATACAGTGGATTGTGGTACAGTCCGTTATACTGTATTTCAGTACAATGGAGTGCCGTAGAGTGAGTACCATAAACTGGAATAACATACACTCCAGTTGTACCATCAAGTAGGGCGTAGTGAAAGAGCATTTAGTGGAATAGCCTAAAGTGGAGGTGCGCACAGTGGAATAGCGTACAGTTGTGAGCAGTACAGTTAAGGGGTGTCCAGTAAACTGGCATTCACAAAAGTGCAATAGAATAGAGTGGTGAACAGTATAATAGCATAAAGTATACTGATGTAGACTGAAGTGGCATACAGTGGAGTTGGGTGGAGTAGAGTGGAGTAACGTGCAGTGGATTAGCATACAATGTAGTGGCGTATACTGGAGTGTCGTAAACTGGAGTTGCATACTCTAAATAGCGTACAGTAGAATGGTGTAAATTCAACTGTTATACAGTGGCGTAGCGTAAAGTGGAGTGTGTAAATTAAAGGAAACGTACCATTAAAGTGTGTGAAAAGATGTCTCTGTTATATCTCCGAAATATAGATTATAATATCTAAATGTTAATTTTCTGGTTGTATATGTAAACAGAGTAAGTAATGTTAAACGTATAAATTGTGTAAAACGTAGTTATATATTGTGCTATGGTATACCGTGGTAAGTTCACGGTATACTACGGTGTGTGGGGCTGAGAACTGGTTATGTGATTACTTGATGGCTGTGTGTACCAAAGGTTAAAATCAGTTATGTAGTTTTTATCACAAGTTTTCATTATTGTACGGTCAGCGTTTCGGAGAATTCTAGGTTAGGGTCTTACATACAGTTAAGTATTAGGTTTTATTGCTGTTAACAAGCTATTGCCACTTTACTTAAGTGGTAATAGGTAAACTTTTGTGTTCATAAATTTGTATATAGTATCGATATAGGCTTTTTTGGCCAATTTTCTCCCTTGATAACTTTGCACCTGTTTGACGAATGTCTGCCAAATTTTGAAGACCCGTTAACCCGTTTCATTGTAGGAGGAGTAAAGGTTTTGCAGGGTTTGGTTAAGGGGTGGAAAGGAAAAAGGGGGTCACAAAATGTGCAAGAATCCAATATATTTTACAAAAACTTTTGCAGTCTGCATAGCATAAAAACCGTCATTCGGATTTTGCAAAAATTTGGCATTATTACATATGGTGCGCAGATGATTCTTTTTGGTAGTGCAAGTAAGTAGTGTAACTATTTTATAAGGTTTTAAGGCATTTAAACTTAGTGAGAACTGTTGCTCAGGTATTTTAGTGAAATATGGGGTTATTTCACTATACTACCAAGGTACATAGTGATGACAAGTCATTAACTGATTAGCTAATGTCTTCCTTTACAAAAGTTAAAGGCACGCATGTTGTTTTTAGGTACACTTTGCCTGTGTTCTGCGTTACGCCTTCCAATGTAGGTAAGTATTAGGTTTTGTATTTTTGCTCTACCTATTACCATCTTTAGAAAAATTATAATAGGCAGTGCAAACTATTAATAAGTTTCTATATATTTGTTTTCATAAATACGAAGTAGCATGGTACTACCGCAATACACAAAAACAAATTTGCACGGTTAACATTTTCATTTCTAAATTTCCATATATTTTTTAGCAGTCAATGGTGAACTGAGTTTGTTTTTTAAGTAGCGTGGTAATTTTTACTAATGCACGTACTATTCCATACATTTTTTCAGCATATTTAAATAAATGAAAAATAGAAAATACACTTTAGCACACTATGTTCACAAAATATAGTGTTTTATACTGTATGTCTAATTTAAAAATTCTTTTTTTGGTACCATGGTAGTGCCGCAGTAATCTGTATTTTTTTTTATATATAAACTTATAAACATTTTTCACTACCTATTACCACTTTACTAAAGTGGTAATAGGTATGGGAAAAATATCAAACCTAATACTTACCTAAATTGCAAGGTGTAACGCAGAACACAGGGAGACTCGAGCTAAAAACAAAATGGCTGCCTTTAACTTTTGTGTATGCAGTAATTAGCCAATCAGGTAATGACTTGTCATAGCTATGTACTTCGGTGGTACCGCGGTACTACAGCGGCCACAGATATCACTAAGTTAAAAACACTTCAAACTTCTAAAATACTTACCCTACTTACCTGTACGACCCCACAGAATCATCTGAGCACCATAATCTATAATCCTGCCACATTTCGTCATAATCTGGCTGACAATTTTCGTGCTACGTGAAGTAAAAAGCTCTATGAAAAATGCATTGGATTTTATGACTGTTTTGGGACCCCCCTTTCAAAAAAGGCCATGAAACTTTCAGACCTCTGACAGTGAATTGGGTGCACCGGGTCTGCAAAGTTTCACAGACATTCGTCAAACGGATGCAAAGTTATTAAGGGACAAATTTCCAATAAAAACATATCTCTGGTGACTCTACCTATAACTACATAGTGGCTACCACCACTCTGTACTATATATATTCACTGAAGAAAACCAAAGGTTACAGGGTCGTTATAGTTAGGCTAAGATTTTACTCATACAAAACCAGTGAAATTCAGCAGTTATAGTTGCCTGAGCTTTATATCTTACACTCCTGCAATGGACTGCTTAGGACCTCAAATATTACATCACTCATGAATGATCAGTGACATCACTGATGACATCTCAAATGGCATCACTGATGACATCATCAAGTGAGTGTAAGTTTTTAAAAGAGTTTATGGGTGTTAAACATATATACTAACCTACTACAAAAGTTAAATTAGTATACTAGGTGCACTAATACTGAGTGATACTACTTAAAAACATATATTATGTGAGTGACTGTGTGACTGTATCCTTGTGTGTATGGGTGTGTAAGTGGCTGTATGGGTGTATACGTGGGTGTGTGAGTTGCTGTGTGGGTGAGTGAGATGCTATGTGAGTGGCTGTATTGGTGAGTGAGTGGGTGTGTCAGTGGCTTTATGGGTGAGTGAGTGACAGTGTGAGTGGTTCAATGGGTGGGTAAGTGGGTGTGTAGTGAATATGGGTGAGTGAGTGGGTGTTTGAGTGGGTGTTTGGTTAAGTGAGTTGGTGTGTGAGTGGCTATAAGGGAGAGTATGTGTCTGGGTGAGTGAGCAGATGTGTGAGTGCTTGTATGAATATGTGAATGGGTATGTAAGTGGTTGTGTGGGTGAGTGAGAGAGTGTGTGAGTGATTGTATGTGTGAGTGAGTGGCTCTGTTGAGAGGCTGAATGGGTGAGTGAGTGGGTGTATGAGTGACTGTATAGGTAAATAAGTGGGTGTGTGAAAATGCTGTATGGGTGAGTGTGTGGCTATGTGAGTGACTGTTTGGGTGAGTGACTGGTTATATGAGTGGCTGTATGAGTGAGTGAGTGAGTGTGTGTGTGAGTGCCTCAATAGAGGAAGTGGGAATGTGGGCACTGGTATGTGAGTGGTTGTGTGGGTGTGTGAGTGGGTGTGTGAGAGGTTGTATGGGAGTGTGAGTGGTTCTGTGGATGATGTCATCAGTGACATCATCAGTGATGTCATTTGAGATGTCATCAGTGATGTCACTGACCATGTCATGAGTGATGTAACATGTGAGGTCTTAAGCAGTGCATTGCAGGGGCATAAGTTATAGTTAGCTCAGGTAACTGTAACTGCTGAATTTCACTGGTTTTGTATGAGTGAAATCTTAGCCTAACTATAATGTCCCTGTAACCTTTGGTTTTTTCAATGAATTTCTATGGTCTTTTAACTAGTAGTCCTGTTTGCAGAGAGGTGGAGATAGGGGGTGGGGCCTCTGACCAGCTCTCGGGAATCCAGCTGTATGGGACTTACTGGAGGTAACAGGAGGGCTTCTTGGCCCCCAAGGTCCCACAGCATCCAAGAGGACTTCATCCCCCAACCAGTAGAGTGCCAGGAGGCGCGTTTGCAGAGTGGTGGAGAAAGGGGGAGTGGGCTCTGAAGCCCTCTCAGCAGTCCCGCTGTATGGGACTTACTGGAGGTAACAGGAGGGTTAGTTTGCCCCTAAGGACAGTCAGCAGCCAAGGGGACTTGTTCCCCCAACCAGTTTGTGCCAGGGAGCGCGTTTGTAGGTGGCGCAGAAAGGGGACATGGTCTCCAACAACCTCTCACCAATTCAGTTGTGTGGGACTCACTAGAGGTAACAAGAGGGGTATTTCGGCCCCAAGGACTCTCAAGAGCCGAGGGGACTTCTTCCCCCAACTAGTAGTGCACCAGGAGGCGCGTTTGCAGAGTAGTGGAGAAATGGGGGTTGGCCTCCAAAGACCTCTCAGCAACCCCACTGGGAGGGACTTACTGGAGGTAACAGAAGGGGTAGCTGGCCCCCAAGGACCATCAGGAGTAAAGTGGACTTCATTTCCTAACAAGTAGTGCGCCAGGAGGCGCGTTTGCAGAGTGGTGGAGAAATGGGGGTTGGCCTCCAAAGACCTCTCAGCAACCCCACTGGGAGGGACTTACTGGAGGTAACAGAAGGGGTTCCTGGTCCCCAAGGACCCTCAGCATCCAAGGTGACTTCATCCCCTAACCACTAGTGAACCAGGAGGTATGTTTGCAGAGTGGTGAGGGTGGGCCTCAGATCACCTCTCAGCAGCCCCCGTGTGGGGCTTACTGGAGGTAACAGAAGGGGTTCTTGGTCCCCAAGGACCCTCAGCATCCAAGGTGACTTCATCCCCTAACCACTAGTGAACCAGGAGGTATGTTTGCAGAGTGGTGAGGGTGGGCCTCAGATCACCTCTCAGCAGCCCCCCTGTGTGGGGCTTACTGGAGGTAACAGAAGGGGTTGTTGGCCCCCAAGGACCCTCTGAAGCCAAGGGACATCATCCCCCAACCAGTGTGTGCCAGGAGGCACGTTTGCAGAGTGTTGGTGAAAGGGAGCGGGGCCTCCGGCGACTTGCCGGTCCAATTTTAAAAAAAATGTATTAGCAGAGGTGGGCCGCGTGGCCGCCCTCACTGGGCCTATTTTGGCCCGGGGACTCCATCCCCCAGAGCCAGGCCTTTCTTGAATGGGGAGGGGGGCTGCACAGCCCCCTCCCTGGGATGATTTTAGCCATGAGGACCCCAGGGCCCAGCCTTTTAATTCATTTATTTATTTTAAACAACTAGGGGGAAGGTGCTGTGCAGCTCCAACCCGGGTCGATTTTGGCCCAGGGGCCTAGCCTCTGTTCTGTATTCTGGGTGCCCTGGTCCCACCCAGGTTACCCACTCACAACTGTCGCCTCCTGCGGGAGCCGGCATTGCTTTCACAGAGAGGGAACTGCTAAACATGCAGCTCCCTCTCTGTAAAAGCAATTTTGTTCCGCTTCCATCAACTGAGAGCATATTGAATGCTCTCGCTTCCTGGAAGCGGAGCATTTGCTATGGCTTGGCGGGAGCGGTAAAGCGGAAATAGCAAGAGCTAGCCCTGGTGGGTGGCGGTCCTCAGGGCCATTGATGGCTCCAGGAGGGGGTCCGCACAGCCCCCCTCCTTTCTTGAATTTTGCCCTGGGGAGGTGGTGGTCCCCGGGGCAGCGGGGGGGTCCGTGTGGCCCCCCACATGAATTGAAATTAAAGCCCCAGGGAGGTGGTAGCCCCCAAGGGTGCGGGGGGTCCACGTACCCCCTGCATTAATTGAAATTAAAGCCTCAGGGAGGTGGTGGTCCCCGGGGCAGTGGGGGAAGCCGTACAGGCCTCCCTCGTATTCATTTATAAAGAATCCCTGGGGAGGTGGTGGTCCCTGGGGCATTAACAAGTCCCAGGGGGGGCCCGTGTGCCCCCCTCCTGTTTTATTAAAATGCACCCAGGACCTGGCCCACCCAGGGGCTGATTAGCAATGAAGCACAGGAGACCGTGCTTTGTTTTTTTAAAAATTCAACAGGATCCGCGGATCCAATGGGACTTCTGCTGAAAATGTAAAAACAGTGATTTTTTGTCCCTACGGGGTCCTTGTAGGACCCCCTCCAAGAGGCCTAGGAGGTCAGGGTGTTTCTACCCTCCCCCTTTCCTTTTTTTAATGTTTTTTCTGGGACTCGGCTCAGGCCGAGTCCCAAGATGGCTGCCAACACTTCCTGATTTGAAGTGTTAACAGCCAATCAGATCTCAGCACGAGATCGGGAAGGGTCGCAGATCCTCTGCATCCCTATATATATAAACTGGAAATTTCTTTAAATAACCTCAGAACTACTGAACAGATTTACACCAATTTGCAAAAAAGGTCACTTTTTGGACCAACAGCTACCTTCCTGCCAAATTTGGTGCAATTCCTTTCAGCAGTTCAGGCTGTAGCAGTGTCCAAATTTTTCTATGGAAATTAACATGGGGAAAACTTGTTTTGGGATCCCCCCTTTTTCTTGGTCCCCGCTTGACGAATCACCTCGAAATGTTGAAGACAGCAGCTGAATTGAGTGTTGAGCTAGTTTTGAAAATTTCACGAGGATTCGCCAAATGACACCAAAGTTATTGCCAAATAAAAAAGCACTCTACCTATGGAAGCTACATCCTAACTGTAACTACCTACTGGCAACTGCCAGTAGGTTATATATCCTAGGGCTGGGCAGGGCTTGCGGAGTTGCACTACGCGTAATTCCGCAGAGTTACAGAAAAACTCAGTGGAATTCCGCGGAGTTCCGCCACGTACATAGTATGTAATATACAAGGGCATTGGATAACGATTACACTGCCAGTTGGCCTGACATTCTTCTAATCTACACACAAACAGCAATTAAATAAAGGCCACTCTACAAACAGTACCCACATTTCCAAGAAGGCTAGAACCATGTCCATGCTGCCTTGAGCACACAAACACTTCAAGCCTAATGCTTACTGATATTTCTTTACGTGTCACAAAGGCAGGAGAGTGTCGGCTTCATGAACGTTGCCAGACTAAACAAGCATTGGCATAGCCAATAGGTCTCGCCTTTGGGACCTTATAAGTGTTTGCCATGCAACAGTTGATGTTGTTGCACCAAGGATATTGTTCTGGATAACTAAACACTTATAAGGTCCCAAAGGCGAGACCTATTGGCTATGCCAATGCTCGTTCCTAGATGCACTTGTATACTGGGCTCAGTTTCCTGTTACTGAGTGGAGTGCTTTACGACAGGCCTGGTACTCTGCGGTGAAGATTACCCATCAGCTACGCCAACTATATAATCTTTAGTTTCAAGGAAAAGGGACAGTAGCAAATTCCAGTTTCTAACGTCGAAGAGAAAACAGTGGTCTGGTGCTCAAAACATAGCGAGTTCTGAAAGGCAGACGGGACACATAGGTGTTTTTGAGACCCGAGAGCGTTTATACTGCTTAAACAATATTTAACTAAGATCGCTGTAAATTATTTGTTTTGATGAGGTGCTAATATAAGAACACGTATTCAAATACAATTGTACAGTTTAATGGTTCCTTCTCAGCAGAAATAGTTCATAAAACGTGATGTAGTGAAGGGCTGTAAAATGAGCATTTTGTTATTGGTATATGTAACCATCATCGTGTTAAAGATGGCGGGAGGCTGCAGCATTTCATATTCGTGACTTTTCGCTTCATATTCGGAGCCCGTTGAAGAAAATATTATTTTTAACGCGGTTTTAATACTTGTGAAGACTTGGGGGAAAGTGTCCCTTTCCCCTTTTCTGTTCACGTTGATGGAGCATTTGAAGGTTGCTCCATCTCTTTGTGTGTGTCTTCGGCCGTCATCAACCCATACACAAGGCAGTTTATTGCGCTCGCAAACACGAAGTTCATTGAAATGTGTCTTTCTTAGATACCGGTGAAACGCCCGCTGCTGCTGAAATACTGGCATTTGGTCATCGGCCCTCCTTTTATCCTAGATCAGATGGCGAACATTGGCCTTCCCGGTCTTATTGCTAATTCTTGATCTCCCTCAATAGCCGAGTGGCTTCGATTTTGCTACAAGAGCAATGTCACCGAGCTGGGGTGCCTCGGGCGCGGCCATTCATTGTCAACACTATACCTAGAATTTGTTTCAAACAGGAAGAGCTGGAGCGCAATAAAGCAATTGAGGTGGCTAGACGTCTGGGCCTAATGAGTTTATAATACGGAGAGGAGCCTTTCTCTGAAAACACTCTCATTTTGAGGTTTCTGTCTGTCCGAAGGAAAACAAAAAAATACAAACAAACCTCCTCCTCAGGAATCTGGCCTGACCATAAAAGCTAATGTTTACACCAGGTCTGAGAAACAAATCAAGGGGAGCCGTTTAGAACGGAAGAATAATGGTTGGTCTAGTATTTATTTCGCCACTAGAGGGCAATGTTGTTCCATTTTTATTATGTGCTAGTTCTGTGTGTTGGCGATCGGAGCAGTTTCTTTTCATTCTCGTGTCTACGTTAAAAAAACAAGATCAAAGATCATGTAAGAAAAGAAAGAAACTAATTTCACGGAGTTAATTAAAAATTAAATCAAAGTTGGCCAAAGAAAATCGGCCTCCGCCTTCCGTGTAATTGTATTGAACAATTGTTGCATGAGAGCCATGCGACTGGCACTAACTGACCACATCGCATTTGCCAACAAGCACGCCACGCGGCCGCGAAAGGAATGTGAGGTATGCAGCTGTTTTCAAGCACACTGCGTGCTGTGCTGGCATCCGCCTTGCGGGATGCAGCAGCGGCGGCGCGAGAGCCATATGTTTTCACTACAACGCGCGCCGCTGCTCGCTCCCGCAAGGTGGATGCCAGCACAAGCACGAGTGTGCTTGAAAAGGAGCAGACCGATTTCAAAAGGTCATCTCCTAGAGCAGCGCATGCGCGCTGCCTAGGCGAGACCTAAAAAGGACCTTAAAGTACCTGCACACTATTTGAAATGGCAACAAACAAATGCATTCGAAAAATAATATGCGAGTGTACAGAATGCAGGGGACAGTCAAGTTGAGTAAACCAGCAGTGGGCAGTGTGCAGCTCCTTACTTCCTGTTGTTCATCTCCCCACAGGCTGGATGTAGCACCCCGCCCTCGCACGGGGCATAGACCCTCAGTCTGCTCACCTGGGTGGCTGTGGGGTCCTCTGATTTCATTCTCCACTCCACCTGCGGCCTCACACCGTGCAGAGAGAAGCCCATACCACCCCCGTGTCCAACTCCAACCCCTGCCGAGTCCTCATGCTGCCTGGATGCGGGGTGTCATTTCCACTTCCCCTCCTTCTGCTGCTGCAGTGCTAAGTTCTGCGCTCTCCTGCAACTTACGCGAGCACGGAGCCCCTACCAAGCACCAGCACCCCTCCCCTCCTGTTGAGGGTGTGCCAAAACTGCAGGGACCTTCACTACCATCTCCCCGTTGACTGGATGTAGCACCTCTTCCTGGCATGGGAGCATAGACCCCCAGTCCGCTCACCTGGGGGGTTACGGGGGTTCTTTGATCTCCACTCCACCGTGCAGAGAGAGGCCCTCATGCTGCCTTGATGTGGAGGGTCGATACAGCTTCCCCTCCTTCTTCTGCTGGAGTGCTAAGTTGAAGTTCTGGTGGGACTGCAGCCCACGTGAGCACAAAGCCCCTCCCAAGCCCCAGCACCCCTACCCCCCTTGAGGAGTGCGTCAAAACTGCAGGGACCTCATCAGACGTGCTATACAATATTCATTTCATCAATGTGCATGGAGCTGCGCATTGGTAAAATCTGCTTCGCAACGTAGGCGGAGTTTTTGGCAGACTTCGCACTCCAGGCCCCCAGGTACCACCAGGTACCTCCAGTAAGCCCCACACAGTGGGATTGCTGGGAGGTGGTCTGAGGCCACGCCCCTTTTTACACCACTCTGCAAACGCGCCTCTTGGCGCACTGCTGGTGGGGTGATGAGGTCCTCTTGTGTCCTGAGGACCTCAGGACTAAAGTGGATTTCATCCCCCGAGCAGCAGTGCGCCAAGAGGCGTGTTTGCAGAGTGGTGTAAAAAGGGGGCGTGGCCTCAGACCACTCTCAGCAATCCAGCTGTGTGGGCTTACTAGAGATAACAGGAGGGCTAGTTGGCCCTCAGGGACCTCAGGAGGCAAGGGGACTTCATCCCCCAACCAAGAGCATACCAGAAGGAGCGTTTGCAGAGTGGTGGAGAAAGGGGGCGTGGCCTGTGCCCACCTCTCAGCAATCCCACTGTGTGGGGCTTACTGGAGGTGACAGGTAGGCTTGTTGGCCCCTAAGGACCCCCAGCAGTGAAGGGGACTTCAATCCTCATCCAAGAGTGCACTAGGGAGTGCGTTTGCAGAATGGTGGGCAAAGGGGGCATGGCCTGCTATGAGAACTTACCAATGCTGCTGTGTGTGACTTATTGGAGGTAATAGGAGGGGTGGTTGGCCCTAAAGGTTGTCCTTGGGGCCAACTACCCCTCCTGTTACCTCCAGTAAGTCCCACACAGTGGGATTGCTAAGAGGTCTTTGGAGACCACCCTCCCCTTTCTCCACCACTCTGCAAACACGCCTCCTGGCACACTACTGGTTGGGGGATGAAGTCCACTTTACTCCTGAGGGACTTTGGGGGCCAAGAAGCCCTCCTGGTACCTCCTGTAAGTCCTACGCAGTGGAATTCCTGAGCGCTGGTCGGATGCCCAGCCCCCTTTCTCCACCACTCTGCAAACGCGACTACCAGTTAAAGAAGCATTTGCAATGTAATAGGTCTCGCATTTGCAAGAGTTAGAGCTATTGGCGTTGTAAATGTAAAAGTTTTTTACTAATGTTTTTTGGAGTGGAGTGGATGTAGGTTGTGTGTAGTGGAAATATGTGGTATGTTGTGCAGTGAAAGTATGTGGATATAAAGTATGTGGCATTTAGTGTATAGGAATTATGTAGAGTGGGATTATGTGTTATGGAGAGTAATTATGTGGTATGGTAGTCTGTGTTGTGGAGTGGTAACCTCAGGTTTAGTCTTCCTCGTTTCCATAGAAGCTAAACTATAAACTCAATGAGACAAAAAAAAGATGGAACCACTGAGGAGCACTTCTAGACCTAGTCAGAGGTATGAGCAGGGCCACTGGAAATATGCGACTGTTTGGCTGCACCGACTTTCGTACAATTATAAATTTTCCGCATTTGCCACATAATCTATCATCTGCTGCATAATCTGCAGATTTCAACAAAAAAAACCTTGTTTCTAGCTTGAAAGGCTCAAACGTTACCAAAAATGCAGTGTTACAGCGTGGTGGAAGGCTCTGTGCAAACCTAGAATGGTCACCTGTTACTTATTGCTAAATGTGGGTGTTAAATTGGTACTAATGGTGTGCAAAAACTATTGCTTCTTTCTGCACCTCTCTTGCCTCTTTCTGCACCTCTGTTGCTTCTTTTTGCATCTTTCTTTCTTTTTCTGCACTTCTCTTGCCTCTTTATTCACATCTCTTCCACTTTCTGCACCTCTCTTGCCTCTTTCTGCACCTCTGTTGCCTCTTTCTGCACCTCACTTGCTTCTTTCTGCACCACTCTTGCCTCTTTTTGCACCCTTCTTCCCTCTTTCTGCACCTCTCCTGCCTCTTTCTGCACCCCTGTTTCCTCTTTCTGCACCTTTCCTGCATGTTTGTGTACCTCTCTTACCTATTTCTGCACTTCTCTCGCCTCTTTCTGCACCTCTGTTGCTTCTTTCTGCACTTCTCTTGCCTCTTTCTGCACCCCTCTTGCCTCTTTCTGCACATCTGTTGCTTTTTTGTGCACCTCTGTTCCTTCTTTCTCCACTTCTTTTGTTTCTTTCTGCACCTCTCTTGCTTCTTTCTGCACCCCTCGTGCCTCTTTCTGCACCCTTCTTCCCTCTTTCTGCATCTCTCTTGCCTCTTTCTGCAACCCTGTTCCTTCTTTCTGCACCTCTCCTGCCTGTTTCTGCACCTCTCTTGCCTCTTTCTGTACTTCTCTTGCCTCTTTCTGCACCTCTGTTGCTTCTGTCTGCATTTCTCTTGCCTATTTCTGCACCCCTCTTGCCTCTTTCTGCACCTCTGTTACTTCTTTCTGCACTTCTCTTACCTCTTTCTGCACCTCACTTGCTTCTTTCTGCACTCCTCTTGCCTCTTTCTGCACCCTTCTTCCCTCTTTCTGCATCTCTCTTGCCTCTTTCTGCACCCCTGTTCCCTCTTTCGGCAACTCTCCTGCCTGTTCCTGCACATCTCTAGCCTCTTTCTGCACCTTTGTTACTTCTTTCTGCACTTCTCTTACCTCTTTGTGCACCTCACGTGCTTCTTTCTGTACTACTCTTGCCTCTTTCTGCACCCTTCTTTCCTCTTTCTGCACCTCTCTTGCCTCTTTCTGCATCCCTGTTCCCTCTTTCTGCACCTCCCCTGCCAGTTTCTGCACCTCTCTTGCCTCTTTCTGCACCTCTGTTGCTTCTTTCTGCACAACTCTTGCCTCTTTCTGCACCCCTCTTGCCTCTTTCTGCATCTCTGTTACTTCTTTCTGCACTTCTCTTACCTCTTTCTGCACCTCACTTGCTTCTTTCTGCACACCTCTTGCCTCTTTCTGCACCCTTCTTCCCTCTTTCTGCACCTCTCGTGCCTCTTTCTGCACCCCGTTCCCTCTTTCTGCACCTCTCCTGCCTGTTTCTGCACCTCTCTTGCTTCTTTCTGCACTTCTCTTGCCTCTTTCTGCACCTCTGTTGCTTTTTTCTGCACTTCTCTTGCCTCTTTCTGCACCCCTCTTACCTCTTTCTGCACCACTGTTACTTCTTTCTGCACTTCTCTTACCTCTTTCTGCACCTCACTTGCTTCTTTCTGCACTCCTCTTGCCTCTTTTTGCACCCTTCTTCCCTCTTTCTGCACCTCTCTTGCCTCTTTCTGCATCCCTGTTCCCTCTTTCAGCACCTCTCCTGCCTGTTTCTGCACCTCTCTTGCCTCTTTCTGCACTTCTCTTGCCTCTTTTTGCACCTCTGTTGCTTCTTTCTGCACTTCTCTTGCCTCTTTCTGCACCCCTCTTGCCTCTTTCTGCACCTCTGTTGCTTCTTTCTGCACTTCTCTTGCTTCTTTCTGCACCTCACTTGCTTCTTTCTTCACCACTCTTACCTCTTTCTGCACCCTTCTTCCCTCTTTGTGTACCTCTCTTGCCTCTTTCTGCACCTCTCTTCCCTCATTCTGTACCCCCTGCCTCTTTCTGCACCTCTGTTCCTTCTTTCTGCACCTCTCTCGCTTCTTTCTGCACCCCTCGTGCCTCTTTCTGCACCCATCTTCCCTCTTTCTGCACCCCTCTTGCCTCTTTGTGCACCTCTGTTCCTTCTTTCTGCACTTCTTTTGTTTCTTTCTGCACCTCTCTTGCTTCTTTCTGCACCCCTTGTGCGCCTTTCTGCACCCTTCTTCCCTTTTTCTGCACCTCTCTTGCCTCTTTCTGCACCCCTGTTCCCTCTTCCTGCACCTCTCCTGCCTGTTTCTGCACTTCTCTTGCTTCTTTCTGCATTTCTCTTGCCTCTTTCTGCACCTCTGTTACTTCTTTTGGCACTACTCTTACCTCTTTCTGCACCTCACTTGCTTCTTTCTGCACTCCTCTTGCCTCTTTCTGCACCCTTCTTCCCTCTTTCTGCACATCTCTTCCCTCTTTCTGCACCCCTGTTCCCTCTTTCTGCACTTCTCCTGCCTGTTTCGGCACCTCTCTTGACTCTTTCTGCACTTCTCTTGCCTCTTTCTGCACCTCTGTTACTTCTTTCTGCACTTCTCTTGCCTCTTTCTGCACCCCTCTTGCCTTTTTCTACACCTCTGTTGCTTCTTTCTGCACTTCTCTTGCTTCTTTCTGCACCCCTCTTGCCTCTTTCTACACCCTTCTTCTCTCTTTGTGCACCTCTCTTGACTCTTTCTGCACCTCTCTTCCCTTTTTCTGTATCCCCTGCCTCTTTCTACACCTCTGTTGCTTCTTTCTGCACTTCTCTTGCTTCTTTCTGCACCTCTCTGGCTTCTTTCTGCACCCCTTGTGCCTCTTTCTGCACCCCTCTTCCCTCTTTCTGTACACTTCTTGCCTCTTTCTGCATTTCTTTTGTTTCTTTCTGCACCTCTCTTCCCTCTTTGTGCACCCCTCTTGCCTCTTTCTGCAACTCTGTTGCTTCTTTCTGCACTTCTTTTGTTTCTTTCTGCACCTCTCTTACTTCTTTCTGCACCCCTTTTGCCTCTTTCTGCACCTCTGTTCCTTCTTTCTGCACTTCTTTTGTTTCTTTCTATACCTCTCTTGCTTCTTTCTGCACCCCTCGTGCCTCTTTCTGCACCCATCTTCCTTCTTTCTGCATCCCTCTTGCCTCTTTGTGCACCTCTGTTCCTTCTTTCTGCACTTCTTTTGTTTTTTTCTGCACCTCTCTTGCTTCTTTTTGCACCCCTCATGCCTCTTTCTGCACCCTTCTTACCTCTTTCTGCACCTCCCTTGCATCTTTCTCCACTCCTGTTCCCTCTTTCTGCACCTCTCCTGACTGTTTCTGCACCTCTCTTGTCTCTTTCTGCACCCCTGTTCCCTCTTTCTGCACCTCTCCAGCTTGTTTCTGCACCTCTCTTGCCTCTTTCTGCACTTCTCTTGCCTCTTTCTGCACCTCTGTTACTTCTTTCTGCACTTCTCTTGCCTCTTTCTGCACCCCTCTTGCCTTTTTCTACACCTCTGTTGCTTCTTTCTGCACTTCTGTTGCTTCTTTCTGCACATCTCTTGCTTCTTTCTGCACCCCTCTTGCCTCTTTCTACACCCTTCTTCCCTCTTTCTACACCCTTCTTCCCTCTTTGTGCACCTATCTTGCCTCTTTCTGCACCTCTCTTCCCTTTTTCTGTACCCCCTGCCTCTTTCTATACCTCTGTTGCTTCTTTCTGCACTTCTCTTGCTTCTTTCTGCACCTCTTTGGCTTCTTTCTGTACCCCTTGTGCCTCTTTCTGCACCTCTTCCCTCTTTCTGTACACTTCTGCCTCTTTCTGCACTTCTTTTGTTTCTTTTTGCACCTCTCTTGCTTCTTTCTGCACCCCTTGTGCCTCTTTCTGCACCCCTCTTCCCTCTTTCTGCACCCCTCTTGCCTCTTTCTGCAACTCTGTTGCTTCTTTCTGCACTTCTTTTGTTTCTTTCTGCACCTCTCTTCCTTCTTTCTGCATCCCTCTTGCCTCTTTGTGCACCTCTGTTCCTTCTTTCTGCACTTCTTTTGTTTCTTTCTGCACCTCTCTTGCTTCTTTTTGCACCCCTCATGCTTCTTTCTGCACCTTTCTTCCCTCTTTCTGTACCTCCCTTGCCTCTTTCTCCACTCCTGTTCCCTCTTTCTGCACCTCTCCTGCTTGTTTCTACACCTCTCCAGCCTCTTTCTGCACTTCTCTTGCCTCTTTCTGCACTTCTCTTGCCTCTTTCTGCACCTCTGTTACTTCTTTCTGCTCTTCTCTTACCTCTTTCTGCACCTCACTTGCTTCTTTCTGCACACCTCTTGCCTCTTTTTGTACCCTTCTTCCCTCTTTCTGCACCTCTCTTGCCTATTTCTACATCCCTGTTCCCTCTTTCTGCACCTCTCCTGCCTGTTTCTGCACCTCTCTTGCCTCTTTCTGCACTTCTCTTGCCTCTTTCTGCACCTCTGTTGCTTCTTTCTTCACTTCTCTTGCCTCTTTCTGAGCCCCTCTTGCCTCTTTCTGCACCTCTGTTGCTTCTTTCTGCACTTCTCTTGCTTCTTTCTGCACCTCTCTTGCTTCTTTCTGCACCCCTCTTGCCTCTTTCTGCACCCTCCTTCCCTCTTTTGCACCTCTCTTGCCTCTTTATGCATCTCTCTTCCCTCTTTCTGTACCCCCTGCCTCTTTCTGTACCTCTGTTCCTTCTATCTGCACTTCTTTTGTTTCTTTCTGCACCTCTCTTGCTTCTTTCTGTACCCCTTGTGCCTCTTTCTGCACCCCTCTTCCCTCTTTCTGCACCCCTCTTGCCTCTTTCTGCAGCTCTGTTGCTTCTTTCTGAACTTCTCTTGCTTCTTTCTGCACCTCTCTGGCTTCTTTCTGCACCCCTTGTGCCTCTTTCTGCACCGCTCTTCCCTCTTTCTGCACTCCTCTTGCCTCTTTCTGCACCTCTGTTCCTTCTTTCTGCACGTCTTTTGTTTCTTTCTTCACCTCTCTTGCTTCTTTCTGCTTCCCTCTTGCCTCTTTATCCACCCCTCTTCCCCCTTTCTGCATGTTATGTTATGTTATGTTATGGGAACTTATAAAGCGCAGCGATTACCCGGAGGTGCCCTGGCACTGGTTACTTATCCCCTGAGTAAAGAAACGGTAAACTGCTATTACAGGTTAAAAAGCCAGGTCTTAAGACTCTTCCTAAATGTCAGGAGGTCTGTGCTGTTTCTCAGATAGAAAGGAAGGTCATTCCAAGCTTTTGCCGCCCGCATGACAAAGCTTCTTCCGCCCCAGGAGGCTTTTCTTGTAAGTGGTACACTCACCAACTTGGCTTCCATGGAGCGCAGGGTCCTTTTAGGCCAGTACCATTGAATATTCTGTTTCAGAAACTCAGGGCCTATGCCTCGAAGAGCCTTGAAAACTATACACAAGGCTTTAAAGCGCACCCGCTTCCTGACTGGCAACCAGTGAAGTTTACTAATTTCCTTGGAGATGGACGCAAATTTGGGTGTGCCTGACAGCAACCTTGCTGCTGAGTTTTGCAGCAATTGGAGTTTGTTCATAAAACGTTCCTGTAGGCTCAGATAGAGGGCATTACAATAATCGAGCCTAGACAGGACGAGCTCCGTGACCACTGTTCGCTGGCTGTCAGCCGGTAAAAAGGGGAGAATTTTTTTGATCATCCTAAATACATTGAAGGTGGCGGATGACATTGAATTGATCTGATCTCCAAATTGAGCTTGTCATCTATCATGATGCCTAAGTTTTCCTTGACGGTGTGGGAAGAGTGCCCAGTGTTGTTGGCCACAGATTAGGGGTCCAAAAATTGGCGTCATTCCCAAAAAGGATGACCTCCGTCTTGCCTGAATTTAATTTAAGGCAGTTTTGTGTCATCCACCTCCCCACAGCTTCCATACAGTCGTGGAACTGATCCTCTAGTTCAGTTCCCTGGCCTGGCCGCAGCGACACGACGATCTGTGTGTCATCAGTGTAGGATGTCAACTTAAAACCAAAGGAGCTGATCAGTGAGGCAAGTGATGAGACGTACACATTAAAAAAGTAGGGGGCTAAGCGAAGACCCCTGTGGCACTCCGCAGGGCAGGGTAAAGGTTTGGGTAGGAAATTTATCCAGCGCGACTATTTGTGAACGCCCAGATAAGAATGATTTTAAGAGCTTCCAAGCTTTCCCTTGAACCCCGCATGCCAACAAACGGTCCATCAGTAAGTCATGATGGACCGTATCAAAGGCTGTCGATAGGTCGAGCAGAACCAGGGCAGCCTTACCTCCCCTATCCAGAGCTTCCCTAATCTCTTCCATGGATTTTATTAGTGCTGACTCGGTGCTGTGACCTTCTCTAAAACCGTATTGCGTGTGGTCCAACACTTGGTTGTCACGTAGGAAGGCACTGAGTTGCACATTAATTTCCTTCTCGATTATTTTCGCTGGTAGCGGAAGGCAGGATATCGGTCTAAAGTTATTTGGATCCTTGGGATCGAGGCTTGGCTTCTTTAGTAGGGGTAGTACCGATGCGAATTTCCACAGTTTTGGGAAATGCCCTGTATCAAAAATAGCTTTGAACAGGGAGGTAAGTGTATGGGCTACGGGAGTTGGGGCGAGTTTAATCACAGAGACCGGGCAGGAATCAAAGGGGGAGCCTGATCTCGCTGCCATGAGGAATTTCTTGATGTCTGTTAGAGATATGTCGGCAAATTTGTCAAAGACATGGGGGGGTCATTAGTAGGCCTTATTCTTTCTAGCAGAACCACTGAGTCTGCGGAACTTGAGAGGTTAAATGCCGAAAAAATGACCTCCTCCTGCTTCTTTCTGCACTTTTCTTGCCTTTTTCTCCACCCCTCTTCCCTCTTTCTGCACCTCTGTTGCTTCTTTCTGCACTTCTTTTGCTTCTTTCTGCACCTCTCTTTCTTCTTTCTGCACCCCTTGTGCCTCTTTCTGCACCGCTCTTCCCTCTTTCTGCGCCCCTCTTGCCTCTTTCTGCAGCTCTATTGCTTCTTTCTGTACTTTTCTTGCTTCCTTCTGCACATCTCTGGCTTCTTTCTGCACCCCTTGTGCCTCTTTCTGCACCCCTCTTCCCTCTTTCTGCACCTCTGTTGCTTCTTTCTACACTTCTCTTGCTTCTTTCTGCACCTCTCTTTCTTTTTTCTGCACCCTTTGTGCCTCTTTCATCACCGCTCTTCCCTCTTTCTGCACCCCTCTTGCCTCTTTCTGCAGCTCTGTTGCTTCTTTCTGCACCTCTGTTGCTTCTTTCTGCACTTCTCTTGCCTCTTTCAGCACCCCTCTTGCCTCTTTCTGCACCTCTGTTGCTTCTTTCTCCACTTCTGTTGCTTCTTTCTGCACCTCTCTGGCTTCTTTCTGCACCCCTTGTGCCTCTTTCTGCACCGCTCTTCCCTCTTTCTGCACCCCTCTTGCCTCTTTCTGCACCTCTGTTCCTTCTTTCTGCACTTCTTTTGTTTCTTTCTGCACCTCTCTTGGTTCTTTCTGCTGCCCTCTTGCCTCTTTCTCCACCCCTCTTCCCCCTTTCTGCATGTCTGTTGCTTCTTTCTGAACTTTTCTTGCCTCTTTCTCTACCCCTCTTCCCTCTTTCTGCACCTCTGTTGCTTCTTTCTGCACTTCTCTTGCTTCTTTCTGCACCTCTCTTTCTTCTTTCTGCACCCCTTGTGCCCCTTTCTGCACCGCTCTTCCCTCTTTCTGCACCCCTCTTGCCTCTTTCTGCAGCTCTGTTGCTTCTTTCTGCACTTTTCTTGCTTCTTTCTGCACCTCTCTGGCTTCTTTCTGCACCCCTCGTGTCTCTTTCTGCACCCCTCTTTCCTCTTTCTGCACCTCTGTTCCTTCTTTCTGAACTTCTTTGGTTTCTTTCTGTACCTCTATTGCTTCTTTCTGCACCCTCTTGCCTCTCTCTCCACCCCTCTTTCCCCTTTCTGCATGTCTTTTGCTTCTTTCTGTACTTCTCTTGCATCTTTCTCCACCCCTCTTCCCTCTTTCTGCACCTCTGTTGCTTCTTTGTGCACTCCTCTTGCTTCTTTCTGCACCTCTCTTGCTTCTTTCTGCACCCCTTGTGCCTTTTTCTGCACCACTCTTCCCTCTTTCTGCACCCCTCTTGCCTCTTTCTCCACCCCTCTTCCCCCTTTCTGCATCTCTGTTGCTTCTTTCTACACTTCTCTTGCCTAGTTCTACACCCCTCTTCCCTCTTTCTGCACCTCTATTGCTTCTTTCTGAACATTCCTTTGCTTCTTTCTGTACTCCTCTTGCCTCTTTGTGCACCTCTGTTCCTTCTTTCTGCACTTCTTTTGTTTTTTTCTGCACCTCTCTTGCTTCTTTCTGCACCCCTTGTGCCCCTTTCTGCACCCTTCTTCCCTCTTTTTGTACCTCTCTTGCCTCTTTCAGTATCCATGTTCCCTCTTTCTGCATCTCTCCTGCCTGTTTCTGCACCTCTCTTGCTTCTTTCTGCATCTCTGTTACTTCTTTCTGCACTTCCCTTACCTCTTTCTGCACCTCACTTACTTCTTTCTGCACTCCTCTTGCCTCTTTCTGCACCCTTCTTCCCTCTTTCTGCACCTCTCTTACCTCTTTCTGCACCCATGTTCCCTCTTTCTGCACCTCTCCTGCCTGTTTCGGCACCTCTCTTGCCTCTTTCTGCACTTCTCTTGCCTCTTTCTGCACCTCTGTTGCTTTTTTCTACACTTCTCTTGCCTCTTTCTGCACCCCTCTTGCCTCTTTCTGCACCTCTTTTGCTTCTTTCTGCACTTTTCGTGCTTCTTTCTATACCTCTCTTGCTTCTTTCTGCACCCCTCTTGCCTCTTTCTGCACCCTTTTTCCCTCTTTGGGCACCTGTCTTGCCTCTTTCTGCACCTCTCTTCCCTCTTTCTGTACCCCCTGCCTCTTTCTGTACCTCTGTTCCTTCTTTCTGCACTCATTTTGTTTCTTTCTGCATCTCTCTTGCTTCTTTCTGCATCCCTTTAGCCTCTTTCTGCACCCCTCTTGCCTCTTCCTGCACCTCTGTTCCTTCTTTCTGCACTTCTTTAGTTTCTTTCTGCACCTCTCTTGCTTCTTTCTGCACCCCTTGTGCCTCTCTCTGCACCGCTCTTCCCACTTTCTGCACCCCTCTTGCCTCTTTCTGCACATCTGTTCCTTCTTTCTGCACTTCTTTTGTTTCTTTCTGCACCTCTCTTGCTTCTTTCTGTTTCCCTCTTGCCTCTTTCTCCACCCCTCTTCCCCCTTTCTGCATGTCTGTTGCTTCTTTCTGCACCCCTCGTGCCACTTTCTGCACCCCTCTTCCCTCTTTCTGCACCTCTGTTCCTTCTTTCTGCTCTTCTTTGGTTTCTTTCTGCACCTCTTTTGCTTCTTTCTGTACCCCTCTTGCCTCTTTCTCCACCCCTCTTCCCCCTTTCTGCATGTCTATTGCTTCTTTCTGCACTTCTCTTGCCTCTTTCTCCACCCCTCTTTCCTCTTTCTGCACCTCTGTTGCTTCTTTGTGCACTTCTCTAGCTTCTTTCTGCACCTCTCTTGCTACTTTCTGCACCCCTTGTGCCTCTTTCTGCACCGCTCTTCCCTCTTTCTGCACCCCTCTTGCCTCTTCCTGCACCTCTGTTCTTTCTTTGTGCACTTCTTTAGTTTCTTTCTGCACCTCTCTTGCTTTTTTCTGCTTCACTCTTGCGTCTTTCCCTACCCCTCTTACCCCTTTCTGCATCTCTGTTGCTTCTTTCTACACTTCTCTTGCCTCTTTCTACACCCCTCTTCCCTCTTTCTGCACCTCTGTTGCTTCTTTCTGCACTTCTTTTGCTTCTTTCTGCACCTCTCTCGCTTCTTTATGCACACCTTGTGCCTCTTTCTGCATCCCTTGTGCCTCTTTCTGCACCCCTCTTCCCTCTTTCTGCACCCCTCTTGCCTCTCTCTGCATCTCTGTTCCTTCTTTCTGCACTTCTTTTGTTTCTTTCTGCACCTCTCTTGCTTTTTCTGCACCCCTCTTGCCTCTTTCTCTACCCCTCTTATCCCTTTCTACATCTCTGTTGCTTCTTTCTGTACTTCTCTTGTCTCTTTCTCCACCCCTCTTCCCTCTTTCTGTACCCTTCTTGCCTCTTTCTGCACCTCTGCACCTCTGTTCCTTCTTTCTGCACTTCTTTTGTTTCTTTCTGCACCTCTCTTGCTTCTTTCTGCACCCCTTTTGCCTCTTTCTGCATCCCTCCTGCCTCTTTCTGCATCCCTCTTCCCTCTTTCTCCACCCCTCATCCATCTTTCTGTTCCTCTGTTGCTTCTTTCTGCACTTCTTTTGCTTCTTTCTGCACGCCTCTTGCTTCTTTCTGCACCCCTCATGCCTCTTTCTGCACCCCTCTTCCCTCGTTCTGCACACCTGCTGCCTCTTTCTGCACCTCTGTTCCTTCTTTCTGCACTTCTTTTGTTTCTTTCTTCACCCCTCTTGCCTCTTTCTCCACCCCTCTTCCCCCTTTCTGTATCTCTGTTGCTTCTTTCTGCACTTCTCTTTCCTCTTTCTCCACCCCTCTTCCCTCTTTCTGCACCTCTGTTGCTTCTTTCTGTACTTCTCTTTCTACTTTCAGCACCTCTCTTGCTTCTTTCAGCACGCCTCCTCCCTCTTTCTGCACCTCTTTTGCCTGTTTCTGCAATTCTCTTGCCTCTTTCTGTACTTCTCTTGCCTCTTTCTGCACCTCTGTTGCTTCTTTCTGCACTTCTCTTGCCTCTTTCTGCACCCCTCGTGCCTCTTTCTGCACCTCTGTTGCTTGTTTCTGCTTCCCTCTTGCCTCTTTCTCCACCCCTCTTCCCCCTTTCTGCATCTCTGTTGCTTCTTTCTACACTTCTCTTGCCTCTTTCTACACCTTTCTTCCTCTTTCTGCACCTCTCTAGCTTATTTCTGCATCTGTCTTGGTTCTTTCTGCACTTCTGTTGCCTCTTTCTGCACTTCTCTTGCGTCTTTCTGCACATTTCTTGCCTCTTTTTGCACTTCTCTTGCCTCTTTCTGCACATGTTTTACTGTTTCTGCACCTTGATTTTTCTGCACTTCTCTTGCCTCTTTCTGTAACTCTCTCACCTCTTTCTGTACTCAAATGAGAAGTGCAAGCTGTCAAGTTTAAAGGTCTGCGTGCTCTCAGGACTGAGGAATATGTCTACTTGTACATGTATGCATCTGAAGATGGTAGCTTAAAAAGAGGGTAACGTCTCCTATAGGTGGTAAAATCTTCTCAGTTCTGCTCTGTCATTCGGTTGCACAGGCAGACATGTCTTATGTATATAGGTGTTATAGAGTCCCTCAAATACACTATTGAATACCCATGTACCCTGTATTGTGAGCAGAAAGAAATGCATGCACCTTTTTGTACACACATTTACAGAGTATGCTGTTTGAAACACAGGTATTCAAGTATTTGTATGTTTAGTTTTATGTAAAATGTCACTAGGTAAAAGCAGAGACACACATGCATATGTTCACAAACTTGGTGAGACTTTCAACAGTGATATGGTTAGGATTGCTGTTTTACATTTGGTAGGTCTAACATTCTGAGCAGTCGATGAATAGTGAACCTTGAAGAGAAATGTGAGGTTTAAGACATCTTGGGAGAAGGATTAGTGATTAGGTTACTTTGTATGAGTCTGTGGAAAGGTACAGTCAAAGTAGGCCTTTTCTGCACCTCTGTTGCTTCTTTCTGCACTTCTCTTGCTTTTTCTCCACCTTTCTTCCTCTTTCAGGACTTCTGTTGCCTCTTTCTGAATTTTTCTTGTTCTTTCTGCACCTTTCTTCCTCTTTCTGCACCTCTCTTCCCTCTTTCTGCACTTCTCTTGCTTCTTTCTGCGCCTTTCTTCCTCTTTCTGTACATGTTCTACCTATGCAGGCGTAGTTAGAAATGACCATTTAAAAAACCTTAGAAATTCACTGCAAAAACCACAGGTTTCCAGGACGTTATAGTTAGTAATTAACATTTAAAAACCTTAGAAATTCACTGAAAAAAACAGAGGTTTTAGGGACGTTATAGTTAGGAATTAGCATTTAAAAACCTTAGAAATTCACTGAAAAAACCACAGGTTTCAGGGACATTATAGTTAGGCTGACATTTCACTCATACAAAACCAGAGAAATTCGGCCGTTAGAGTTAGCTGAGCTAACTATAACTCGCACCCCCGCAATGCACTGCTGATGACGTCACATATTACCTCACTCATTGCGGGGGGCGCGAGTTATAGTTAGCTAACCAGTGAAATTCGGCCGTTATAGTTAGCTAACTATAACGGCCGAACTTCTCTGGTTTTGTACGAGTGAAATGTCAGCCTAACTATAACATCCCTGAAACTTGTGTTTTTTTCAGCGAATATATATATATATTTATATATATAACTACTGGCGGTCGCCAGTAGATAGTTATAGTTAGGACCTATTTTCCATAGGAAATCCGCGACATTCTATTTGAAATAACTCTTGCGTCGGTTGACGAATCTTCGCGAAATTTTCAAACTTTATGGCCCGCTCCGGTCCGCTCCTACCCTGAAAGTCTCAGGGTGATTCGTCAGCCGGGGCCGAGAAAAAGGGGGGTCCCAAAACGTGTTTTCCCCATTCATTTTCCCATAGGAAACTTTAGACACGGCTACAGCCTGAACTGCTGAACGGAATTACACCAAATTTGGCAAAGAGGTAGTTCTTGGTTCAGAAAGAACCCTTTTGTTAAATGGTGTAAATCCGTTCAGTAGTTGTGGAGAAATTAAAAAATAAGAGTCAAAAAATCAATTTCCCATAGGAAACTTTATGCAAGGCTACAGCCCGAACTGCTGAACGGAATTACACCAAATTTGGCAAAGAGGTAGTTCTTGGTTCAGAAAGAACCCTTTTTGTTAAATGGTGTAAATCCGTTCAGTAGTTGCTGAGAAAATCAAAAGTAAAAACACAGATATATCTGGGCGGAGCCTAACCACACATGTCATCGTGAGATCTGATTGGCTGTCAGCACTTCATCCTGGAATTGCTGGCAACCATCTTGGGACCAATATAAATGATAGTACCCCATTGAAATGCATTGTAGTGAATCGAAGATTTTGAGGGTTACCAAAAGGAGAACTATAAAGGGTGAGAACAGACTTTAGTTACATTAGAATTCATTTGTTGATGGTACCATACTAATTTCAGGAATTGTGGTGTGTTCTAAGGTGATTTGACCCTGTGAAAAACCTTCTGCTGGGATATCATGAATCATGTTTGAGAGAAAACTATTTTCACATGCTTGTCCCATACAGTTTTGGAAGGTGCCCCAGAAGCTAAAATGAGAGCATATTTTCTGTAAATTCACATTATCTTTCTCAGTCATGTGAGAATGAAGTCTGACATTCTCAGTAAAACATGTACATCCAACAAGGGCAGAGACTGTCAGTTGATTCCTTTGTGTTCTACTGCAGCTTCCCAGAGTGTTCTAAAGAACAACTAGAGTGCTAACAGCCTTACTTATGACAAAAGTATGGCACACCTGAAGCCATCTTGATTGGAATAAACTGGTAACACTTAAAACATTTAATTTAAAAAGGAACAAAATGATGGGGTTCATTTTGTCATAGAAATTATGGTTAGTGCGTAGAAAAAAAAATTAGGACATGTTTCAAGTGTGATCTCAAATATCTTCCTGTTATATTTCAACAGGAGCAGCCTGACAGTTGATGCCTTTGTGTTCTACTGCAGCTTCCCAGAGTGTTCTAAAGAACAACTAGAGCGCTAACAGTCTTACTTATGACAAAAGTATGGCACACCTGAAGCCATCTTGATGGGAATAAACTGGTAACAATTAAAACATTTAATTTAAAAAGGAACAAAATGAGGGGGTTCATTTTGCCATAGAAATTATGGTTAGTGCTGCAAAAGAAAATTTTGTGCATGTTTTAAGTGAGATCTCAAATCCTCTTCTATTTCATTAGAAAATTCTGACATGCAGACTGAAACAATCACTTTCAATACCAGCAGTAGACTTCCAGTTAACTCCTTGGTGAGCAGTAGCTTTACTACAGTGATCTAATGAACAACTAGAGTAATAACATTCTGAATTTATGGCAAATGTGTGACACATCTGAATGCCTTCTTGATGGAATCAAAGTAAAAAACTGAAAGCATTTCCTACTGAGGAGACTGCAGTAAATGAGGAAATTAGGAAACTTCATAACAAAGAAGTCTTCCAAGATGGCCACCAGTGAAAAAAGAGCCCAAATGTAGCACAAATATTACCCAGATGTAGCCCACATATAGCCCAATGACAAAAGTGTGCAAAACACTTTTTATTTTTAGTTTTTTGCAGTTTTATGTAGTGCAGACTGGTCAGGTATTGGAGCGTTGCATCTTAAAACATGACCCCCTACACTACAAAAACACCACTGCACTGACCCTAAACCCTAAAACACTACCCCAGCACGACCCCCTACACTACACAAGCACCACTGCACTATCCTAAACCCTAAAACACTACCCCCAGCATGACCCCCTACACTACACAAACACCACTGCACTACCCTAAACCCTAAAACACTACCCCAACACCACTGCACTAACCTAAATCCTAAAACACTACCCCCAGCACGACCCCCTACACTACCCAAACACCACTGCACTACCCTAAAACATGACCCCCTACACTACACAAACACCACTGCACTACCCTAAACCCTAAAACACTACCCCCAGCACGACCCCCTACACTACACAAGCACCACTGCACTACCCTAAACCCTAAAACACTGCCCCCAGCACGACCCCCTACACTACACAAACACCACTGCACTACCTTAAACCCTAAAACACTACCCCCAGCACGACCCCCTACACTACCCAAACACCACTGCACTAACCCTAAATCCTAAAACACTACCCCCAGCACGACCCCTACACTACCCAAACACCACTGCACTGCCCTAAACCCTAAAACATTCCCCCAGCACGACCCCCTACACTACCCGAACACCACTGCACTGCCCTAAACCCTAAAACACTCCCCCAGCACGACCCCCTACACTACCCAAACACCACTGCACTGCCCTAAACCCTAAAACACTACCCCAGCACGATCCCCTACACTACACAAACACCACTGCACTACCCTAAACCCTAAAACACTACCCCCAGCACGACCCCTACACTGCCCGAACACCACTGCACTGCCCTAAACCCTGAAACACCAGCCCCTGCACGACCCCCTACACTGCCCGAACACCCACTGCACTGCCCTAAACCCTGAAACACATACCCTAGGACGACCCCCTACACTGCCCGAACACCACTGCACTGCCCTAAACCCTGAAACACCACCCCCTGCACGACCCCCTACACTGCCCGAACACCACTGCACTGCCCTAAACCCTGAAACACCACCCCCAGCATGACCCCCTACACTGCCCGAACACCACTGCACTGCCCTAAACCCTGAAACACTACCCCCAGCAAGACCTCCTACACTGCCCGAACACCACTGCACTGCCCTAAACCCTGAAACATCACCCCCAGCAAGACCCCTACACTGCCCGAATACCACTGCACTGCTAAACCCTGAAACACCACCCCCAGCACGACCCCCTACACTGCCCGAACACCACTGCACTGCCCTAAACCCTGAAACACCATCCCCAGCACGACCCCTACACTGCCCGAACACCACTGCACTGCCCTAAACCCTGAAACACCACCCCCAGCACGACCCCCTACACTGCCCGAACACCACTGCACTGCCCTAAACCCTGAAACACCACCCCCTGCACGACCCCCTACACTGCCCGAACACCACTGCACTGCCCTAAACCCTGAAACACCACCCCCAGCACGACCCCTACACTGCCCGAACACCACTGCACTGCCCTAAACCCTGAAACACCACCCCTGCACGATCCCCTACACTGCCCGAACACTACTGCACTGCCCTAAACCCTGAAACACCACCCCCAGCACGACCCCCTACACTGCCCGAACACCACTGCACTGCCCTAAACCCTGAAACACCACCCCCAGCAAGACCCCGTACACTGCCCGAACACCACTGCTCCTAAACCCTGAAACACCACCCCCAGCAAGACCCCCTACACTGCCCGTACACCACTGCACTGCCCTAAACCCTGAAACACCACCCCCAGCATGACCCCCTACACTGCCCGAACACCACTGCACTGCCCTAAACCCTGAAACACCACCCCCAGCACGACCCCCTACACTGCCCGAACACCACTGCACTGCCCTAAACCATGAAACACCAGCCCCAGCATGACCCCCTACACTGCCCGAACACCACTGCACTGCCCTAAACCCTGAAACACCACCCCCAGCACGACCCCCTACACTGCCCGAACACCACTGCACTGCCCTAAACCCTGAAACACCAGCCCCAGCACGACCCCGTACACTGCCCGAACACCACTGCACTGCCCTAAACCCTGAAACACCAGCCCCAGCACGACCGCCTACACTGCCCGAACACCACTGCACTGCCCTAAACCCTGAAACACCAGCCCCAGCACGACCCCTACACTGCCCGAACACCACTGCACTACCCTAAACCCTCAAACACCAGCCCCAGCAACACCCCCTACACTGCCCGAACACCACTGCACTGCCCTAAACCCTGAAACACCACCCCCAGCAAGACCCCCTACACTGCCCGAACACCACTGCACTAAAGCCTGAAACACCACCCCCAGCAAGACCACCTACACTGCCCGAACACCACTGCACTGCCCTAAACCCTGAAACACCACCCCCTGCACGACCCCCTACACTGCCCAAACACCACTGCACTGCCCTAAACCCTGAAACACCAGCCCCTGCACGACCCCCTACACTGCCCGAACACCACTGCACTGCCCTAAACCCTGAAACACCACCCCTCAGCACGACACCCTACACTGCCCGAACACCACTGCACTGCCCTAAACCCTGAAACACCACCCCCAGCACGACCCCCTACACTGCCCGAACACCACTGCACTGCCCTAAACCCTGAAACACCACCCCTGCACGACCTCCTACACTGCCGGAACACCACTGCACTGCCCTAAACCCTGAAACACCACCCCCAGCACGAACCCCTATACTGCCCGAACACCACTGCACTGGCCTAAACCCTGAAACATCAACCCCAGCAAGACCCCCTACACTGCCTGAACACCACTGCCCTAAACCCTGAAACACCACCCCCTACACTGCACGAACACCACTGCACTGCTCTAAACCCTGAAACACCACCCCCAGCACGACCCCCTACACTGCCCGAACACCACTGCACTGCCCTAAACCCTGAAACACCAGCCCCAGCATGACCCCCTACACTGCCCGAACACCACTGCACTGCCCTAAACCCTGAAACACCAGCCCCAGCACGACCACCTACACTGCCCGAACACCACTGCACTGCCCTAAACCCTGAAACACCAGCCCCAGCACAACCCCCTACACTGCCCGAACACCACTGCACTGCCCTAAACCCTGAAACACCAGCCCCAGCACGACCCCCTACACTGCCCGAACACCACTGTACTGCCCTAAACCCTGAAACACCAGCCCCAGCACGACCCCCTACACTGCCCGAACACCACTGCACTGCCCTAAACCCTGAAACACCACCCCCTGCATGACCCCCTACACTGCCCGAACACCACTGCACTGCCCTAAACCCTGAAACACCACCCCCTGCAGCACCCCCTACACTGCCCGAACACCACTGCACTGCCCTAAACCCTGAAACACCACCCCTGCACCGCCCCCTACACTGCCCGAACACCACTGCACTGCCCTAAACCCTGAAACACCACCCCCAGCACGACCCCCTTTACTGCTCGAACACCACTGCACTGCCCCAAACCCTGAAACACCACCCCCAGCACGACCCCCTACACTGCCCGAACACCACTGCCCTAAACCCTGAAACACCACCCCTGCACGACCACCTTCACTGCCCGAACACCACTGCACTGCCCTAAACCCTGAAACACCACCCCGTACACTGCCCGAACACCACTGCACTGCCCTAAACCCTGAAACACCACCCCCAGCACGACCCCCTACACTGCCCGAACACCACTGCACTGCCCTAAACCCTAAAACACCACCCCAGCATTACCCCTACACTGCCCAAACACCACTGCACTGCCCTAAACCATAGAACACTACCCCCAGCACGACCCCTACACTACCCGAAGACCACTGCACTACCCTAAACCCTAAAATACTACCCCCAGCACAACCCCCTACACTACCTGAACACGACTGCACTGCCCTAAACCCTCAAACACTCCCCCAGCACGACCCCCTACACTACCCAAACACCACTGCACTGCCCTAAACCCTAAAACATTCCCCCAGCACGACCCCCTACACTACCCGAACACCACTGCACTGCCCTAAACCCTAAAACACTCCCCCAGCACGACCCCCTACACTACCCAAACACCACTGCACTGCCCTAAACCCTAAAACACTACACCCGCATGACCCCCTACACTACCCAAACACCAATGCACTACCCTAATCCCTAAAACACTACCCCCGCATGACCCCCTACACTACCCTAAACCGTAAAACACTACCCCCGCACGACTCCCTACACTACCCAAAGACCACTGCACTACCCTAAACCCTAAACCACGACCTCCTACACTACACAAACACCACTGCACTACCCTAAACCCTAAAACACTACCCCAGCAGTACCCCTACACTACCCAAACACCACTGCACTAACCTAAACCCTAAAACACTACCCCAGCAGTACCCCCTACACTACCCAAACACCACTGCACTACCCTAAATCACTACCCCCAGCACGACCCCTACACTACCCAAACACCACTGCACTACCCTAAACCCTAAAACACTACCCCCAGCACGACCCCCTACACTACCCAAACACCACTGCACTAACCTAAACCCTAAAACACTCCCCCAGCACGACTCCCTACACTACCCAAACACCACTGCACTACCCTAAACCCTAAATCTACCCCCAGCATGACCCCCTACACTACACAAACACCACTGCACTACCCTAAACCCTAAAACACTACCCCCAGCACGACCCTCTTCACTACCTAAACACAACTGCACAATTTGTTACAGGCGTTGCAACGCAGGCCTGTGGTGCTTACTGGAAGTACCTAGTGGGCTAGTTGGGCCCCAGGGACCCTCAGGATTCAAGGTGACCTAATCCCCAACTTAAAACGCACCACGGGGCGCGTTTGCACAGTGGTGAAGGGAGGGGCGGGGCCTCAGGTGACATGTGCACAAACACGCCCTGTGGTGCGTTTTAAGTTGGGGAATTAATTCCCTTTGAATCCTGAGGGACCCTGGGGGCCAACTAGCCCACCAGGTACCTTCAGTAAGCACAACAGAGTTGTGTTGCAGAGAGGTGAAAAATGGTGAGTGGCCTCGGAACGCCTCTCTGCAACTCAGCTCTGTGGTCTTAACTGTAGGTACCTGGGGGGCTAGTTGGGCCCCAGGGACCCTCAGAATTCAAGGGGACTTAATCCCACGACTTAAAACGCGCCACGGGGTGCGTTTGCACACATGTCACCTCAGGCCCCCTCCCTTCACCACTGTGCAAACGCGCCCTGTAGCGCGTTTTAAGAGGTAGTTTTAATCCCCCTGCCCTATTATGTACTAGGGACCTGCAGAGGAGGTCATGCTAATCACAGGGGTACCCCAACGCATAGTGTTCCCTAGTGTATGTAGGTGTTTTCACTGTATTTTAAGTGTCTTTTAGCATAGCACTGGCTCTGGTTAGTCAGAGTCAGTTACCACCAGTACCCGTCTGAAAAAGTTGTGGGCACAGGATGATTTTGCAACAAGGCCTCTTTCTGCTCCTCTGTTGGTTCTTTCTGCACATCTTTTGCTTCTTTCTGTGCGTTTTTTCTTCTTTCTTCACATGTCCTACCTCTGTAGGCATAGTTAGAAACTAGCATTTAAAACAACCTTTGAAATTCACTTAAAAATCATAGGTTTCAGGCACGTTATAGTTAGAAATTAGCATTTAAAAAACCTTTGAAATTCACTGAAAAAACCATAGGTTTCAGACACGTTATAGTTAGAAATTAGCATTTAAAAAACCTTTGAAATTCACTGAAAAAACCATAGGTTTTAGGGACAGTTATAGTTAGTTGGACATTTCACTCGAACAAAACCATAGAAATTCCCCGTTATAGTTAGTTCAGCTAACTATAACTCGCGCCCCGCAATGCACTGCTGATGACGTCACATATTACATCACTCATGACATGGTCAGTGACATCACTGATGACATCACTGATGACATCTCAAATGACATCACTGATGACATCATCCATGTGATAATTTCATGCATCTTCTCACACCCTAATATAACTTTTGATACACCCACTCTAAATTACAGACTGCCATTCTCAAAACCATAGACACTCCAACACCAAAAACTACATACCCACTCACTGATTCTTAGGTCTACACACACATCCACTCACTCACCCGTACAGTCACTCATACTTAGTCACTCAGTACAGGACTATCATATGCACTCATACACCTATATAAACACTCACACACCGCCACTCATCCATAGAGGTACTCACACACCTAGTCAGTCATGCAAAAAACTTAATCACACACCCATTTACTCACCTATACAGTTATACACACACCAGCTCACTTACTCATACAAATACTAGCACATTCTTACGCTCTTATACAATCACTGATACAAGTACACACTCATCCATACAGCTACTCTCACAATCACACACTCTCACTTATAGCCATTTATATACTCCAACACACATATATACTGCCTTTCACATATGTAGTTACTCACACATGTACCACTGAGATATACATTCAATCACTAACACACCCATACACACACTCACCCACCCATACAGTCCATCACAGATGCACTCTTGAAACCATGCACCCAGTGAATCACCAACTCACACATCTATGCACAGAGTCACACACACCCCACCCACACAAACACTCAGGCACCCATACAGATACTCAGACAATCAATCAATAACCCATGTAGACACTCATGTAGCTATTCAGAAAGCCATGCAGCCGCTTACAAACCAACAGACAGACGGATACAGACATTCACACAGTTTAGTCACTAACCCATGCATTCAGTAAGATACATTTAATCACTCACTTGTAGAGTCAGTCACTCACGTACTAAATCATCCATTCAGACACTTATACACCCACTCATTCTTCAATACGCCTTTCCCTATATATATTAAACATATTTAAACTTTACAGAAACACACAGTCACTGGATGATGTCATCAGTGATGTCATCAGTGATGTCATTTGAGATGTCATCAGTGATGTCACTGACCATGTCATGAGTGATGTAATATGTGACGTCATCAGCAGTGCATTGCGGGCGCGAGTTATAGTTAGCTGAACTAACTATAACGGGGAATTTCTATGGTTTTGTACGAGTGAAATGTCCAACTAACTATAACTGTCCCTAAAACCTATGGTGCCCCGTGGCGCATTTTAAGTTGGGGGATTAAGTCCCCTTGAATCCTGAGGGTCCCTGGAGTCCAACTAGCCCACCATGTACCTCCAAAAGCGCCACAGAGCTGCGTTGCAGAGAGGTGTAAAGGGGCATGGCCTCTGTACACCTCTCTGCAACGCAGCCTCTGGCGCATACTGGAGGTTCCTGGTGGGCTAGTTGGCCCCCAGGGACCCCCAGTATTCAAGGGGAAATCGTTTCCCATCTGCAAACGCGCCAGGGGGCGCGTTTGCAGACTGCTGCAGGGTGGGGCGGGCCTCCGGCACGATGCCGGTCTTTTTTTTTGTATGGGAGGGGGGCTACGTGGCCCCCCTTCCCTTGGCCTCTTTTGGCCCCGGGGACCCCATCCCCCGGGGCATGAGGATTTTCATTATTTTTTTAATTAAAATAAAGCGGGAAGGGGGCCGCGTGGCCCCCCTTCCCTGGGCTTATATTGGCCCCGGGGACCCCATCCCCCGGGCATGCTCTCTTTTTTTCAATTTTAAATATTTGGAGGGGGCTGCGTGGCCCCCTCCTCAGGCCATTTAAGGCCCCGGGGACCCCATCCCCCGGGGCCGGCCTTTCCATTTTTTGTTTTTTTGGGGGAGGGGGGCCGCGTGGCCTCTCCCGAGCCACTACTTGCCCTGGGGACCCCATCCCCCGGGCTGGCCCTCTCCGTTGGGGGACTGTGGGGGTCCCCAATCCCCCACAGTCCCGCCGGCTCCCGCGTCCCTTGGGAGCCGGCATTGCTTTTCACATGGGAGCTGCTAAGATGCAGCTCCCCGTGTGGAAAGCAATCTGCTTTGAATTTTGGAAGAGAGAGCAGGTTTCCCTGCTCTCTCTTCCAAAATCCAAAGCAGTTTGCTATGGCAGGACGGGAGCCGCGAGGCTCCCGCCCTGCCATAGCAAACTACAGTGTCACAGGGGTAGGCACCCCGGGACACTGCAGGAGCCGGCCCTGGGGGGTGGCGGTCCCCAGGGCCATCAAGGGCTCCAGGAGGGGGCCGCGCGGCCCCTCCCTTGAATTGCACAGCCCCGGGGAGGTGGTAGTCCCCGGGGCTCTGGGGTCCGTAACGGACCCCCACATTTATTTTCTAAGTGCCCCGGGAGGTGGTGGTCCCGGGCATGTGGGGGCTGCAGCCCCCCCACACATTATTAAATAAAAAAAAAAGAAGCCCCGGGGGGTGGCGGTCCCCGGGGCTGCGGGAGGGCAGGAGAGCCCTCCCGCACCATATTTTTTATAAAGCCCCGGGGGGTGTCGGTCCCCGGGGCTTGGGGGGACTTAGAGGCCCCCCATATAAAACATAAACCCACCCCCGCATGCCCCCGGGCAAAATACAATCGAAGCGCGGGAGACCGCGCTTCATTTTTTTTTTTTATCGGCAGGATCCGCGCACCCTGAGCGCATCCTGCCGTTTGTTTTTTTTTTTTTTAATGCTTTTTTCTGCCCAGGGGGTCCTTGTGGGACCCCTTGAGCAGACCTAGGGGGTCAGGGTGTTTCTACCCTGCCCCCTTTGTGCGTTTGCCAATCTCCATGAAGGAATGAAGGCCGTCGCCGATTGGATGAAGATCAGCCGACTAAAGCTGAACACGGACAAAACGGAGGTCCTCATCCTCGGCTCCAACCCCTCAGCCTGGGACGACTCCTGGTGGCCAACGATGCTGGGAGCACCCCCGACACCCACCGACCACGCACGCAACCTGGGAGTCATCCTCGACTCAACGCTCTCCATGGCCAAGCAAGTCAATGCAGTCTCCTCCTCCTGCTTCAACACCCTCTGCATGCTTCGCAAGATCTACAGGTGGATCCCGACAGACACAAGAAGAACAGTCACCCAGGCCCTCGTCAGTAGCAGACTTGACTATGGGAACGCCCTCTACGCGGGAGCCCCGGCCAAGCTCATCAAGCGACTGCAACGCATACAAACGCCTCCGCACGCCTGATCCTCGATGTACCACGCCACAGCCACATCACCCCCACTTGAGGAACCTGCACTGGCTCCCCGTCGACAGGAGGATCACCTTCAAACTCCTCATCCACGCACACAAGGCACTCCACAAAACTGGCCCAGCCTACCTCAACAGACTACTCTTCTTCTACGTCCCCAACCGCCAGCTCCGCTCCGCCGACCTCTCCCTAGCCAGCGTCCCTCGCATTCGAAGAACAACCACCGGCGGCAGATCCTTCTCACACCTCGCCGCCAAGACCTGGAACACCCTTCCACTAAGCCTACGGCAGACCCAAGACCTGCTGACCTTCAGGAGGCTACTCAAGACCTGGCTGTTCGACCAGTAGCAGCACCCCCCCACCCCCTTCCCTCTCCCCAGCGCCTTGAGACCCTCGCGGGTAAGTAGTGCGCTCTACAAATTCTGTGATTGATTGATTGATTTGCACACTTGCGATTTTTTTTTTTTCTCGGCGGGATTCGCGCACCCTAAGCGCATCCCGCTGATTAAAAAAAAAAATGCTTTTTTCTGCCCTGTGGGTCCTTGTGTGACCCCCTGAGCAGACCTAGGGGGTCAGGGTGTTTCTACCCTGCCCCCTTTTTGCGCTTTGCGCACTTGTTTCTGTCCCTCAGTTCTACCGAGGGACAAAATGGCTGCCAACACTTCCTGATTTGGAGTGTTGACAGCCAATTAGCATGCAGCTCGTGATCGGGCGGGTGCGCGAATCCGACGCGGCCATAGATATATATGTGATTTTCATTTTGATTTTCACAGGAACTACTGAACGGATTTACACCATTTAACAAAAGGGTTCTTTCTGAACCAAGAACTACCTCTTTGCCAAATTTGGTGTAATTCCGTTCAGTAGTTCGGGCTGTAGCCGTGGCTAAAGTTTCGTATGGGAAAATGAATGGGGAAAACTCGTTTTGGGACCCCCTTTTCTCGGCCTCGCTGACGAATCACCCGAAACTTTCAGGGTAGGAGCGGACCGGAGCGGGCCATAAAGTTTGAAACTTTCGCGACGATTCATCAACCGACGCAAGAGTTATTTCAAATAGAATGTCGCGGATTTCCTATGGAAAATAGGTCCTAACTATAGCTATCTACTGGCGACCGCCAGTAGATAATATTTTTTTATATATATATATAAAATATATATTATCTACTGGCGGTCGCCAGTAGATAGTTATAGTTAGGAATTATTTTCCATAGGAAATTCACAACATTCTATTTCCAATAACTTTGGCGCCGGTCGACGAATCTTCGCGAAATTTTCAAAACTTATGGCCCGATCCGGTCTGCTCCTATCCTGAAAGTCTCGGGGTGATTCGTCAAGTGGGGGCCGAGAAAAAAGGAGGGTCCCAAAACGTGTTTTCCCCATGCAATTTTCCATAGGAACATTTAGTCGCAGCCACAGCCCGAACTGCTGAACGGAATTACACCAAATTTGGCAAAAAGGTAGCCCTTTGTTCAGAGTCATGCCTTTTGGTTAAATGGTGTAAATCCGTTCAGTAGTTCCTGAGAAAATCAAAAGTAAAATCACATATATATCTGGGCGGAGCCTATCCACACATGTCATTGTGAGATCTGATTGGCTGTCAGCACTTCATCCTGGAATTGCTGGCAGCCATCTTGGGACCAATATACATGATAGTACCCCATTGAAATGCATTGTAGTGAATCAAAGATTTTGAGGGTTACCAAAAGGAGAACTATAAAGGGTGATAACAGACTTTAGTTACATTAGAATTCATTTGTTGATGGTACCATACTAATTTCAGGAATTGTGGTGTGTTCTAAGGTGATTTTACCCTGTGAAAAACCTTCTGCTGGGATATCATGAATCATGTTTGAGAGAAAACTATTTTCACATGCTTGTCCCATACAGTTTTGGAAGGTGCTCCAGAAGCTAAAATGAGAGCATATTTTCTGTAAATTCACATTATCTTTCTCAGTCATGTGAGAATGAAGTCTGACATTCTCAGTAAAACATGCACATCCAACAAGGGCAGAGACTGTCAGTTGATTCCTTTGTGTTCTACTGCAGCTTCCCGGAGTGTTCTAAAGAACAACTAGAGTGCTAACAGCCTTACTTATGACAAAATTATGGCACACCTGAAGCCATCTTTATTGGAATAAACTGGTAACTCTTGAAACATTTAGTTTAAAAAGGAACAAAATGAGGGGATTCATTTCGTCATAGAAATTATGGTTAGTGCTGTAGAAAGAAAAATTAGGACATGTTTTAAGTGAGATCTCAACTATCTTCCTGTTATATTTCAACAGGAGCAGCCTGCCAGTTGATTCCTTTGTGTTCTACTGCAGCTTCACAGAGTGTTCCAAAGAACAACTAGAGCGCTAACAGCCTTACTTATGACAAAAGTATGGCACACCTGAAGCCATCTTGATTGGAATAAACTGGTAACACTTAAAACATTTAATTTAAAAAGGAACAAAATGATGGGGTTCATTTTGTCATAGAAATTATGGTTAGTGCTGTAGAAAGAAAAATTAGGACATGATTCAAGTGTGATCTCAAATATCTTCCTGTTATATTTCAACAGGAGCAGCCTGTCAGTTGATGCCTTTGTGTTCTACTGCAGCTTCCCAGAGTGTTCTAAAGAACAACTAGAGAGCTAACAGTCTTACTTATGACAAAATTATGGCACACCTGAAACCATCTTGATTGGAATAAACTGGTAACACTTAAAACATTTAATTTAAAAAGGAACAAAATGAGGGGGTTCATTTTGCCATAGAAATGAACAACATTCCCAGCACAACCCCCTACACTACACAAGCACCACTGCACTACCCTAAACCCTAAAACACTACCCCCAGCACGACCCCCTTCACTACCTAAACACAACTGCACTACCCTAAACCCTAAAACACTACCTCCAGCACGACCTCCTACAATACACAAACACCACTGCACTAACATAAACCCTAAAACACTACCCCCAGCATGACCCCCTACACTACCCAAACACCACTGCACTACCCTAAACCATAAAACACTACCCCCAGCACGACCCCCTACACTACCCAAACACCACTGACATACCCTAAACCCTAAAACATTACCCCCAGCATGAACCCCTACACTACCCAAACACCACTGCACTACCCTAAACCCTAAAACACTACCCCCAGCACTACACCCTACACTACACAAACACCACTGCACTGCCCTAAACCCTAAAACACTACCCCAGCACTACCCCTACACTACCCAAACACCACTGCACTAACATAAACTCTAAAACACTACCCCCAGCACAACCCCTACACAACACAAACACCACTGCACTACCCTAAAACACTACCCCCAGCACGACTCCCTACACTACCCAAACACCACTGCACTACCCTAAACCCTAAATCTACCCCCAGCACGACCCCTACACTACCCAAACACCACTGCACTACCTAAACCATAAAACACTACCCCCAGCATGACCCTCTACACTACACAAACACCACTGTACTACCCTAAACCCTAAAACACTACCACCAGCATGACCCCCTACACTACTCAAACACCACTGCACTACCCTAAACCCTAAAACACTACCCCAGCACGACCCCCTACACCACCCAAACACCACTGCACTACCCTAAACCCAAAAACATTACCCCCAGCACGACCCCCTACAATACCCAAACAGCACTGCACTGACCCTAAACCCTAAAACACGACCCCCTACACTACACAAACACCACTGCACTACCCTAAACCCTAAAACACTAAAACCAAGCACGACCCCCTACAGTACACCAACACCACTGCACTACCCTAAACCCTAAAACACTACCCCCCTACACTACACAAACACCACTGCACTACCCTAAAACACTATCCCCAGCATGACCCCCTACACTACACAAATACCACTGCACTACCGTAAACCCAAAACACTACCCCAACACTACCCCCTATACTACCCAAACACCACTGCACTACCCTAAACCCTAAAACACTACCCCCAGCATGACCCCTACACTACACAAACACCACTGCACTACCCTAAACCCTAAACCACTACCCCCAGCACGACCCCTACACTACCCAAACACCACTGCACTACCCTAAACCCTAAAACACTACCCCCAGCACGACTCCTACACTACACAAACACCACGGGACTACCCTAAACCCTAAAACACTACCCCCAGCATGACTCCCTACACTACCCAAACACCACTGCACTACACTAAACCCTAAATCTACCCCCAGCATGACCTCACACACTACACAAACACCACTGCACTACCCTAACCCCTAAAACACTACCCCCAGCACGACCCCTACACTACCCAAACACCACTGCACTACCCTAAACCCTAAAACACTAACCCCAGCATGACCCCCTACACTACCCAAACACCACTGCACTACCCTATACCCTAAAACACGACCCCCTACACTACACAAACACGACTGCACTACCCTAAACCCTAGAACACTACCCACAGCATGACCCCCTACACTACACAAACACCACTGCACTACCCTAAACCCTAAAACACTGCCCCCTACAGTACACAAACACCACTGCACTACCCTAAACCCTAAAACACTACCCCCAGCATGACCCCTACACTACACAAACACCACTGCACTACCCTAAACTCCCTACACTATACAAACACCACTGCACTACTCTAAACCCTAAAACACTACCCCCAGCACGACCCCCTCACAACACAAACACCACTGCACTACCCTAAACCCTAAATCTACCCCCAGCATGAACCCCTACACTACCCAAACACCACTGCCATACCCTAAACCCTAAAACACTACCCCCAGCATGAACCCCTACACTACCCAAACACCACTGCACTACCCTAAACCCTAAAACACTACCGCAGCACAACCCCTACACTACACAAACACCACTGCACTACCCTAAACCCTAAAACACTACCCCCAGCACGACTCCCTACACTACCCAAACACCACTGCACTACCCTAAACCCTAAATCTACCCCCAGCACGACCCCTACACTACCCAAACACCACTGCACTACCCTAAACCATAAAACACTACCCCCAGCATGACCCCCTACACTACACAAACACCACTGCACTACCCTAAACCCTAAAACACTACCACCAGCATGACCCCCTACACTACTCAAACACCACTGCACTACCGTAAACCCAAAAACACTACCCCAGCACGACCCCCTACACTACTCATACACCACTGCACTACCCTAAACCCTAAAACACTACCCCCAGCACGAGCCCCTACACTACTGCACTACCCTAAACCCTAAAACACTACCCCCAGCACGACCCCCTACTCTACCCAAACACCATTGCACTACCCTAAACCCTAAAACACTACCCCCAGCACGACCCCCTACACCACCCAAACACCACTGCACTACCCTAAACCCTAGAAAAGAAACCCCCACCCCATGCCCAATCCCCCTTACCTCTCACTCCTCGTGGTTCCTCTCTCCTCGTGGTTCCTGCTTCACGTCATCTCTGAGGGGCGGTGCACGTCGTTGTGAGGAAACGGAACAGCCTCTGTTTTCTTACAACGACGTGGATTATCTACATGTTTTTTTAGAACGCATGGTCATTTACCATACATACCTATACAACAAAATTCATTGTAAAGGCATGCGTGGTAAATGACCATGCGTTCTAAAAAATGCGTAGTAATGACTTCATGATGTACAACGCATGCGTGGTAATGCATGCGTTGTAATGGTATCGCAAAGTAAAAAAGTCGTTGTAACGGCTGCTTACCGATCGAAGCTGGCCCCTGTTCTTCAGTGAGACGTTTATTTGATTAATTAGGAGGAAGGAATGTGGTTTTTTTACCGAAAAGTGCATTCCCGGCGGTTGTATTGTGAAAGTGTCCGCGTGGCCTGGTTTCACTTCCGGTGCGAGAGTGAAACAGTCTGTTTGGATCTAAAGGAGTTCTGTTGTTGGACGGGCCGGCGCGAAACGTCATCAGAAAACATAGCTAATGGAAAGCGTCCTCCCTGAAGTGTGGAGCAGTGCCATGAGAGGTCAATGAGTGTGCGTCCCACTGCAGTATGACCGTTCCGCGTGACCCATGTGCCGCCTCCAGGGTACGGGAGGCAGAAGCGGCATCGCAGGTCCTCTTGAAGACCGTTGTAGCACTAATTCTACATTTTGGTACTAGGGCATTTTAACTTCGTTGTTCCTGCTAGATACAAAGAGAAGATCCTGTGTTATTCAGTGCCCTCGTTACCTTTTTTGTGGGTTGTGGTGCTTGTCACTTCGCTGCCCCGCCGGTGCACACGACTGGGCACCCCACCTCGTGTGCCATCTGCAGGGCCTCTGCCCTCTGATCACTGGTTTTGGTTTCTGGAGTGGCAACATAAACAGTTGCTCCCAAAGGACTAGCCTGAACACTTAGGTGAATATCCCCTGCACCAGCATTCCACGGAAATTCTTTCCTAGCTCTCCCACGTCAACCAGGACGTCATAATAGCACGGCTCCGCTCGCGACACCGTATGACGTCATCGGAGCCATAAGAGGACCTCGTTGGCGTGCTGACGTCAGTTCCACCCAGTTTTTTCCGTGCCACCGAGGCAAACAGGCGGACCGAGACATTTTCACATGTATACATAGTATAATAAATATATATATATTCACTGAAAAAGCCATAGGTTTCAGGCACGTTATAGTTAGAAATTAGCATTTAAAAAGCCCTAGAAATTCACTGAAAAAACCATAGGTTTCAGGCACGTTATAGTTAGAAATGAGCATTTAAAAACCTTAGAAATTCACTGAAAAAACCATAGGTTTCAGGGGCGTTATAGTTAGTTGGACATTTCACTCGTACAAAACCATAGAAATGTCCCCGTTATAGTTAGTTCAGCTAACTATAACTAACCCTGGGAATCCAATTCCGCTCCGCTCGCGAAATTTGCGGAATTTAGGCAATTTCGCGTTCCGCGGAGAACGCGGAACTGCCAACAATTCCGCGATCCGCGGCGTAGCGGAATTATTTTCTTGTCGCGCTTTAAAAATGCGTTATAGCGCACGCGATAGCGACTTACCGGGATTCCTGCGTTCGCCGACGGGTTTTCCTATCCGTTCGCGTGCGCCACGAGATTTCGGTAGCCGGCCGCGTTATTCCACGAGAGTTTGCGATCGCGAACACGTCATTCGCCGCGCCATCGGACAACGTGAGAGAGATTGCGACCGCGAACACGTCATTCGGGCGCGCCATCGGACATCCGGCGATATTTTTGTACAGCTCGCGATCCCGAACACGCAAAATTTTCAATCTGGAGAACAATAACATCGCAAGCAGCATCAAACCTTCTATAAATTGATGATTTGGATGGAAAAAAACCTCAGATTGATATTTGGCTGTCCTTTTTGGTCAAATTTTTTGGGGGAGAGGGAGGAAGTGCCACAGAGTCTCCTACTTCCTGTTCCTGTCCAGCAGGCTCCTCCCAGTGCTTTGTCCATCTCCTGTTCATTTTTCACTTGGATTTGAGCTGGAAGGATCACTCTTTGTGTCTGCTGCATCATTATCATTGGATTTGAGGATTTTGGGATTTGAGATTTTACAAGTAAGTTGGTGTTGTTTGATTGGGGCATTGCAGTTGCTGCAACTTCATTTTTGGTACTTTTCATCATTTTTAAAATAAATCGTTGTGGGTAGCCAGTAGGTCCAGAGCTAGTCATGGGTCATGGATTGCTGTGTGATGTATTTATTAATTTCAAACATCATTTACGGGGCATGGATGGCATTGGATTGAATTGGAAAATGTGTTTTTTTGGGTGTATTTCAGTTTTTGGGCTGTGTGTTAAATACATGCCTTAGTTGTGTGTGGTGTGCTGCAGGCCTTGTTTAGCCCTGTGTATTTTCGTTTTTGCATTTTATTGCATTACAGGCAAAGCAAAAGCAGGGTGGTTTACCATGCAGCCTTTGCCTGGCTATTATAGGCCTGTTTTCAGTACATTGTTTTCCAGGCCTCCTGCTTGTTGCTTGTGATTTGTGAGTGTCCATGTGGCTGGTAGCCATTTCTGGTGGGAGTTACAAGTGTGCTGCTTTTGCCATATACTAAGGCCTGCATGTGTTTCCCTTTGTGGCCTAGGCTTCTTGTTGTGGGCCTGGCCATGAGGCGGGCGGCCATTTTGAAGCCAGGCAGTGTGCTTTTTGCCATAGGCCTGCATTGTCTGTCTTCAGTTTCTTGTTGTTGTGGGCCTGGCCATGAGGCTGGTGGCCATTTTGAAGCCAGGCAGTGTGCTTTTTGCCATAGGCCTGCATTGTCTGTCTTTAGTTTCTTGTTTGTTGTGGGCCTGGCCATGAGGCTGGTGGCCATTTTGAAGCCAGGCAGTGTGCTTTTGCCATAGGCCTGCATTGTCTGTCTTCAGTTTCTTGTTGTTGTGGGCCTGGCCATGAGGCTGGCGGCCATTTTGAAGCCAGGCAGTGTGCTTTTTGCCATAGGCCTGCATTGTCTGTCTTTAGTTTCTTGTTGTTGTGGGCCTGGCCATGAGGCTGGCGGCCATTTTCAAGCCAGGCAGTGTGCTTTTTGCCATAGGCCTGCATTGTCTGTCTTCAGTTTCTTGTTGTGGGCCTGGCCATGAGGCTGGCGGCCATTTTCAAGCCAGGCAGTGTGCTTTTGCCATAGGCCTGCATTGTCTGTCTTCAGTTTCTTGTTGTTGTGGGCCTGGCCATGAGGCTGGCGGCAATTTTGAAGCCAGGCAGTGTGCTTTTTGCCATAGGCCTGCATTGTCTGTCTAGTTTCTTGTTGTTGTGGGCCTGGCCATGAGGCTGGCGGCCATTTTCAAGCCAGGCAGTGTGCTTTTTGCCATAGGCCTGCATTGTCTGTCTTCAGTTTCTTGTTGTTGTGGTGGGCCTGGCCATGAGGCTGGCGGCCATTTTCAAGCCAGGCAGTGTGCTTTTTGCCATAGGCCTGCATTGTCTGTCTTTAGTTTCTTCTTGTTGTGGGCCTGGCCATGAGGCTGGCGGCCATTTTCAAGCCAGGCAGTGTGCTTTTTGCCATAGGCCTGCATTGTCTGTCTTTAGTTTCTTGTTGTTGTGGGCCTGGCCATGAGGCTGGCGGCCATTTTCAAGCCAGGCAGTGTGCTTTTTGCCATAGGCCTGCATTGTCTGTCTTCAGTATCTTGTTGTTGTGGGCCTGGCCATGAGGCTGGCGGCCATTTTGAAGACAGGCAGTGTGCTTTTTTTCCATAGGCCTGCATTGTCTGTCTTCAGTTTCTTGTTGTTGTGGGCCTGGCCATGAGGCTGGCGGCCATTTTGAAGCCAGGCAGTGTGCTTAGTTTTTGCCATAGGCCTGCATTGTCTGTCTTCAGTTTCTTGTTGTTGTGGGCCTGGCCATGAGGCTGGCGGCCATTTTGAAGACAGGCAGTGTGCTTTTTGCCATAGGCCTGCATTGTCTGTCTTTAGTTTCTTGTTGTTGTGGGCCTGGCCATGAGGCTGGCGGCCATTTTCAAGTCTGGTAGTGTGCTTTTTGCCATAGGCCTGCAAGCTTGTAGCCTAGTCTGCCAACAGGCCTCTCATCCAGTGGGCCCAGAGGTAGTCAGGGGTGCATGAAACAACTGTTTCTGTGTGTTCTGTTGAATTTAAACATCATTTAGGGCACATGGATGGCATTGGATTGAATTGCAAAATGTGGATTTTTGGGTGTATTTCAGTTTTTTGGGGTGTGTTAAATACATGCCTTAGTTGTGTGTGGTGTGTTGCAGGCCTTGTTTAGCCCTGTGTATTTTCGTTTTTGCATTTTATTGCATTACAGGCAAAGCAGTGTGGTTTACCATGCAGCCTTTGCCTGGCTATTATGGGCCTGTTTTCAGTACATTGTTTTCCAGGCCTCATGCTTGTTGCTTGTGATTTGTGAGTGTCCATGTGGCTGGTGGGAGTTATAAGTGTGCTGCTTTTGCCATTTAGGCCTGCATGGTTTTCCTCTTGGCTTACTGCTTGCATCCATCCCCTCTGCCAGCTGCAGCTCCCTGAATGATGTGATGAGCAAATAATTTAATGGCAAACAGGGTCCACTTCTATTACATTTGTATTTTGGTTGTTGTTCCTCTTCTTTCCTATCCTTCCTGACAGTGTACACAGTATACCATGAAAGCCCTTGTTGACAGTCTCACAAATGGCTACACTAATTTATATCTTTTATTTGTTTGTTTGCACTGCTAGTAATTGAACCACAACAACAAATGCAACATTTCACTGATGTTCTTCTCCTGGCTTCTTTGCTTTTAGGTGCACAAAAAGACAGAGGAGGAGGTGTCATCATCATCACCCGTTGTACTGCCAGGCAGAAGTCCTGCTGCGCGTCACGTCCACGTGTGACCACAGACATCTCTGCAACTTGTGCACCTGCGTCCTGCTGAAATCTGAAGAAGATGGCCCCAAAGAAAGGTACCAGGTCCTCCAGTACCAAGAAAGTTGCCAGTGAGAAGAAGGGACAGAAGAAGGAAGTGGCACTTGCCAAGACTGGTGTGCCGGCCGATGTGTTTTTGGTAAAAAAACTTACGCCTGCAGCAGCGGTGTCCAGCGGGGACCAAGCTGGGAGCAGCACCTCTGCATCAGTGGGCCCACCCCAGCAACCTAGGCCCAAGCCCATGACTGTGGCAGAGGTAGCCAGTCTACTAACGACCAGTGATGTTGAAATGTCATTATCGCAAAGTAGTACCCAATCCACGCACTCGCAGGCGGAAACTCAGCAGATAAGTGGGCAACCCCAGCCGCAACCCCAGCCGCAACCCCAGCCGCAGCCGCAGCCGGAACCACAACCACAGCCGGAACCACAGCCGCAACCACAGCCGCAGCCGGAACCACAGCCGGAACCACAGCCCACAATAGTAGTTGTTCACCTGAAGTAGGGGCAGTTCAGGAAATCGAGCTTTTGCAGATGAAGAGGAGCAAGCCACTGTTCCAGAAGATCCATTGTCTTCCATACCCCAGCAAGGAAAAGGAGGGTTAGTCCATCAACTTCTTCTTCAAGCCCAGCTTCTGATGATCTAGATGCCACTTGGAAGCCACCAGCTCAGCCTGAGAGTGATGCACGCCACAAGACAAGGCTAGTGAAAAGGAAGGTTCCAGAAAGCCTTACAGTTATGGAGGTAGATGTAGACGAGGGGGTGATGATGATGATGATGATGAAGAGCCAGTCATCACGAACATCACTCCTGGGCCTGCAGGAGATGGAGACCAACATTATTAGACTATCCCAAATCGCTGCGAGGGATGTATCACGGATACCACCAACACAGGTAACGCCAACACGACCTCCAGCTTCCATATTTGCCTTTGCAAAGGCCCGGCAGGGACCTACATCCAGCTCAACCACCACCTCAGTAGGTGGTGGTAATGTAAGTGCACAGAGTCAAATTCCATGCACACCCTCCATTTCATCTGGTATTGAAAGTGGCACCTCCAGCAGCGCCAGAAAGTTCTCCTCCCCAGTTTGGGACTTCTTTTCGGTTAGCAGTAAGGAGGAGAACATTGCTATATGCTCAATTTGTCGGCAGGCTGTTAGGCGGGGTAAGCTTGGTACAAACTATGGTACCGGAGGACAAACAAGTCATCTCAAAAAACACCACACTATCAAGTGGGAGGCTCACCTACTTCACTTAGAAAAAGGAAAACTGGACCCATTGCTGTTGTTGGGGATGAAGAAGTAGGGGAAGATATGATCGCGGTGGAAGGTCAACAAGAGGGAGACATTTCTAGCCCTACCCCCAGCAGTGTACTGGTAACGCCCACATCCTCAGCAACATCTGAGTGGCACCGTAGTAAGAGTCAACATGAGACACCAAGGCAACCGGGCACTGCAATGAGCAAAAGTGCAGCGTCGTTGAGCCTAGCTGGGTTCAAGAAGAAAGGTGCACCACAAAGGAAAATATTCCAGCCTACCATTGACAGCATGCTTAGGTCGGAGGGCAGTACCAACGCAACCACCCAACGGCACGGTTGTACAATGCAAAGCTGGCTAAAATGTTAGCGCTGGACCTTCTCCCTTTTTCATTTGTGGAAGCGGTGGGTTTCCTTGAATTTGTGTCGGCCATCTGCCCTAAATGGAAGGTTCCCAGCCGGTCCTATTTCGCCCGAGTTGCTGTTCCAGCACTACATCACGATGTGCTGGAATTGGTAGGACAAGCTTTGCAGCAGAGTGCTGTTCACAAAATCCACCTGACAACAGACATGTGGACCAGTTGCCAAGCCACTGATTACATGTGCATCACTGCACACTGGGTCTCTTTTGTGGGGGTTAGAGACAAGCTATCTGAAGTAGGTGCTGTTGACACAGCTGCAATTTTTAATGCTTCTCGGAAACATGCAACTGTAGCCATGTTCGCCATGGAGAAATCTCACACTGCTGAAAACATTTTGGAAGAGTTTAACAGCAAGGTCTTTGAATGGCTGCGCCCCAGAGGGCTTCACATTGGTTTTGTTGCCATGGATAATGGCAGTAATATACTTAAGGTCATGACGCTTGGTGAGTATTTCAGGGTCCCGTGTTTGGCGCACTGCATTAACATTATAGTTCAAGACTTTCTGAAAAAAGAACCCATAGTCAGCAACTTACTGACCACCTGCCGCAGAATATGCACGCATTTCAGCCATTCTTTTAAAGCCAGGAAGCAGCTGAGGATCATTCAACGTGACTATAGAATGACAGTCAAAGCACTCATCCAGGAGGTGGCAACACGTTGGAACTCAACGTATTACATGCTTGAGCGTCTGTTTGAGCAGTACAGACCAATCAATGATTATGTCATGCGAAGGGCGGATGCTACTGTGAAAGGCATGACCCTTCAGATGGACCAATGGTGCCTAGTTAATTCTCTTACAGAGATGCTTCTTCCTTTCGAGGTCTTCACACGTGAAGTCAGCAAGGAGGACTGTACTATGGGCCAAGCTATCCCATTGTTGCACATGCTAGAGCAACAGCTGAAGGGGGTGTGTAGGCGTACATAGGTGTGGAGGAAAAAAAGAAGCATATGAGTTGGTGGAGAGCTTATCATGTCGCTTAAGTGAAAATGCAAGGGTGCAAATAAGATTCTGTCACAACAACATTACATTTGTGCCACAATTCTGGATCCACGGTACAAATCAGCACTGCACAGTAAGACATTACTCCCTTTTTCAGAAGTGGATGTTGCCCGGTACAAAACTTGGATAGCTGAGGCAGCCAGTACATTGGAAAATGAACGGCTGGTAATTAAAGGCCTCAAACCCACGTCAAGTACTGCAGCAGGGCATCCGGCGTCAAGTTCAACATCAGAGCCTGTGGGCAGTGTATTTGGTTCACAGCTGTCACCAACACTATCGACAACAGCAAGAACCGGATCATCAGCCCCAGTACAAATGGCACAGGATTGGTATTTACAGCAAGGACTTGCTAGGTCCAGTGCTGATGCAAAGACAAAAGAGGCCGCACTAAGTTTAGCACCCCTGAACATTGACCGAATGGTCCAGGCCTACCTGGATGACCCAACAGAGGTCTACATTGATCAAAACCCATTGCGGTATTGGTATGGCAAAAGGGGCCAATGGCCAGTGCTCAGCAGGCTGGCAATAAACTATCTGGCTTGCCCTTGCCTCTTCTGAACGTGTTTTCAGTGCTGCTGGTTCCATTGTAACAGTGAAAAGGACCAGTCTCTCACCCAAAAACGTTGAGAGGTTAACCATGATCAAAATGAATCAGCAATTTATACCACCGAATTACACAATACATGAATCAACGCAGGAAGATGAGGACAGCGGCTCAGGTGACGGAAGTAGCATGTTGGATGCTGATTACCTACTTCTGGTTGAACCTCCAGAGTTTGAGGACGAGCTATACTTCCTGACAACTAGGCTTCCACTTCTTACTGTGGTTCTCCCTTATTTACTTCTATTTGTGTGTCTGTCTTTCTGTTTGGAAACTTCAAATCACAACAAATCCATCACCACCGTCTTCGTATTTTATTGCCTTATATGAGTTTCAGCTCTCTGCATTTCAGTCCACTCCTCCGAGTCCTGCTCCTCCTGAATCGACCTAAATCTATTGCCCTCAAGCCAGATGATGATTGGATGTAGCATAATCGAAGAAAAACTAAAATCTTGCCTCGTTGAGTCTCTCTAAAGAAGTGGAACATGATGATGACTACTATAGCTATCCTCCTTTCCGAGCCGATACAGACTGCCCATTAACTGAAGATGAGAAGGAACAGGTAATGAATGATGACATGCATTGGACGCTGACTGAGTGATTTGTGTTGTTGTTGTTTGTAGTGCATGAAGGTAATTCATTGTGTACTATTATCTAATCTACACACTAAAAGTAACTCAATGCAATGTTTGTTTCCATTCTTGTTTTTCAATAACAATTTTCTACTTCTACTGCAGGCCGATCCATTGCATTTTGAATATGGAAAGGGGACTCAATCTGTACACTACTGCACACTGAGTTGGACAACACACCATGATGATGACCACAGTGACATTATCTCTTCGCAGTCACTCAGTACGATCAGAGATGATTGATGGAATAACTCAGTGCGTTTCATGAGTGCATTAAAAGGTAACCAAGTCAACAACAACCACTGCAGACCTACATGTCTGTGTAGTGGTGGAGTCGAGTGTGGTGGTATGACTGACAGCGGGGCATTGATTTAGTCACTTAATTTGTAAAATGCTATGTTGCTGTATATCTGCTTTGTCTGCCTCTGTCAAAAAGGTACGCTAAATGGAGGATGTGTCACGGGTGCCGTGGGCCTGCTCTGTCCTGTTGTTGTTGGAGGTTAATGCTGGAAACAGACTAGAGTAGACATGATGTATCCAAATCCATGCCGCCTCTGAAAGTGTTCTTGTTGCACTCCACCGTAATTTAGGCATTTTTTTCTACTTGATTTTTCAATATCCCTTTTGTTTTCCCATCTGCAATTACAGGCCGGCCCTTACCCTGTGCTACACTTGGAAAAACAACTCTCACTTACCTTACCAATGAATCTACATCTGCCAGGCAGGCAGTGGCGTCACCCAAGATTGATGGCCGGAGCGTCCATGGAAGGGAGGACCAAGACGAATGCCGAGATGCAACTCCACATTTTGACCAGGATAACATACAGTAACAGTATCAACTTTCATCATCTTTTAAATTTGATTCATTTTTTGTCTTCAATCATTATTACTGTGTGTTGTTGTTGTTATGTTTGCTCTCTGCTTATAATTCAATTCATCCCTACAGCAATTTTTGGCTTTTCTTTGCTATCTTTAAGCCCGGGCCGGTACAACAGAACAGAAACTGTATGTAATTCGGGTCTCTCTGAGGGCAGACAGGCAAGGCAAATTGCATAATATACTGCTGCCCTGTACTGTCTAATTGTCTAGTAGTAGTAGTTAGTAAGTTCTATCATTAACCATCAAGTTATCATCATCATGCATGCTTTTCCTTTTTCTCCCTTAACTGATTTATGGATATGGTTGTCTGCCAAGATTGTGTTTTGTTGTTGTCCATGCGTACTGTTTAGTGTTTTTCTTTGTCAAACCTTTCCCAAAACCCCCCTTCCCAACCATTCATCAAACCCTAACCCTCTTCCCCCGGGCTGTGTGACTTATTGAGGTGTGACTAAATTAAATGTACACCAATAATTTATCACACGCTTGCTGGGGCAGATGTGGCTAAAGCAACCAAAATGCATTTTCAAGGCAGGGCGCGGATCTTCTTCTGCTTGCCCACCCTCCTATGAGCAGTATTTTTGCGATTTTTTTACCAAAGGAACCTAATCCATCAGCATTAATTGCCGGCATAGATTGGATTTGTTGTCATCCTCCAAAACAGCACTAACGGTTACGCTTGTGTCGAGTCACGGTGTACTGTAGGCCTAGTCGAGTGACTCAACACAGCTAGAGTTTGTAACTCTATGTACTAGGCTATCCCGCAACCATTATGTTTCCTTGTATTTTGGCATATTATTGTTTGGCAGTAAGTTCCGTACTGTACTTCGTTCTACTACTCCTCCCACAGTCTCTCTCAGGCGACTGACTGTCTCATTTTCTTTTATTTGCAAGTGCTACTGCCAGGGTCTACTACTACTACCACCACAACCATGGCATGTTGGGAAAGAAAACCATCATCACCATGCAGCCATCACCGTGCCCAAGTTAAACATCAAGCACAGGTAAGAGAAGAAGTTTGGGGAGGCATAAATAACAACGGAATTTTTTCATTAATTCTATTTCACACACCCCTTTGAGTCCAGTTGCAGAATGCATAGATTAGGAGGAGAGACTGACAGTACTAGTAGGACAAGTCCCTCAGTGAGGGGTACCGCATCTGTCTGTTTGTGTCTTAGTAACTCAGCCAATTATTTAAATCAAACACTGGCTGTGGCACTGCACCAGCAAGGAAACCGTGTGACGTAAAACAGTAACCCCACCCACAAAACATTAACCACATCGCATATAAAGTCTAAATATGTAATTTAATACCCTAACAAAAATAAACTATGTAAAAAAAATCCCACAACACCTGACCCACCCCTCTCCCTAACCCCAACCAATGTTCATGTCCCGGAACGAAAAAGTCCAACAAATGTCCAAAACCCAACACCCGATTCCCACCCACCAAAAGAAGCTATAAAAAAGGGGCAATAAATAAACGGGGTCTCAGCGGGCTCGCCTCTCCAGGACACGGATGCGCTCCTCTAGGCGGGCCACGCGGTGCTTCAGCGTGCTGCAGTTGCATCCACAGGGGGGGGCAGCAGTGCTTCTTGCTGTGTGGCAGCGGGCGGCTGACAGGCAGTGGCGCCGTAACACTGTAGGGGGGTGTCTGGGGTCCGGGGCATTAGAGGAGGCTGCAGCTGCTGCCGCCTCCTCCTCCTCCTCTAGAAGAACCAGCCGCTGGTATTCGGCCTGTATGGCCTTCAGCTTCCGGCGCCGGGCCTTGGCTGCCAACTCCTTCCTGTCGACTTTACCTTTGGAAGGAGTAGCTATATCAAGAAGAAAAACAAGACTATTGTAAAATATACTCTTAGCAAAGCAGTCAGACAAATTCATTCTACACATAGTGGCACAGTAGCACTAGCAAGCACAGTACGTAACATTTGTGGTATGTATCTATCCTCCCACTACCTCGGCCTCGAACATTTGTGGGAGTTTCAGGCATTCCACCACCCATGCATCTGATTCATATCACACACCTATGCATGCATCCCACGTATCCTTCTCTGCCAGTCATAAATATAAAATCTCGCCCGTCCTTCCTCCTTCCACCCTTCTTTCCCTTTTCGTTCAACCCATCCATCAAGGTCATCTGATCAGACTTTTAGTCTTCTCCATAAAAATTTCACAGCTGAGTTGAAGTCCGATAGAAGAGGCCATTGGTTACTCTCAGTACACTCCCGTCACTAATGCTATTGCTAATGCTAAGTAAAGGGTGTCTTCTTCAACCGTTCACAACAACTTCTTACTTAAGTCTCAACAGTACAGTATACATTACACCCTTGCAGCGAGTGTAATGTCAATAAGTAAGGATTAGGAATATAACTTACCACCGCCCGCCACTGCTGCTGGCTCACCCCCTGCAGCTCCTCCAACTGCTGCATCGCCTGCACCCTCAGCGGCCGCGTCACCTTCGCCGCTGGCCCCGGTACTGGTGGTCGGAAGTACGCCTAGAAAAAACATTACACATTTTTCAGATGCCATATACACCTCCCCCTATTTTTGACTAGCAAGAATGAAAAAAAAGTTAATACATACATAATACATATACAACATACATCACTAGTATAAATCAGGTAGTAGAGTAGACACTGGTAGTGTTATATGGTCCCTAGGGTCATTCTAGTCTTTGCTAAGTTACCCCGAGCCATGCAACCATTTTAGCTCTGTCTTTAATTTTTGCGCAAGTTACCTCGCAGCTTGTTGTGAAAGACGCCTTTGAGCCCACATGAGCTCATACTGCTACTGTCTAAAGGGAGTATGCAGTTCCTATCTGGATGTGGGGGAAAGACAGGTCTTTCTTCATGATGCCCTCACACACCCCGAAAGGTGTCATGCTTCATCATTGGGCTGGTTGCCCCTCGTCAGGCCGGCGCTGCAATGCCTGACGGGCTCCCGAAATCGGGGCTCTTTGTCGGGGATCTTTAGAAGAAGCCGTTAGGTGCGTGCGGGTGTGGGGGCTGGGTAGTGCACGGGGAGTGAAATAAGTAAAAAGGTCAAGAGCAGTCCTAGTAGAATCAAATTTTAATGTATTAGGTAGCTCTAGCCTAGTTAAAAACTGTGCGTGTGCCCATATGTGGGAATAATGTTCCTAAAGGGCTGTCAAATTAGTGAAGGGTCAACATGTTTCGTGCCTAATCTGCCCCTAAAGGGTCAATTGGCACTTCGTCAGGACCAAGAAAGCTGAGTATAAAAGTGCACTACCGTCTGGTATTAAGATTCTGTATCAAAGATTACCAGATACGGTAGGAATTCCCTAGTAGACTTGTACTGGGGAGTACTGTAGACCTGTGGGAAATAGGAGAAAAGAGGGAAAGGTACAACCAAGGGAAAATGCAAGTAAAATGAAAATCATTATAAGTCAAAACATAAGCCAACAATGTGGCTACATAGTTATGAGAATACGGTAAATATTGATAGCAAACAACCTGGCACTTACATGATTACACGTGAGTAGTGGTTAAAGCATAATTAGTGCCTAAACTCATGTGCCTGGCAAGTGACGAATAAAATAACCGTACGCGGAGTAGCGTGAGCATTCATACTTGAACGGCTTGAAGGAGATGCTGAATCTCTCCTCGTTACAGTGCGATAAATTATACTTTAAAAGGTGCCTCAAATGTCAATAGATCCCCAACTATGGAACAGCGCTAAGTGGGGGACATGCGTAGCCGGGCGAAAACATTGTCGTAATATTCGGATGCGAGAATTGAGGTCCAAATTGTATCGCAAATGCAGGTCGATGACATGAACTAATCGTAATCAAGTGGGGAAGTGCCGTGTATAAATGATGTCGGAAAATTGCCGACAACATGAAGCCAAAAATTGTTGGATACAATGAACAGGGAAGCTTAAGTTAGAAAAATATGCGCGGTGATGGCCGAGCGTAATCTGGACTGCCAGCGCGGGGCAATCGTATTTAGCTGATGTTAGTGAGGCAAAAGGCCCAATTGGCATTGGCAGCGAGCGGCAAGGTGCACGACAAACAGCAAGCTACTTGATCACACATGCAAACAAGAAGTGGTGAAAAACTCACCCCTAGGTACAAAGTCTAAGGCTGACGGGGATGATCAGAGCACGTCGTTGCTCCGATAGCTGAAAGGAACAGGCAGCGGGATCAGACAACGGTAACAGTAGCAAATGCTTACCGTTCATGTTGAACATGGAAGTGCAGCATATACTCACAGGTGTAGGCAGTCAACTGACAATCGTCCTACCCTTGCTCCGGGCCCCGTGAGGACAACTTCCGGTAGTCGGCTTTTTATAGTGAGGTCTAGCGTGTGGAAGCGTAGCGGCCATCTTGGAACGGGGTTGTTGAAAACTTTATTAAGGTGACAACCGCTAGTGTATATTACAAATAAATGGAATATGAGCACTGGTAAGATGTGAAATTACTTCTAGTGGGCTCAACATTTGATTGGTAGGTTACACCATGCGGCAGAGTGTTATCGCCAGCTAGTGGATAGGTAAAATACATGAGTGGAGTATGCTAGTAAGGACTGCTGGGTATCTAGAGAATTTAAAACTAAAATGACCAAGGATATGACTTGCAGTGCAAGTAAGAATTAGTTAAGGAAGAGATGTCATCACAGACCAGGCGGTCAAATGTCAAGGATAGCAACGGGGGCTTACGTATGAAAATTCCTCTTACGGACCCAATGGTGTCCTGTCATAGTGGTAACAGTAAAATGTTTCGAATGATGGGGCACTATCAGGATTAGGCAACAAGGGCGTGGGTCCTAGTGGTTCAGTTCTGCCCACGGAATTTCATCATTGAGTCCCCTAGTGTGTCCTCCCAATTTAAACACCCAACGTTGTTCCTTCCTGAATAGAGCTTCATTAGTGATGGTGGAAAAAGCTTCCAGGACCGTCCATTGTAGATCATTGGGAGTGTGATTTTGTTCTACATAGTGAGCACACATTTTAGTGTTCGTTTTTTACAACGAAAATTACTCCTATGTTCAGTGATTCTTGTCTTCACCGCACGAGTGGTCATCCCTATGTATTGACGATGACAAGGGCATGTTATGAGATAAATACAATTACGTGAATTGCAATTTGTGTGCCTGTTTTGGGTCCATGTCCAGTTATCAGTTAGTGGGATTGTCTTAGTGGCTCGTGTAAATGGACAAACTACACATTGACCACAAGGATAGTGTCCGGTCACTGGTGGTAAATTCCACAATGTATTGGGCGCCATTGATGTAGGTTTTTTAGGTCGAGTGTTGATCAAAAGATCTTTGACATTAGCTGTTCTTTTAAAGGCAAATCGTGGTTTGCTAAATGTCAGGTCTCCTGTCCCCAGAATTCTCCAATGTTTATTAATGACCCTTTTTAACATATTAGACTCGGGGTGTAGGTCGTGACACATGTAATGAGGTCATTCTCAGGTTTGGTCTGTATTTCCAGGAGGCTTAACCTGTTGGCATTGCGTGCTCTTTTTGTGCGTTAGTTATAATGCCAGGAGGGTATTGTCTCCTAGCCAAATGGTTACTAAGTTCTGAGGCTTGTTTTTTATAGTCCTCAATGTTGCTACAGTTCCTACGAATACGTAGAAACTGGCCGTAGGGTAGATTCTCTCTAAGGGCCTTGGGGTGGAAACTTTGGTATAAAAGAGGGCAATGGCTGTCGGTGGGTTTCTTATATGTGATGGTATCCAGTTTATCCAGTTTCTTAATGATCATGAGATCAAGGAAAGGGAGTTCCTGTTCAGAGCAATTAGCTGTGAATTTGAGGTAGGGATTGAGGTTATTAATCCAAATTAGGAACCTGGGAATCTCGTCTATGTGGCCCTTCCAGAATATGAGAATATCATCGATATAACGTCTCCATAGGAGAACGTTATTCGAGAAGGGTTGGAGTCCGTGAGCACATACCTTGCCTCAAAGTCTGACATGTAGAGACATGCCAGACTCGGGGCAAAGGTACTGCCCATAGACGTGCCCTGCGTCTGATGGAACAATTGCTCTTCAAACTGAAAAAAGTTCTCAGTGAGAGCAATGTAGGCGCATTCCATGACAAAGCTAATCGGAGTGGATGAAGACCAGGGAATACTGTGAAGTATCTCCTCCACTACCTCAAGTGTGCTAAGTTGAGGAATGTTAGTGTAGAGGGCCTCAACGTCCAGTGTAAGTAGTACATCTGGAAGAGGGCCCTCTGAGTTGGTAGTCTCAATGAGTCTTAAGACATCCCTAGTGTCTTGAAGAAAGGAGGGTGTTCTGCAAACTAAGGGTTGGAAAAAATGGTCGCAGAACTTAGATAGAGGTTCAAGGACCGACCCTATGCCCGAGACAATAGGTCTCCCAGGTGGTGGAGTGACCCCTTTATGGATTTTGGGCAGGATGTAAAAGTAGGGTAGCCTAGGATTCTGATTTACCAAAAAATCAGCCTCGTTCTTAGTAACCCAACCTTGGTTGAGAGCCGCTGTAACCATAGAATTTATTCTGGTTTGTAAACGTGAAGTGGGATCTTGGGTGAGGGGAGTGTAGTAATTGTTATTCTCCAGCTGGCGTAGACATTCCGTCCGGTAGTCAACGGTCGCCATAATGACGATTGCTCCCCTTTGTCTGCCTCTTTTATAGTTATGGTGGGGTCATTTGATAGAGCTTTTATAGCTTCATTTTCAGAATTCGTGATGTTGGAAAACCTAACCTGAGAGCGTTTCTCTGTTATTGTTTTTAGAACAGCTTTCTCGAAGGTCAATACTTCTGGCGGCACCATGCTGGTATTAGGCGTGAAAGTGGAGGGTTTGCGTAAGCCAGTATCTGTAGATGGTGAATCCGGTCGGTTGCCAAAGTATGCTTTTAAGCGTATCTTTCTGAATAAATTTTGAATTTCACAGTTGGTGCGAAACTGGTCCACTTTCGGGGTTGGGACGAAACCCAAGCCTTTTTGAGGATGTTAATTTCTGTGGCTGTGAGCGGTCGGTCGGAGAGATTCACAATTAGTTTCTCTTCTCCTGGTTGCTCCTCAATTCCATAAGTAGCGGGTTGTGTGATGTCTGATCCTGCCATTGGACTTGTTTGGGTTGGTTCTGCACGCCTCTTCTTCTTTTGCCGCGCCCTTTGCCCCAGCCTCTGTCTAAAAAGGTTGTTGTTGAAAGGGGGCGAAGAGTGATGGCGGTCCATTTTGGAAGGGCGGATATTGCCACATCGGTGGTCCTTGGAACGTTGTAGGTCCTTGGTAAGGTGGTGGCCCATAACCATACATAGAATTCGGTGGTATTCTACGTTGCTGGTTGTAATGATAACTTCCTTGATTGTCGGAGCTCGAGTTGCTGCCTGAGGAGTAAGTTCTCCGACGTGAGCTTGAGCTGTCATCTGAAGAGTAGTCATCTCCTGAAGGTTTGTAGTCATCCTTAAGATAAGGGTATACTTTTTCTTTGCTGAATCGTGCAATGTCCTTCTGGAGTTTGGTGACTTTCTGTCTCATCAAGTAGTCCTTATTGTCATTGATTTCCTTAGTTATTTCGGCCAGTTTAGCTTTAAATGCAGCGTTGGCAATGTTGGCCTTCATAGCTCCCTCTGCTATGGAGATTCTTAATATGAGTTCATCTGCCAACCTTTTGGCTGTTTTGATGATAAGAACCAATAGATCCCTGGTGCATTTCCACGCCACCAAAGACCATTCTTCTTTGAACTGTTTATCGTCAAGGAAGATTCTTGGGGTATTGCTGACAATCAATCCGTTGGGTGCTATGTTAGCACGTAGGTATTCCGTCATGATGGCCCCGTGCATGATTATTTTCATGAGTTGGCGTTTCATGTTTGTGATGGTTGTCCAATCGCCAGAGGAGCTACTAGTAGAGGCGCCTCCATCTGCGTCTAGTAAAGAGGGGCCACTTAGGATTTCTGTGACACAGTCCTCCCCAAAGGAGAGACCTTGGTTGTACTCCATAATGGAGGGGGCAGGAGAGGGAGTATAATAATTTGCCTCTAAGATATAGGGCAAAAAGGAAACAGTCCCACGGCTGAACCGCCGTGCAAAGTATTTTCAACAAAAGGGGGACAAGAAGCCGAGTTTAGAGGTCCTGCACACGGGCTCCACAGAAAGCTCAAGTCTAAAGGGAGTATGCAGTTCCTATCTGGATGTGGGGGAAAGACAGGTCTTTCTTCATGATGCCCTCACACACCCCGAAAGGTGTCATGCTTCATCATTGGGCTGGTTGCCCCTCGTCAGGCCGGCGCTGCAATGCCTGACGGGCTCCCGAAATCGGGGCTCTTTGTCGGGGATCTTTAGAAGAAGCCGTTAGGTGCGTGCGGGTGTGGGGGCTGGGTAGTGCACGGGGAGTGAAATAAGTAAAAAAGGTCAAGAGCAGTCCTAGTAGAATCAAATTTTAATGTATTAGGTAGCTCTAGCCTAGTTAAAAACTGTGCGTGTGCCCATATGTGGGAATAATGTTCCTAAAGGGCTGTCAAATTAGTGAAGGGTCAACATGTTTCGTGCCTAATCTGCCCCTAAAGGGTCAATTGGCACTTCGTCAGGACCAAGAAAGCTGAGTATAAAAAGTGCACTACCGTCTGGTATTAAGATTCTGTATCAAAGATTACCAGATACGGTAGGAATTCCCTAGTAGACTTGTACTGGGGAGTACTGTAGACCTGTGGGAAATAGGAGAAAAGAGGGAAAGGTACAACCAAGTTTTTCACCACTTCTTGTTTGCATGTGTGATCAAGTAGCTTGCTGTTTGTCGTGCACCTTGCCGCTCGCTGCCAATGCCAATTGGGCCTTTTGCCTCACTAACATCAGCTAAATACGATTGCCCCGCGCTGGCAGTCCAGATTACGCTCGGCCATCACCGCGCATATTTTTCTAACTTAAGCTTCCCTGTTCATTGTATCCAACAATTTTTGGCTTCATGTTGTCGGCAATTTTCCGACATCATTTATACACGGCACTTCCCCACTTGATTACGATTAGTTCATGTCATCGACCTGCATTTGCGATACAATTTGGACCTCAATTCTCGCATCCGAATTTTACGACAATGTTTTCGCCCGGCTACGCATGTCCCCCACTTAGCGCTGTTCCATAGTTGGGGATCTATTGACATTTGAGGCACCTTTTAAAGTATAATTTATCGCACTGTAACGAGGAGAGATTCAGCATCTCCTTCAAGCCGTTCAAGTATGAATGCTCACGCTACTCCGCGTACGGTTATTTTATTCGTCACTTGCCAGGCACATGAGTTTAGGCACTAATTATGCTTTAACCACTACTCACGTGTAATCATGTAAGTGCCAGGTTGTTTGCTATCAATATTTACCGTATTCTCATAACTATGTAGCCACATTGTTGGCTTATGTTTTGACTTATAATGATTTTCATTTTACTTGCATTTTCCCTTGGTTGTACCTTTCCCTCTTTTCTCCTATTTCCCACAGGTCTACAGTACTCCCCAGTACAAGTCTACTAGGGAATTCCTACCGTATCTGGTAATCTTTGATACAGAATCTTAATACCAGACGGTAGTGCACTTTTTATACTCAGCTTTCTTGGTCCTGACGAAGTGCCAATTGACCCTTTAGGGGCAGATTAGGCACGAAACATGTTGACCCTTCACTAATTTGACAGCCCTTTAGGAACATTATTCCCACATATGGGCACACGCACAGTTTTTAACTAGGCTAGAGCTACCTAATACATTAAAATTTGATTCTACTAGGACTGCTCTTGACCTTTTTACTTATTTCACTCCCCGTGCACTACCCAGCCCCCACACCCGCACGCACCTAACGGCTTCTTCTAAAGATCCCCGACAAAGAGCCCCGATTTCGGGAGCCCGTCAGGCATTGCAGCGCCGGCCTGACGAGGGGCAACCAGCCCAATGATGAAGCATGACACCTTTCGGGGTGTGTGAGGGCATCATGAAGAAAGACCTGTCTTTCCCCCACATCCAGATAGGAACTGCATACTCCCTTTAGACTTGAGCTTTCTGTGGAGCCCGTGTGCAGGACCTCTAAACTCGGCTTCTTGTCCCCCTTTTGTTGAAAATACTTTGCACGGCGGTTCAGCCGTGGGACTGTTTCCCTTTTTGCCCTATATCTTAGAGGCAAATTATTATACTCCCCTCTCCTGCCCCCCTCCATTATGGAGTACAACCAAGGTCTCTCCTTTGGGGAGGACTGTGTCACAGAAATCCTAAGTGGCCCCTCTTTACTAGACGCAGATGGAGGCGCCTCTACTACCATCTCCTCTGGCGATTGGACAACCATCACAAACATGAAACGCCAACTCATGAAAATAATCATGCACGGGGCCATCATGACGGAATACCTACGTGCTAACATAGCACCCAACGGATTGATTGTCAGCAATACCCCAAGAATCTTCCTTGACGATAAACAGTTCAAAGAAGAATGGTCTTTGGTGGCGTGGAAATGCACCAGGGATCTATTGGTTCTTATCATCAAAACAGCCAAAAGGTTGGCAGATGAACTCATATTAAGAATCTCCATAGCAGAGGGAGCTATGAAGGCCAACATTGCCAACGCTGCATTTAAAGCTAAACTGGCCGAAATAACTAAGGAAATCAATGACAATAAGGACTACTTGATGAGACAGAAAGTCACCAAACTCCAGAAGGACATTGCACGATTCAGCAAAGAAAAAGTATACCCTTATCTTAAGGATGACTACAAACCTTCAGGAGATGACTACTCTTCAGATGACAGCTCAAGCTCACGTCGGAGAACTTACTCCTCAGGCAGCAACTCGAGCTCCGACAATCAAGGAAGTTATCATTACAACCAGCAACGTAGAATACCACCGAATTCTATGTATGGTTATGGGCCACCACCTTACCAAGGACCTACAACGTTCCAAGGACCACCGATGTGGCAATATCCGCCCTTCCAAAATGGACCGCCATCACTCTTCGCCCCCTTTCAACAACAACCTTTTTTAGACAGAGGCTGGGGCAAAGGGCGCGGCAAAAGAAGAAGAGGCGTGCAGAACCAACCCAAACAAGTCCAATGGCAGGATCAGACATCACACAACCCGCTACTTATGGAATTGAGGAGCAACCAGGAGAAGAGAAACTAATTGTGAATCTCTCCGACCGACCGCTCACAGCCACAGAAATTAACATCCTCAAAAAGGCTTGGGTTTCGTCCCAACCCCGAAAGTGGACCAGTTTCGCACCAACTGTGAAATTCAAAATTTATTCAGAAAGATACGCTTAAAAGCATACTTTGGCAACCGACCGGATTCACCATCTACAGATACTGGCTTACGCAAACCCTCCACTTTCACGCCTAATACCAGCATGGTGCCGCCAGAAGTATTGACCTTCGAGAAAGCTGTTCTAAAAACAATAACAGAGAAACGCTCTCAGGTTAGGTTTTCCAACATCACGAATTCTGAAAATGAAGCTATAAAAGCTCTATCAAATGACCCCACCATAACTATAAAAGAGGCAGACAAAGGGGGAGCAATCGTCATTATGGCGACCGTTGACTACCGGACGGAATGTCTACGCCAGCTGGAGAATAACAATTACTACACTCCCCTCACCCAAGATCCCACTTCACGTTTACAAACCAGAATAAATTCTATGGTTACAGCGGCTCTCAACCAAGGTTGGGTTACTAAGAACGAGGCTGATTTTTTGGTAAATCAGAATCCTAGGCTACCCTACTTTTACATCCTGCCCAAAATCCATAAAGGGGTCACTCCACCACCTGGGAGACCTATTGTCTCGGGCATAGGGTCGGTCCTTGAACCTCTATCTAAGTTCTGCGACCATTTTTTCCAACCCTTAGTTTGCAGAACACCCTCCTTTCTTCAAGACACTAGGGATGTCTTAAGACTCATTGAGACTACCAACTTAGAGGGCCCTCTTCCAGATGTACTACTTACACTGGACGTTGAGGCCCTCTACACTAACATTCCTCAACTTAGCACACTTGAGGTAGTGGAGGAGATACTTCACAGTATTCCCTGGTCTTCATCCACTCCGATTAGCTTTGTCATGGAATGCGCCTACATTGCTCTCACTGAGAACTTTTTTCAGTTTGAAGAGCAATTGTTCCATCAGACGCAGGGCACGTCTATGGGCAGTACCTTTGCCCCGAGTCTGGCATGTCTCTACATGTCAGACTTTGAGGCAAGGTATGTGCTCACGGACTCCAACCCCTTCTCGAATAACGTTCTCCTATGGAGACGTTATATCGATGATATTCTCATATTCTGGAAGGGCCACATAGACGAGATTCCCAGGTTCCTAATTTGGATTAATAACCTCAATCCCTACCTCAAATTCACAGCTAATTGCTCTGAACAGGAACTCCCTTTCCTTGATCTCATGATCATTAAGAAACTGGATAAACTGGATACCATCACATATAAGAAACCCACCGACAGCCATTGCCCTCTTTTATACCAAAGTTTCCACCCCAAGGCCCTTAGAGAGAATCTACCCTACGGCCAGTTTTTACGTATTCGTAGGAACTGTAGCAACATTGAGGACTATAAAAACAAGCCTCAGAACTTAGTAACCATTTGGCTAGGAGACAATACCCTCCTCGCATTATAACTAACGCACAAAAAGAGCACGCAATGCCAACAGGTTAAGCCTCCTGGAAATACAGACCAAACCTGAGAATGACCTCATTACATGTGTCACGACCTACACCCCGAGTCCAATATGTTAAAAAGGGTCATTAATAAACATTGGAGAATTCTGGGGACAGGAGACCTGACATTTAGCAAACCACGATTTGCTTTTAAAAGAACAGCTAATGTCAAAGATCTTTTGATCAACACTCGACCTAAAAACCTACATCAATGGCGCCCAATACATTGTGGAATTTACCACCAGTGACCGGACACTATCCTTGTGGTCAATGTGTAGTTTGTCCATTTACACGAGCCACTAAGACAATCCCACTAACTGATAACTGGACATGGACCCAAAACAGGCACACAAATTGCAATTCACGTAATTGTATTTATCTCATAACATGCCCTTGTCATCGTCAATACATAGGGATGACCACTCGTGCGGTGAAGACAAGAATCACTGAACATAGGAGTAATTTTCGTTGTAAAAAACGAACACTAAAATGTGTGCTCACTATGTAGAACAAAATCACACTCCCAATGATCTACAATGGACGGTCCTGGAAGCTTTTTCCACCATCACTAATGAAGCTCTATTCAGGAAGGAACAACGTTGGGTGTTTAAATTGGGAGGACACACTAGGGGACTCAATGATGAAATTCCGTGGGCAGAACTGAACCACTAGGACCCACGCCCTTGTTGCCTAATCCTGATAGTGCCCCATCATTCGAAACATTTTACTGTTACCACTATGACAGGATACCATTGGGTCCGTAAGAGGAATTTTCATACGTAAGCCCCCGTTGCTATCCTTGACATTTGACCGCCTGGTCTGTGATGACATCTCTTCCTTAACTAATTCTTACTTGCACTGCAAGTCATATCCTTGGTCATTTTAGTTTTTAATTCTCTAGATACCCAGCAGTCCTTACTAGCATACTCCACTCATGTATTTTACCTATCCACTAGCTGGCGATAACACTCTGCCGCATGGTGTAACCTACCAATCAAATGTTGAGCCCACTAGAAGTAATTTCACATCTTACCAGTGCTCATATTCCATTTATTTGTAATATACACTAGCGGTTGTCACCTTAATAAAGTTTTCAACAACCCCGTTCCAAGATGGCCGCTACGCTTCCACACGCTAGACCTCACTATAAAAAGCCGACTACCGGAAGTTGTCCTCACGGGGCCCGGAGCAAGGGTAGGACGATTGTCAGTTGACTGCCTACACCTGTGAGTATATGCTGCACTTCCATGTTCAACATGAACGGTAAGCATTTGCTACTGTTACCGTTGTCTGATCCCGCTGCCTGTTCCTTTCAGCTATCGGAGCAACGACGTGCTCTGATCATCCCCGTCAGCCTTAGACTTTGTACCTAGGGGTGAGTTTTTCACCACTTCTTGTTTGCATGTGTGATCAAGTAGCTTGCTGTTTGTCGTGCACCTTGCCGCTCGCTGCCAATGCCAATTGGGCCTTTTGCCTCACTAACATCAGCTAAATACGATTGCCCCGCGCTGGCAGTCCAGATTACGCTCGGCCATCACCGCGCATATTTTTCTAACTTAAGCTTCCCTGTTCATTGTATCCAACAATTTTTGGCTTCATGTTGTCGGCAATTTTCCGACATCATTTATACACGGCACTTCCCCACTTGATTACGATTAGTTCATGTCATCGACCTGCATTTGCGATACAATTTGGACCTCAATTCTCGCATCCGAATTTTACGACAATGTTTTCGCCCGGCTACGCATGTCCCCCACTTAGCGCTGTTCCATAGTTGGGGATCTATTGACATTTGAGGCACCTTTTAAAGTATAATTTATCGCACTGTAACGAGGAGAGATTCAGCATCTCCTTCAAGCCGTTCAAGTATGAATGCTCACGCTACTCCGCGTACGGTTATTTTATTCGTCACTTGCCAGGCACATGAGTTTAGGCACTAATTATGCTTTAACCACTACTCACGTGTAATCATGTAAGTGCCAGGTTGTTTGCTATCAATATTTACCGTATTCTCATAACTATGTAGCCACATTGTTGGCTTATGTTTTGACTTATAATGATTTTCATTTTACTTGCATTTTCCCTTGGTTGTACCTTTCCCTCTTTTCTCCTATTTCCCACAGGTCTACAGTACTCCCCAGTACAAGTCTACTAGGGAATTCCTACCGTATCTGGTAATCTTTGATACAGAATCTTAATACCAGACGGTAGTGCACTTTTATACTCAGCTTTCTTGGTCCTGACGAAGTGCCAATTGACCCTTTAGGGGCAGATTAGGCACGAAACATGTTGACCCTTCACTAATTTGACAGCCCTTTAGGAACATTATTCCCACATATGGGCACACGCACAGTTTTTAACTAGGCTAGAGCTACCTAATACATTAAAATTTGATTCTACTAGGACTGCTCTTGACCTTTTTACTTATTTCACTCCCCGTGCACTACCCAGCCCCCACACCCGCACGCACCTAACGGCTTCTTCTAAAGATCCCCGACAAAGAGCCCCGATTTCGGGAGCCCGTCAGGCATTGCAGCGCCGGCCTGACGAGGGGCAACCAGCCCAATGATGAAGCATGACACCTTTCGGGGTGTGTGAGGGCATCATGAAGAAAGACCTGTCTTTCCCCCACATCCAGATAGGAACTGCATACTCCCTTTAGACTTGAGCTTTCTGTGGAGCCCGTGTGCAGGACCTCTAAACTCGGCTTCTTGTCCCCCCTTTTGTTGAAAATACTTTGCACGGCGGTTCAGCCGTGGGACTGTTTCCTTTTTGCCCTATATCTTAGAGGCAAATTATTATACTCCCCTCTCCTGCCCCCTCCATTATGGAGTACAACCAAGGTCTCTCCTTTGGGGAGGACTGTGTCACAGAAATCCTAAGTGGCCCCTCTTTACTAGACGCAGATGGAGGCGCCTCTACTAGTAGCTCCTCTGGCGATTGGACAACCATCACAAACATGAAACGCCAACTCATGAAAATAATCATGCACGGGGCCATCATGACGGAATACCTACGTGCTAACATAGCACCCAACGGATTGATTGTCAGCAATACCCCAAGAATCTTCCTTGACGATAAACAGTTCAAAGAAGAATGGTCTTTGGTGGCGTGGAAATGCACCAGGGATCTATTGGTTCTTATCATCAAAACAGCCAAAAGGTTGGCAGATGAACTCATATTAAGAATCTCCATAGCAGAGGGAGCTATGAAGGCCAACATTGCCAACGCTGCATTTAAAGCTAAACTGGCCGAAATAACTAAGGAAATCAATGACAATAAGGACTACTTGATGAGACAGAAAGTCACCAAACTCCAGAAGGACATTGCACGATTCAGCAAAGAAAAAGTATACCCTTATCTTAAGGATGACTACAAACCTTCAGGAGATGACTACTCTTCAGATGACAGCTCAAGCTCACGTCGGAGAACTTACTCCTCAGGCAGCAACTCGAGCTCCGACAATCAAGGAAGTTATCATTACAACCAGCAACGTAGAATACCACCGAATTCTATGTATGGTTATGGGCCACCACCTTACCAAGGACCTACAACGTTCCAAGGACCACCGATGTGGCAATATCCGCCCTTCCAAAATGGACCGCCATCACTCTTCGCCCCCTTTCAACCACAACCTTTTTTAGACAGAGGCTGGGGCAAAGGGCGCGGCAAAAGAAGAAGAGGCGTGCAGAACCAACCCAAACAAGTCCAATGGCAGGATCAGACATCACACAACCCGCTACTTATGGAATTGAGGAGCAACCAGGAGAAGAGAAACTAATTGTGAATCTCTCCGACCGACCGCTCACAGCCACAGAAATTAACATCCTCAAAAAGGCTTGGGTTTCGTCCCAACCCCGAAAGTGGACCAGTTTCGCACCAACTGTGAAATTCAAAATTTATTCAGAAAGATACGCTTAAAAGCATACTTTGGCAACCGACCGGATTCACCATCTACAGATACTGGCTTACGCAAACCCTCCACTTTCACGCCTAATACCAGCATGGTGCCGCCAGAAGTATTGACCTTCGAGAAAGCTGTTCTAAAAACAATAACAGAGAAACGCTCTCAGGTTAGGTTTTCCAACATCACGAATTCTGAAAATGAAGCTATAAAAGCTCTATCAAATGACCCCACCATAACTATAAAAGAGGCAGACAAAGGGGGAGCAATCGTCATTATGGCGACCGTTGACTACCGGACGGAATGTCTACGCCAGCTGGAGAATAACAATTACTACACTCCCCTCACCCAAGATCCCACTTCACGTTTACAAACCAGAATAAATTCTATGGTTACAGCGGCTCTCAACCAAGGTTGGGTTACTAAGAACGAGGCTGATTTTTTGGTAAATCAGAATCCTAGGCTACCCTACTTTTACATCCTGCCCAAAATCCATAAAGGGGTCACTCCACCACCTGGGAGACCTATTGTCTCGGGCATAGGGTCGGTCCTTGAACCTCTATCTAAGTTCTGCGACCATTTTTTCCAACCCTTAGTTTGCAGAACACCCTCCTTTCTTCAAGACACTAGGGATGTCTTAAGACTCATTGAGACTACCAACTTAGAGGGCCCTCTTCCAGATGTACTACTTACACTGGACGTTGAGGCCCTCTACACTAACATTCCTCAACTTAGCACACTTGAGGTAGTGGAGGAGATACTTCACAGTATTCCCTGGTCTTCATCCACTCCGATTAGCTTTGTCATGGAATGCGCCTACATTGCTCTTACTGAGAACTTTTTTCAGTTTGAAGAGCAATTGTTCCATCAGACGCAGGGCACGTCTATGGGCAGTACCTTTGCCCCGAGTCTGGCATGTCTCTACATGTCAGACTTTGAGGCAAGGTATGTGCTCACGGACTCCAACCCCTTCTCGAATAACGTTCTCCTATGGAGACGTTATATCGATGATATTCTCATATTCTGGAAGGGCCACATAGACGAGATTCCCAGGTTCCTAATTTGGATTAATAACCTCAATCCCTACCTCAAATTCACAGCTAATTGCTCTGAACAGGAACTCCCTTTCCTTGATCTCATGATCATTAAGAAACTGGATAAACTGGATACCATCACATATAAGAAACCCACCGACAGCCATTGCCCTCTTTTATACCAAAGTTTCCACCCCAAGGCCCTTAGAGAGAATCTACCCTACGGCCAGTTTTTACGTATTCGTAGGAACTGTAGCAACATTGAGGACTATAAAAAACAAGCCTCAGAACTTAGTAACCATTTGGCTAGGAGACAATACCCTCCTCGCATTATAACTAACGCACAAAAAAGAGCACGCAATGCCAACAGGTTAAGCCTCCTGGAAATACAGACCAAACCTGAGAATGACCTCATTACATGTGTCACGACCTACACCCCGAGTCCAATATGTTAAAAAGGGTCATTAATAAACATTGGAGAATTCTGGGGACAGGAGACCTGACATTTAGCAAACCACGATTTGCTTTTAAAAGAACAGCTAATGTCAAAGATCTTTTGATCAACACTCGACCTAAAAACCTACATCAATGGCGCCCAATACATTGTGGAATTTACCACCAGTGACCGGACACTATCCTTGTGGTCAATGTGTAGTTTGTCCATTTACACGAGCCACTAAGACAATCCCACTAACTGATAACTGGACATGGACCCAAAACAGGCACACAAATTGCAATTCACGTAATTGTATTTATCTCATAACATGCCCTTGTCATCGTCAATACATAGGGATGACCACTCGTGCGGTGAAGACAAGAATCACTGAACATAGGAGTAATTTTCGTTGTAAAAAAACGAACACTAAAATGTGTGCTCACTATGTAGAACAAAATCACACTCCCAATGATCTACAATGGACGGTCCTGGAAGCTTTTTCCACCATCACTAATGAAGCTCTATTCAGGAAGGAACAACGTTGGGTGTTTAAATTGGGAGGACACACTAGGGGACTCAATGATGAAATTCCGTGGGCAGAACTGAACCACTAGGACCCACGCCCTTGTTGCCTAATCCTGATAGTGCCCCATCATTCGAAACATTTTACTGTTACCACTATGACAGGATACCATTGGGTCCGTAAGAGGAATTTTCATACGTAAGCCCCCGTTGCTATCCTTGACATTTGACCGCCTGGTCTGTGATGACATCTCTTCCTTAACTAATTCTTACTTGCACTGCAAGTCATATCCTTGGTCATTTTAGTTTTTAATTCTCTAGATACCCAGCAGTCCTTACTAGCATACTCCACTCATGTATTTTACCTATCCACTAGCTGGCGATAACACTCTGCCGCATGGTGTAACCTACCAATCAAATGTTGAGCCCACTAGAAGTAATTTCACATCTTACCAGTGCTCATATTCCATTTATTTGTAATATACACTAGCGGTTGTCACCTTAATAAAGTTTTCAACAACCCCGTTCCAAGATGGCCGCTACGCTTCCACACGCTAGACCTCACTATAAAAAGCCGACTACCGGAAGTTGTCCTCACGGGGCCCGGAGCAAGGGTAGGACGATTGTCAGTTGACTGCCTACACCTGTGAGTATATGCTGCACTTCCATGTTCAACATGAACGGTAAGCATTTGCTACTGTTACCGTTGTCTGATCCCGCTGCCTGTTCCTTTCAGCTATCGGAGCAACGACGTGCTCTGATCATCCCCGTCAGCCTTAGACTTTGTACCTAGGGGTGAGTTTTTCACCACTTCTTGTTTGCATGTGTGATCAAGTAGCTTGCTGTTTGTCGTGCACCTTGCCGCTCGCTGCCAATGCCAATTGGGCCTTTTGCCTCACTAACATCAGCTAAATACGATTGCCCCGCGCTGGCAGTCCAGATTACGCTCGGCCATCACCGCGCATATTTTTCTAACTTAAGCTTCCCTGTTCATTGTATCCAACAATTTTTTGGCTTCATGTTGTCGGCAATTTTCCGACATCATTTATACACGGCACTTCCCCACTTGATTACGATTAGTTCATGTCATCGACCTGCATTTGCGATACAATTTGGACCTCAATTCTCGCATCCGAATTTTACGACAATGTTTTCGCCCGGCTACGCATGTCCCCCACTTAGCGCTGTTCCATAGTTGGGGATCTATTGACATTTGAGGCACCTTTTAAAGTATAATTTATCGCACTGTAACGAGGAGAGATTCAGCATCTCCTTCAAGCCGTTCAAGTATGAATGCTCACGCTACTCCGCGTACGGTTATTTTATTCGTCACTTGCCAGGCACATGAGTTTAGGCACTAATTATGCTTTAACCACTACTCACGTGTAATCATGTAAGTGCCAGGTTGTTTGCTATCAATATTTACCGTATTCTCATAACTATGTAGCCACATTGTTGGCTTATGTTTTGACTTATAATGATTTTCATTTTACTTGCATTTTCCCTTGGTTGTACCTTTCCCTCTTTTCTCCTATTTCCCACAGGTCTACAGTACTCCCCAGTACAAGTCTACTAGGGAATTCCTACCGTATCTGGTAATCTTTGATACAGAATCTTAATACCAGACGGTAGTGCACTTTTATACTCAGCTTTCTTGGTCCTGACGAAGTGCCAATTGACCCTTTAGGGGCAGATTAGGCACGAAACATGTTGACCCTTCACTAATTTGACAGCCCTTTAGGAACATTATTCCCACATATGGGCACACGCACAGTTTTTAACTAGGCTAGAGCTACCTAATACATTAAAATTTGATTCTACTAGGACTGCTCTTGACCTTTTTACTTATTTCACTCCCCGTGCACTACCCAGCCCCCACACCCGCACGCACCTAACGGCTTCTTCTAAAGATCCCCGACAAAGAGCCCCGATTTCGGGAGCCCGTCAGGCATTGCAGCGCCGGCCTGACGAGGGGCAACCAGCCCAATGATGAAGCATGACACCTTTCGGGGTGTGTGAGGGCATCATGAAGAAAGACCTGTCTTTCCCCCACATCCAGATAGGAACTGCATACTCCCTTTAGACTTGAGCTTTCTGTGGAGCCCGTGTGCAGGACCTCTAAACTCGGCTTCTTGTCCCCCTTTTGTTGAAAATACTTTGCACGGCGGTTCAGCCGTGGGACTGTTTCCCTTTTTGCCCTATATCTTAGAGGCAAATTATTATACTCCCTCTCCTGCCCCCTCCATTATGGAGTACAACCAAGGTCTCTCCTTTGGGGAGGACTGTGTCACAGAAATCCTAAGTGGCCCCTCTTTACTAGACGCAGATGGAGGCGCCTCTACTAGTAGCTCCTCTGGCGATTGGACAACCATCACAAACATGAAACGCCAACTCATGAAAATAATCATGCACGGGGCCATCATGACGGAATACCTACGTGCTAACATAGCACCCAACGGATTGATTGTCAGCAATACCCCAAGAATCTTCCTTGACGATAAACAGTTCAAAGAAGAATGGTCTTTGGTGGCGTGGAAATGCACCAGGGATCTATTGGTTCTTATCATCAAAACAGCCAAAAGGTTGGCAGATGAACTCATATTAAGAATCTCCATAGCAGAGGGAGCTATGAAGGCCAACATTGCCAACGCTGCATTTAAAGCTAAACTGGCCGAAATAACTAAGGAAATCAATGACAATAAGGACTACTTGATGAGACAGAAAGTCACCAAACTCCAGAAGGACATTGCACGATTCAGCAAAGAAAAAGTATACCCTTATCTTAAGGATGACTACAAACCTTCAGGAGATGACTACTCTTCAGATGACAGCTCAAGCTCACGTCGGAGAACTTACTCCTCAGGCAGCAACTCGAGCTCCGACAATCAAGGAAGTTATCATTACAACCAGCAACGTAGAATACCACCGAATTCTATGTATGGTTATGGGCCACCACCTTACCAAGGACCTACAACGTTCCAAGGACCACCGATGTGGCAATATCCGCCCTTCCAAAATGGACCGCCATCACTCTTCGCCCCCTTTCAACCACAACCTTTTTAGACAGAGGCTGGGGCAAAGGGCGCGGCAAAAGAAGAAGAGGCGTGCAGAACCAACCCAAACAAGTCCAATGGCAGGATCAGACATCACACAACCCGCTACTTATGGAATTGAGGAGCAACCAGGAGAAGAGAAACTAATTGTGAATCTCTCCGACCGACCGCTCACAGCCACAGAAATTAACATCCTCAAAAAGGCTTGGGTTTCGTCCCAACCCCGAAAGTGGACCAGTTTCGCACCAACTGTGAAATTCAAAATTTATTCAGAAAGATACGCTTAAAAGCATACTTTGGCAACCGACCGGATTCACCATCTACAGATACTGGCTTACGCAAACCCTCCACTTTCACGCCTAATACCAGCATGGTGCCGCCAGAAGTATTGACCTTCGAGAAAGCTGTTCTAAAAACAATAACAGAGAAACGCTCTCAGGTTAGGTTTTCCAACATCACGAATTCTGAAAATGAAGCTATAAAAGCTCTATCAAATGACCCCACCATAACTATAAAAGAGGCAGACAAAGGGGAGCAATCGTCATTATGGCGACCGTTGACTACCGGACGGAATGTCTACGCCAGCTGGAGAATAACAATTACTACACTCCCCTCACCCAAGATCCCACTTCACGTTTACAAACCAGAATAAATTCTATGGTTACAGCGGCTCTCAACCAAGGTTGGGTTACTAAGAACGAGGCTGATTTTTTGGTAAATCAGAATCCTAGGCTACCCTACTTTTACATCCTGCCCAAAATCCATAAAGGGGTCACTCCACCACCTGGGAGACCTATTGTCTCGGGCATAGGGTCGGTCCTTGAACCTCTATCTAAGTTCTGCGACCATTTTTTCCAACCCTTAGTTTGCAGAACACCCTCCTTTCTTCAAGACACTAGGGATGTCTTAAGACTCATTGAGACTACCAACTTAGAGGGCCCTCTTCCAGATGTACTACTTACACTGGACGTTGAGGCCCTCTACACTAACATTCCTCAACTTAGCACACTTGAGGTAGTGGAGGAGATACTTCACAGTATTCCCTGGTCTTCATCCACTCCGATTAGCTTTGTCATGGAATGCGCCTACATTGCTCTTACTGAGAACTTTTTTCAGTTTGAAGAGCAATTGTTCCATCAGACGCAGGGCACGTCTATGGGCAGTACCTTTGCCCCGAGTCTGGCATGTCTCTACATGTCAGACTTTGAGGCAAGGTATGTGCTCACGGACTCCAACCCCTTCTCGAATAACGTTCTCCTATGGAGACGTTATATCGATGATATTCTCATATTCTGGAAGGGCCACATAGACGAGATTCCCAGGTTCCTAATTTGGATTAATAACCTCAATCCCTACCTCAAATTCACAGCTAATTGCTCTGAACAGGAACTCCCTTTCCTTGATCTCATGATCATTAAGAAACTGGATAAACTGGATACCATCACATATAAGAAACCCACCGACAGCCATTGCCCTCTTTTATACCAAAGTTTCCACCCCAAGGCCCTTAGAGAGAATCTACCCTACGGCCAGTTTTTACGTATTCGTAGGAACTGTAGCAACATTGAGGACTATAAAAAACAAGCCTCAGAACTTAGTAACCATTTGGCTAGGAGACAATACCCTCCTCGCATTATAACTAACGCACAAAAAAGAGCACGCAATGCCAACAGGTTAAGCCTCCTGGAAATACAGACCAAACCTGAGAATGACCTCATTACATGTGTCACGACCTACACCCCGAGTCCAATATGTTAAAAAGGGTCATTAATAAACATTGGAGAATTCTGGGGACAGGAGACCTGACATTTAGCAAACCACGATTTGCTTTTAAAAGAACAGCTAATGTCAAAGATCTTTTGATCAACACTCGACCTAAAAACCTACATCAATGGCGCCCAATACATTGTGGAATTTACCACCAGTGACCGGACACTATCCTTGTGGTCAATGTGTAGTTTGTCCATTTACACGAGCCACTAAGACAATCCCACTAACTGATAACTGGACATGGACCCAAAACAGGCACACAAATTGCAATTCACGTAATTGTATTTATCTCATAACATGCCCTTGTCATCGTCAATACATAGGGATGACCACTCGTGCGGTGAAGACAAGAATCACTGAACATAGGAGTAATTTTCGTTGTAAAAAACGAACACTAAAATGTGTGCTCACTATGTAGAACAAAATCACACTCCCAATGATCTACAATGGACGGTCCTGGAAGCTTTTTCCACCATCACTAATGAAGCTCTATTCAGGAAGGAACAACGTTGGGTGTTTAAATTGGGAGGACACACTAGGGGACTCAATGATGAAATTCCGTGGGCAGAACTGAACCACTAGGACCCACGCCCTTGTTGCCTAATCCTGATAGTGCCCCATCATTCGAAACATTTTACTGTTACCACTATGACAGGATACCATTGGGTCCGTAAGAGGAATTTTCATACGTAAGCCCCCGTTGCTATCCTTGACATTTGACCGCCTGGTCTGTGATGACATCTCTTCCTTAACTAATTCTTACTTGCACTGCAAGTCATATCCTTGGTCATTTTAGTTTTTAATTCTCTAGATACCCAGCAGTCCTTACTAGCATACTCCACTCATGTATTTTACCTATCCACTAGCTGGCGATAACACTCTGCCGCATGGTGTAACCTACCAATCAAATGTTGAGCCCACTAGAAGTAATTTCACATCTTACCAGTGCTCATATTCCATTTATTTGTAATATACACTAGCGGTTGTCACCTTAATAAAGTTTTCAACAACCCCGTTCCAAGATGGCCGCTACGCTTCCACACGCTAGACCTCACTATAAAAAGCCGACTACCGGAAGTTGTCCTCACGGGGCCCGGAGCAAGGGTAGGACGATTGTCAGTTGACTGCCTACACCTGTGAGTATATGCTGCACTTCCATGTTCAACATGAACGGTAAGCATTTGCTACTGTTACCGTTGTCTGATCCCGCTGCCTGTTCCTTTCAGCTATCGGAGCAACGACGTGCTCTGATCATCCCCGTCAGTCTTAGACTTTGTACCTAGGGGTGAGTTTTTCACCACTTCTTGTTTGCATGTGTGATCAAGTAGCTTGCTGTTTGTCGTGCACCTTGCCGCTCGCTGCCAATGCCAATTGGGCCTTTTGCCTCACTAACATCAGCTAAATACGATTGCCCCGCGCTGGCAGTCCAGATTACGCTCGGCCATCACCGCGCATATTTTTCTAACTTAAGCTTCCCTGTTCATTGTATCCAACAATTTTTTGGCTTCATGTTGTCGGCAATTTTCCGACATCATTTATACACGGCACTTCCCCACTTGATTACGATTAGTTCATGTCATCGACCTGCATTTGCGATACAATTTGGACCTCAATTCTCGCATCCGAATTTTACGACAATGTTTTCGCCCGGCTACGCATGTCCCCCACTTAGCGCTGTTCCATAGTTGGGGATCTATTGACATTTGAGGCACCTTTTAAAGTATAATTTATCGCACTGTAACGAGGAGAGATTCAGCATCTCCTTCAAGCCGTTCAAGTATGAATGCTCACGCTACTCCGCGTACGGTTATTTTATTCGTCACTTGCCAGGCACATGAGTTTAGGCACTAATTATGCTTTAACCACTACTCACGTGTAATCATGTAAGTGCCAGGTTGTTTGCTATCAATATTTACCGTATTCTCATAACTATGTAGCCACATTGTTGGCTTATGTTTTGACTTATAATGATTTTCATTTTACTTGCATTTTCCCTTGGTTGTACCTTTCCCTCTTTTCTCCTATTTCCCACAGGTCTACAGTACTCCCCAGTACAAGTCTACTAGGGAATTCCTACCGTATCTGGTAATCTTTGATACAGAATCTTAATACCAGACGGTAGTGCACTTTTTATACTCAGCTTTCTTGGTCCTGACGAAGTGCCAATTGACCCTTTAGGGGCAGATTAGGCACGAAACATGTTGACCCTTCACTAATTTGACAGCCCTTTAGGAACATTATTCCCACATATGGGCACACGCACAGTTTTTAACTAGGCTAGAGCTACCTAATACATTAAAATTTGATTCTACTAGGACTGCTCTTGACCTTTTTACTTATTTCACTCCCCGTGCACTACCCAGCCCCCACACCCGCACGCACCTAACGGCTTCTTCTAAAGATCCCCGACAAAGAGCCCCGATTTCGGGAGCCCGTCAGGCATTGCAGCGCCGGCCTGACGAGGGGCAACCAGCCCAATGATGAAGCATGACACCTTTCGGGGTGTGTGAGGGCATCATGAAGAAAGACCTGTCTTTCCCCCACATCCAGATAGGAACTGCATACTCCCTTTAGACTTGAGCTTTCTGTGGAGCCCGTGTGCAGGACCTCTAAACTCGGCTTCTTGTCCCCCCTTTTGTTGAAAATACTCATACTGCTACTGTCTGAGCGCTGCGTACAAGGTCAAAAAACAAGCGACTTGGTTATGGAGTTCTGGTGTTAGTCCATATTGCTTATCCATAAAAAAAACAGCACTTTTTGGCACGACTGAGAAATGCTTGCACTATACTAACGTGTACCATTTTTCTCATTACAGACGGAAGATTCCCTTATACGAAGAACCAGAGCTTTGCAGACCTCATGATGTAACCAGTACTAGGTTCTTCTAAGGTGAGGGCTACCCAGAATTCTCACATCTCCATTTATAATTTTATATAAACTAGATTCCTACCAAGGGGAGGGTGGTTCTTCCACCACTGTTCAGTTATCATGATCTCGCCTTTTGGCTTCTATGGACTTGTAGTTGTAAGTAACTTGTAAGTCTAACTAAGTGTAACAATGTTTATTGTTTTAATCTTATGCATTTTGCTGTTGCTGCTGCATTATACAACGTACAGAGCTTGTCAGTTGGAAATAAAAATAAACCTTTTGAACTTACATAGACACAGTGGTATTTGGTGTGGACTTACACGAGAGAGTGAGCAAAAGGGTGTGCATTGCTTCCGCGACAGAGGTTGGGAGTGTTATGTTGTCTGGGTTGTCTACTCATTGGGTATTTTGGGGGGAGGTTTCGGAGACCTAATGAGACACTATAACTAGTCGGTCAGGGGATTGTGGTGGCTTCTGATTGAGGTGTGAGGAAGGTCCAACCTCCCATCACCAACGTCCTATTGTCTTGTGCAAAGTTCTGTATGTGCAGAATCCCTACAACAGTAGTAGTATGTCCTATCCTATCTAAAATTCTAAAATGTGGTTTGGCATTTTCTTGGTGGGAATAGTCGAAAAGCCTCAAGAATAAGAAGACTAGAAGTAGTAGAAGAGGACAACCCAAAGGACTGGACTCAATGGCTATAGCTATTGGTGAATATGAGTTTTCTTTAAAATATTTTAAATAAAGAGTGGGCAACTGGGCAAGCTTAGCTACAGACAGACTAATAGTAGTAGTACAGAGAGTCATAGCAGATGCAGTTAGAGGCAGGGATAACAAGAATTTAGAAACAGATAGTATAGAGCAAAGAAGATTTTGTAAAAATTCGAATTAGGAGGATACAGAAATAATAGTTCGGAAAAAATAAGGTGCAGGAAAAGTTTGGGAAATATAATTATTAATATTAACCACTGGAGGACTTACTGGGGCCAGCAGCAGAGCCCTCGATAGAGGAGCGGTCCTGTCCCTGGGAGGCATCTTGTAGATCTTCTTGGCCCACCGCCTGCGACCCCGTCTTCTTGCCCCTGGGTGCTGCTGATCATGTAAGATTTCATAAAGAAAGAGACAAAAATTAAAGTTTGGTGTGAAATAAATAAAATATTTTAAAATGCGCACCAAAAACTTTTTTGGTAACAACAATTGCAATAAAATTGACCTATCTGATCGACTGGTAGTATTGCGAGATTCACGGACCGTCTAGCAAGCCTAACTACCACCTGACCTAGCCCACCTATTCCAATCCAGACGGGCCAATTGTTCAGTAAGTCTGCATTTCCATTTATTTTAGTCCTCAAAAATGCATAGATGGAGGACACATGCATACATTTTTGCATACACCAAATTGTTGGCTGGTTGCTGCTGATGTTCTGCTAGTGATGATATAAGCCTATTAACACTCAGAAAACAAACTACAAAAGGTTCTGCGAAGGACTGGGGTAAGCAGCACTCAGCAGCACGTGACGTGACAGAGGATGCGTCACGCACACCACTTACAAATTACCAACTAATAAGTAACTAAACCTAGCAATCCACCACTATCCCTTCTTAGTGGCAGGAGGACAAAGGAAGGACTACTCTCTCTAGCATTACATCACTTAAGTTCTCTAAAGTAAACTCTTACATAATCATCAGGCCAAGCGAGCGCAAAGTTGCAAACAAGTAAGATTAGTAGCGCCGAGTGCCTGTGTCATAACAATCACAGATTTTTAAACGTAATTTACCTGCAATGTAAGCAGCAGCATTCTTGCTGGTCGAAAAAAAAAATATTCGCAATATATAACACAGAGCAGAAGAACACAAAGTAGTAATATTAAATAGCTACTCACCAAGCCCCGGGACCTCCACTCCTAGCAGGTCCAGCAGGTCCTGCTCCCGGTCCAGAATATCGGACCACCGGTGCGTCAGCTGATTATTGGTGCGCGGGACACCAGAGCAGCGAAACACTGCCCGACGCACCTTGCCCCACCGCTGCCGACGCTCACGGAGCCCGTACCCGGACCCAGGCCTGCCGCCTGCTGCCAGGGTTAAGGGGAGGTGGCGCTGAACAAAAAAACCAGAGCGGCCACCTCCGACTCATTGAATAAGGCCCGTGCCTGCACCCCTTTGGCGCCGCCTTCCGCAAGGAAGGCGGTGGCGGCTCTGGCTCCGACTTCGAGCCCTGTGGCTGTGGCCCTTTGCCATGGTTCTGGGTAGGCGGGGACGGAAAAAAAAGGTAGGAATTAAAAAAAGTAAGTAAAAGAAATGAAAAAGCAGGTAATAGAAAAAGTGTGAAAAAGTAGTTAAAAACACACAATAAGTAGAAAAAAACTCAAAATATAGAATCAGGAAAATAGAGAAATAGATAATAAATAAAAAAGACCCAAAAAAAGTTTACAGAAACAAAGGATTGAAAAGATAGAGGGAGGATTGAAAAGCAGGCCCAGAACCCTAGCAATAGAGTGAAAAACAAGATGGCCGCGCCCATTGCGACTGCATGGGCAAGTTCGCGCGATATTTCCCCCTGAGCACGCAAAAAGCGTCGCAAACACGTAATGCGCGTTCCCGAACAGGAAACCCTTATCGCGAACGGGCGGGAGCATGCAATACGCGACCCGGAACTGGGAATAAGCATCGCGAGCGGGCGGGAGCATGCAATATGCGACCCGGAACAGGAAATACCATTGCGAGCGGGCGGGACAAGTGAAAACAAGATGGCCGCGCCCGTTAGCGACCGCATGGGCAAGTTAGCGATATATTTCCCCGCGAGCACGCAAAAACACATCGCGAACGGACGGGACCAGCAATTCCGCGATTTTGCAAAATTTCCACGTGCTCGCGGAATTTTTTTGCAATTTCGCGGAGATTTGCGTAACGCGACTACGCAAATTCCGCCCACCCTTAACTATAACTCGCGCGCCCGCAATGCACTGCTGATGACGTCACATATTACATCACACATGACATGGTCAGTGACATCACTCATGACATCACTCATGACATCTCAAATGACATCACTGATGACATCACTGATGACATCATCCTTGTGATAGAGTGGCAGACCTCCTCTCACCCTAATATAACCTTTGATACACACACTCAAAAATACAAACTGACATTTTCAAAACAATGGACATACCAATACCAGTTACAACTCACCTATTCAGTAATTCCAAGATCTACACACACATCCACTCATTCACCAACAGTCCCTATACAGTCACTCATACATGTACTCACTCATCATATGTACTCATACACCTATACATCCTGTTACACACCGCCACTCATCCTTAGAGTTACTCACACACATAGTCACACATGCAAACAAAGTATCAAACATCCATTTACTTGCATATACAGTTATACACACACTACCACACTTACTTCTACAGAAACTTACACATACTTACTCTCTTAAACAATCACTTATAGAAACATCTACTTATTTGTACAGGAACTCTTCCAATCTCTCACTCTCACATATACTCACTTATATACACCAATACTCACATATACTAGTTTAAAACATATGTAGTTACTCATAAAGACACTATTGAGACAGTCATTCACTCACTAACACACCCATACACACACTCATCCACCTATACAGTCCTGCACACATGCTGTCTTCAACACATACAAACAGTGAGTCACTCATTTATGCATCTATGCACTAAGTAATACCCCCACCGAACCATACAGACGCTCAGACACTCATACTGATACTCAAAAAACCAACTAATAACCCATATAGACACTCATGTAGCTACTCACCAACCCATGCAGCCACTTATACACAAAGTGAGAGACTGATACAGATATTTTCATATTTAAACATTACTCATTAACCCATGTATTCACTAAGATACACTTAATCAGTCAGTTATACAATCAATTTTACAAAAAAAATCATCCATTTAGACACTTATATATCCATTTATTCTTCCATCGACCTTGAGATATACATATATAAAACATATTTAATTTTCAGAAAAACACACATTCACTGGATGATGTCATCAGTGATGTCATCAGTGATGTCATTTGAGATGTCATCAGTGATGTCATGAGTGATGTCACTGACCATGTCATGAGTGATGTAATATGTGACGTCATCAGCAGTGCATTGCGGGCGCTAGCGAGTTATAGTTAGCTGAACTAACTAAAACGGGGGAATTTCTATGGTTTTGTACGAGTGAAATGTCCAACTAACTATAACGCCCCTGAAACCTATGGTTTTTTCAGTGAATATATATATGTATATATAAATTCGCTGAAAAAAACACAGGTTTCAGGGATGTTATATAAATTTATAAAACCTACTGGGATCGCCAGTTGGTAGTTATAGTTAGAATGCAGCTTCCATAGGAAAAGCGCTTTTTGACTTACTTATAACTTTAGTGCCATTTCTTCACGAACGTTTTTTTTTAAAAGTGGCACGGTATGTCTAGTCCTGCATGGAAAGCTTCAGAGTCATCTGTCAAGAGCGGGCCGAGAAGAAGGGGGTGATAAAAAAATTTGCTTTTCCCATGCAATTCCCTATAGGGACTTTGAACGCGACTATGGCCCAAACTACTGGATGGAATTTCACCAAATTTGGTAGCGAGGTAGCTGTTGGTCCAGAAACTGCCTTTTTTGTGATTTGGTGTAAATCCGCTCAGTAGTTGCAGAGTTATTAAAAAAAACAAAATTGTATATCTAGGGGCGCGGATCCTCTGTGGATCCAACAGATCTCATGCTGAGATCGGATTGACTGCCAACACTTCAACCAGGCCAAAAAGCATTTTTTTTAATTTTGCCTTGAAATCACAGGTGGATCAGCGAATTTGAGGCAAAAGTGAAAAAAGAAAACAAGCGCGGTCTCTCACACTTGTTTCTAGTTGAGGTCCTGGGTGGGCCAGGTCCGGGGGCATATATAAATATGTAGTTTGTGATGGGGTGCATGTGGCCACCCTCCCCATGGCCGCTATCCAGACCACCACCTCCTTGGGGCAAGGCCATAATAATACAGGGGAGTAGGACCAGGTGGATCCCCTCACCTCCCCAGGGCCAGCCCCATTTACAAAAAGAGGGCAGCGTGTTGGCCCCCCTCCCGAGCCATTCTGAGTGACCACCACCTCCCCTGGGGCAGGCCCTACAATAAGAAAGGAGTGGGGCAGGCGGCCCCCCTCCTTGAGCCATTAATGGCCCTGGCGACCACCCCCCCAAGGCCGGATCCCTTTGTCCTGAGGTGCCCACCCTCAGGACATAGTAGTTTGCTGTCTCTTGGTGGGAGCTTTGAAGGCTGCTGCCAAGTGAGAGCAAACAGTAAGTCCGCTCCCAGCGGGCGGGACCAGAATAACTGCTTTTGCCCGCTGGGAGCAGATTTTCCATCTGTTTTCCTGTCCACTGTCAAGCAGGCAGGAAAACAGATGAAAGAATTGCTCCCACACGCAGGTAGCAGCATTTTTGGCTGCTCCCTGTGTGCGGAAGCAATGCCGGCTCCCGCTGGGGGTGGGGAGTTGGCAGGGACTGTGGGGGCATTGAGGCTCCCCTGCTTGTCCCCAACATTGCACACTGGGTGCCCTGGGTGAGCTCCAGGGCATCCAGCATCAAGTGGTTGGGTCCCGGGGGATGGTGTCCCCAGGCCAAAATCAGCCCAGGGAGAGGGCCCCTTTCCTCTTTTCTAATGGACAAATTATCCTAATGTCCTGGGCTTGGCGAAGGCAAAGCAAGTGTGTTCTCTCAGCAATTCCACATTGAAAAACAATCTGAAATCCTTTTGTGGAGGTGAATGGCTCGTTGATCTATTGGAGCGTAATATGTAGTTACTCTGATGTGTGGATTTATTCTTGTCCTATCCTGGTGAGAGCAGAGTCCATGGTTCTCCATTTAAATTACAATGGGTATGCAAATACGAAAAATCACCTGGAAGTGGAGATTCACATCTTTGTAGTCTCATCGTCTTCTCTATAGGAGAATTCATGTTATCACAGATTTCTGGAAAAGGACGCATGAGGAACAATCACATTGCCAAAATTAAATGCAAAGAAGGTCACTGGAGACATTTCCTCCTGGTTCATTACACAGCTGTAGCATAGAATATGCACTAGACATTTACCCAATGAATTAGCACTTATTAATAAACCAGTATAAAGTACTCCAGTTGGGTATCATACAGCTACTGACACACCCACACAGACACTCAGACATCCAGTCCCACACCCATTCAGGCACTCTCACATCCACTCACAGACCCACATAGCCACTCACACTCCCACAAAACTACTCACACACTCACTCAGAGACCCATACAGTCACTCACAACCCACATAAACACTCACAGACCCATCCAGCCACTCACTCACACACCCACTCACATATCCACAGAACCACTCACACACCCATGCAGCCACTCACACACCCACTTGCAGATCCATACAGTCACTCACAGACCCATACCACTACTCGCACACCCACTCACAGACACATACAGACACTTGCATACCCACTTACTGGCTCATAAATCCAGTCACACACCCACTTACACACCCTCAAAATTACTCACATATCCACTCTAAACCCATACAGACACTCACACACCCTCTCACAGACCCATACAGCCACTCACACACCCAGTCACTGACCCATACAGCTACTCACACACCCACTCACAGACCCATACAGCCACTCACACACCCACTCACAGACCCACAAAACTGCTCACACACCCACTCACAGACCCATACAACCCATCACACACCCACTCACTGACCTATACAGCCACTCACACCCCTTTCTCAAAGGTTACATGTTACAGTTAGGAAATGAAAATTAAAAAACCTTCGAAATTCACTGAAAAAACAAAGGATATAGGGATGTTATAGTTAGGAAAAAACATAGAAATTCACTGAAAAAACCAAAGGTTACAGGGGCGTTATAGTTAATCTCTGATTTGACACACAAAACACCATAGAAATTCAGCAGTTATAGTAACCGGAGCGAACTATAACTTATGCCCCCGCAATCTCCTGCTTATGACTTCACATGTCACATCACTCATGGCATGGTCAGTGACATCACTGATGGCATCGCTGATGACATCACTGATAGTATCATCTGCTAAACCACTCGCACACCTACTCACACCCCATACAGCATCTTATACACCCATTCACACACCCACACTACCACTCACCCATAAAGCTACTCATACAACCAGTCACTTATCCATATAGCCACTCACATAGGCACAGACTCACCCAAACAGCTACTCACACACCCACTTCTTCACCTATACAACCACTCACACACCCACTCACTCACCCATACAGCCTCTCAACACAATGACTCACTCACCCATACAAGCACTCATGCACCCACATAACCACTTACATAGCTATTCACACATCCACATAAGCACTCATGCATCTGCTCACTCACCCATACATCCATTCACACAGTCACTTACTCTACAATACAGACACTCACACACCAACACACTTAACCAAACACCCACTCAAACAGCCACTCCCTCACCAGTCACTCACTCATACAGCCATTCAGACACCCACTCACTCACCCATACAGTCACTTACACAACCAGGCACCCACCCATGCAACCACTCACTCACCCATGCAGCCATTGACACACCCACTTACCTTCTAATACAGTCACTCACACAGCCACTCACTCACTCACCCACACCGATACTCACACACCTACTTATACACCCATACAGCCACTCACACACCCACTCACACATCCATTCAGGCACTCAGACACCCACTCACACATGGAAACACACAGGCACACAGCCACTCGTGATTTATGTTACAAATAGTATCACTCATTAGAAGTACAGGAGAGGAGTTGGCCTAACGGCTAGGGCGGTCGTCCTCGAATCTGGGGAACCGGGTTCGAGTCTCGGCAATGACGCTGAACATCCTGTGATTCTGGGCAAATCACTTAATCTCCCCGTGCCTAACAAAAAATGAATGTGTCCTCATGTAACGCAACTGGTGCTATGTAAAGCGCTCTGATACCCGATACCGGGTCAAGTACGCGCTATATAAAACTCCGTAAAAAAAAAAAAGTACAGAAAGTAGACTATTTTAACTTTTGCAGTATATTGGTATATATGTTTAACACTCATAAACTTTTAGAAAACACTCTCTGGATGATGTCATCAGTGATGTCATTTGATATGTCATGAGTGATGTCACTGACAATGTCATGAGTGATGTAATATGTGAGGTAATAAGCAGGGCATAGAGGGGGCATAAATTATAGTTAGCTCAGGTAACTATACTGCAGAATTTCACTGGTTTTGTACGAGTGAAATGTGAGCCTAACCATAACATCTCTGTAACCTTTGGTTTTTTCAGTGAATATCTATAGAGAGTTCAGGTGGTCAGAGCACCCCGGCATTCAAATCCACTTGGTAGTTGTAAATCAATAGCCGCTCACTTAATAGTCTCAAACTATCCTGTTCTTTGCCTCAAGATACCAAGAAAAAACTGGGCTAATAAATATGATATTAGTGTTTAATCTGGGCCAATTCCGGCTCAAGCTATTTAAAGAAGTGAAGACTGCTAAGGGACTAATATACATACTGTCACTTTGGTGCCAACAAGCTGTGCTGTTGTATGAAGAAGCAGATGAGGTAGTTAAGAAACCTCATGACTAGCAGGATTCTTTGGATCATTTGTGCAGGTCAAATGGGAATGAAATTTATTTGACATTTTTGGGCTGGGTCGATGCGACTTTATGTATATTTGAAAGACAGCGGATGGAACTGTAAGCACTCATTTTTACCAAGCACGTGGATAGGCCTTCGGGTATTTAAAATATGTGCAGGGACTGTGCTCCTGTCAAGCATCCGTGATAGTTGCACAAGGCATGTTGCATCTGTGTTCTGTGCAGCCTTCATTGCTCTAGTACATTTTGCATACTGATGGAAAAAACAAGCCTAGCTGCGCGTTTTCATTAAATGCATTCACAATGTTTTGTACAGGTGAAATGTCAAGCCTTATTTGGGCACCATCGATTCCAAACTTCATTTTAATATGGCGGCAGTAAGAAGGAAATTTGAACTTGGTGATCTTGGAGTAGTATTGTGAATGTGTCCTATGTCAGTGCACAGGCTCAGAATTGATCCAAGTACTTGTTTTTGCTGAAATCGCACTGTCTGCAGCACATACTTGGAAACGCAGAGCAGTAGTTGCCACTTCATGTTTTTGAGGTTTACTGTGAAGAGCTCATACACTAACTTGCCCATTTTCAGAGCTCATGTATGTGTGAAAAGCAATGCAGTTTCACAAAACCCAGAGCAAGGACACCTTTTGGGCCTGTGTATGGACACTGATGATGTTGATGATATGCCCCCCGATCCTTCTGCATGAAAAGTTGTGGTGCATATACGCATTCTTTTCAGGGCATCATGGCTTAAACTTAAGAACAGGTGTGTTTATGGCAGGACAATGATACTGAAGGCATCTATACGCAGGGTTATCTTTGTTGCCACAGTCATGATACATGACCTTTCAGAAATCAAAATCAAAGCTCCATACTGATTTTAATGAAGGAGGGCGGCATAATGGAGGTGACACTTTGGACTATGACACTGCTTAACGTTCAGTTGTGAACCTGATGGCAACTGCACAACGACAGGCTGTAAACAGTGAGCTAAAGTCAAATGAGGTGTTCCATGCTCCCAAAACGGGTGGGTAATCAGGTGCTGTGGACATTGTAGAAGTTCAGAAGGGCATATTAGGTCGCTTATCATAGCCTGAGAGGGTCATAGCGGGATCATCCATCATAGAAACGTGCTTAGAATCAATGGTTACACTTATAATGTTTGACACCAGAGTGAACCAAAGCAATAAAAGTGCAGCAACATTTTGTGCTTTCCCACTTCTACTGAAAAGTAATTATTCCCTTCAATGGTGTTTTATCGGTTATAATCAGTTTTAGCTGAAATCGGAAACCCTGCCTATAATTTGTTATTGTTTGACATCACAAGGACTTGAAATCAAATCAAAGATTTTTGTACAGAAGCCCCAAAACGTTTCTTGCCCAGGGCCTAAAAATCCATAACATCGAACTGACTCTTTTGTAGAGTGACTCACTTCAAACTCCTGTTCATAATGTTGAATTCTTTACAGAACTAAGAATGGCAGAACTTTTCTCCATATTAGTGATTACCAATTGTTTTTTTTTAGGCAAAGTCAAAGTTCGAGGGCACACTTCCTAGCTGGTATAATAATATGATTTGCGAGTCTTTCACAGTGACTGCACATAGCATTATCCATGCACAGCTCAAAATAATGTGCCAATTTAATTAAGTTGCGTACAAGTCTTGTGCTTTGGCATGCAGAGCCCCAGGACCTGCTTGTACTTCAGAGTGATATGACCATGGAGCTTGTCACTTCACAACAGCTCTCGGATGATGGCCGGGTAGTCTTGGGGCCTGATTTAGATCTTAGCGGAGCCACTGCTGGCCCATCGCTGCAGCAGTCTCTGAAACACCGTCAAGTTGACGGCAGGCCGCCCGCCCTATCTAGTTGTATGCGCAATAGACAGAAGACCACCGCAGCACTGGTCTTCTGTGCTGGCAAACCTCCCGCTGTTGCCATCCTGATGGTGGTTTCCCACCGAGTAGATCTGGATGTTCCCGTTGGCCTGGCAGTGTCCTGTCGGCAGAGTACTGACAGGGGGTGACCCTGGAGATGTGAAGACAGTTAAGTAACTATTTTTTTTACGTAAATCACATATATGTTGTGTAGTTATACATATGTGTCTCTGTGATATGTGTTGTGTGCATTATGTGTACATTCTGCACTGCACCCCACCAACATATACACACCATGCAGTGTATACCCACACACACCACCATCACTTACATTCCAGCCCATCAAAATGGGGTGCTGGTCCTCGGTGGTCAAGGTGCAGCAGGACAGGGGGGACCTGGAAGAAGGAGAAGAGGAGGAAACCGCAGCATGAACCCCAAGAAAGGTTAGAATTCCCCCCTTGTCATCCATTTCTGCTGACTCGAAGTAAGAGGGATTGCCGTTGGAATTCTCTCTGAAACAAGCCAGAACCAAATACTGACAGTGGAAATCCTGGAGGAGTCCCTCCGCAGCCTCCTACAGCCCATCCTGCCGAAGGGGCAGGGAGCGAAGTCCTGGCAGAGTCCACAGGACTGCGGCGGCCTTCTCGCCGATTGCAATGTAGCATCTAAATCGGGCAGGTGGACCGCCAGGTAGACCAAATAAGCCCACTCCGTCACGGTCGCGCCACCATCTAAATCAGGCCCTAAGTTTCTCTCAAAGGCCTTTCCTCCAGTGCAAGTTTCTGACCTCAACTTGCTCTGCTACAGCAAGCCAGACACCATGCTTTCCCTCACCTCCATCCAGCAAGCTCAGAATCCTCTGTCCCCATCCTGGCACCCTGTTTATTATCTCATGTTCTGGAAGTTTACTAGCACCGGTGCTTAATCTGAAAAAGAATGAGAGCCGGCGTCCAAAGCTTTATTCAGAAGCCTGAGGCCAGTGCTTTTAAATGTCAGCGTGCCAAATACCAAAGCTACATAGTCTGGGATCCACCTCATGCTTTTTTAATCCACCACCAGACGCTTTATCCCTTGTTCTTTATCTCACTCTTGCAGGTTCATACTTTTTCTCTTTGTGATGGTTTTTCTGTCTTTCTCTTCTCTTTGGGTGTTTTCCCTCTCTTGCTCTCTGTAAATGTCTGATGCGGAAAAATAAATGCCCGGCCTCAAAAATAGGTCCCAGTGTGCCCACTGGCAACCACTGGCTTAAATTAAGCACTGAGCATGCCATGAACAGTGTAGCAGTGAGGAAACTAAGGGGGCACTACATGGCCCCTTGTTGCCTCAAGGCCAGGGGATGCATGCAGGAGGGCACATGTTGTGCCCCCCTGTATGCATGCATCCCCAGTTCCTGCATGGCATGGACTTGACAGTCCATGCCGTGAAGGAAAGCAATTTGGCTGTCCCAGGGTGGTGCCTTTCTAAGGCTCTGCTATGAGCCTTACAAAGGCACCGCCATGGGACCACAGCCATGGGACTGCCCACCTGATTTGAACTCATAATCCAGCATGGGGTGTGCGGGCGCCTTTGACGATGTGGCAGTGGGGCGCTGGCGTGGCGGCCCGCTGCCACACCGCCAAAGTCATAAGATTCGAAGTTCATTGAACGGGTTACTCCGTCAGGACGGATATCCCGTTCACCCTAATACAGTGCATTATATCCAATGGCACTTGTAATATGGCGGATGGGATATCTGTCACGTTTGAAAAGGAGTAACCTGACCGCCGAACTCTAAATCAGGCCCTTAATCCCCCATGCCTAAAAAAACGAAAACAATTTAAGCTTGGGTAATGACTTCACTCCATCTTACCTTGGAATATATCCAAAGTGGTAAGGAAAGCACCCATTATCGGGTAGTTTGTTCCTCTACACCAACATTAACACATCTTAATACACTATTGGGGAAACCCTTCTTACAGTAGAATCACAAGGTTGTATTAATTCACAGTAAACTACAGATGCAGTCACAAAGCCGTTAGGACTAACTATTTTGAAACTGAAAGTGTTTCTTCATGGATTGATGAGTTTGTGTGTGCAGTTTTGTGGATGGGTGTGTGGTTGAATCTGGGTCAAGGGTTGAATGTATGTATGTGTGCATATATGTGGGATTCTAAACTGAAAACTTAGGCAAATAGCAGACAAGACATGTACAGGATCAAAGACAAGCATAAAGTCAACAAGTGATAGGAGAGGTAGCTGGTTTGTGGACTAGCAATGCATTGTGATGCAGTGTTTTTCAAAGAGGTGCTTCTTCAACTCTTTACTAAATGAAATAGCGTTGGGGCAGTCCGGATGGATGCAGGGATGTTATTCCAGATCCTGGGTGCGTAGATGGAAAAAAGCCTGCTGCCTGTTTTTTTTTCCTTTTTTACACGTCAATATTCTGACATACAACCCATTGACCAATTAGCCCTTCATCAGTTTCTCAGGCAAAATGATCCTTTTTATATGAAAGCACCTAAGTTGTTTTCCTATTCCTTGAAGAAAGAGGTGGGAGATGGATGTAGGGGTTTCTTTGAGGTACCCCAAACCAAATTAAACCCCTCAGAGGGACCTGACTAGGACAGGGTTCACATCACGTCTCAGTCTTCTATCCTTTCAAAATAAAACTGTAGGGCCTCAATTACAATATTTTGACACACAGCACCACAGCAAGTCTTCCTGCTGCTCTGCCTTGTGTCAAAAGAAAAGGACAGGAATGTGCCGTATCTACAAGATACGGTGCGTTCCTGTCCTTTTCCCCTGTGCTGGTGCACAATGGGCTGCCATGCCCCAATGCAGGCACCTCTGCGCCATGGTGCAAGGGTGTCTACGTTGTAGGGGTGATTGTTTTTGGGCAGGAAGGGTTACCTTCCTGCACAAAAATAATCACGAAAGTTGTTTTCCTCTTTCTATGTGTGCTGAATGCAGCACACACAGAAAAAAGAAAAGCGAAGAGAAATAAAGGTATTTCTCCTTGTTGCACCTCCTCTGGTAAGGCGTAGGAATCTGACGCATTTCCAGGTTTATGAAACTTTGCGAATCTGGGAACGCATCAAGTTCCATGGATGTTGCGTGGAAACACCCACAGCAACACCCATGGACCACCCCTTTCATGTAGACTAATGCTTGAAAGGGGGCCATATTTGCAAGGCCATGAAAAGCGACAAAGGGTGGCTTTTACATGGCCTTGGAAATTTAGGCAGACACACTGCACCGCCAGTGCGTCAAAAAACGTGATGCACCGCCGGCGCAATGGGCTTGTAAATAAGGCCCGTAGTTTCTATGGGCCCCGTGTACCATTACCATTTGCAAACCACAGATGTGCCATTCGTACACCGACTGTTTTGCAAATGGAAATGTAATTTGTAAAACGATCTATAGATTAATAGGTCGCATCGCAAATTGTCTATTTACACTGGGTCACAAACTGACCTCATAATGATTATTATTTAAGCAAGTGACAATTTACGAGCCACTGTGAAAGACTGCCAGTGAAGGGGTGGAGCCTGCAATGGACAGCTGACCTATGTCCCTGTATTTGCTGTCCAAATCCTGGTATCGCTTTGTCCAAAATGGGAAGCATGTGTTTTTTAAAAGCAGCCCCTGTCCATTAAAGCTTTCCACAAGGCTGCTGACGTGATTCATGGTACATGGTAACTGATTGTGAATCAATTACCATCCCAACTGGGGGGGTCGGGAACCCATCAATGTGGCAGTCACAAACCTTTGATACATTTCTTCCGAAACCGCAAATGGGAGGGAGACTTTCCTTTCATACCCCCTCCTATTTGTAATTCAGAAAGAATGGCAAAAGCTCTTTTAGGAATCAGAAAATTCTGACTCGTAAAAGGGCTTTAGTAAATTAAGAAACCCAGTGATTTTGCGACTCGCAGAGTTTGCAACCACAAAAGGGCTTTGTACATTGGGCCCGTAAACACTAGAAAAGGTTAGAAGGAAACCCATAGACCTATGTAATTAATAATGTTCAGATAGGTTGCAGCCCATATTGATTCCTTGTTTTGTGAACTGACCTATCGGTACATAGGTTTATTTGTAAAAATAAGTTTCTAATCGCAAAAAGGTGAGGCGCAGATTGAGACCTTTGTCTGCGACCAGAAAGATAGCACATCTGGCCCGAGATACTAAACAGGAAGGAGATGCAAAGATATAAAAGACAGCTGACAGGATGATTCTGTGATTTAAACACCAAATTCTGACATTTTCTGTGGTTTGGCATATCACAAGTTCAAATCCCAGCAAGACCAGTTCAGCCATCAATCCCGCCAAGGTTGAAATTGATTTTGGCAATAACAACATCTGTGTACAGCGCTTAGAAATGATAGAAGCTCGGTACAAAGTGCTATATACACGTTAATACGTCATAGGTGATGACCAATGATATACGAAGAACCATAAGTAAAAGGGCGAGCTTAGGATCCTGAAACTGCGTCGTGTTTCATTGAATGAGACAATGAATTGAGAAAAACGCTTTTCCACATTCGAGTTCACTCATAACTCTCGATGGATGTATTGCTTCACTGCTGTGGAATCTATACATTTTTGCTTAACTTTTGATTGTCATCTTAAAGAACGCCAATCCCACTGACGACTCTCATCCTATTTCTGTGCCCAATGATGTCATTTGAAGCTAAAATTCCCATGGCTGACGTCTGAGCAGGAAAGAAATGTGGATATAATGTATACCTGATGTTTTCTCGCTGGAAGGATGTATGTTTTATGTACATCTCTCTACCATTTATGGATTCCACTCATTTCTTCATCTTAAAGTATTCGCACTATTTTCTTCCAGACCCAAATGAAAACTATGACTCACGTTGTATTAAACACCACAGCAACATACAATTGTCATTTTTATATATTTAGCAAGTAAATTTAGAACTCTAATAACAGAAACCGTATTAAAATAGCTTTTATTGTCCCACAGCACTCTTAAATACTAGGAAATACACAGTTATGGTTAAGAGACCTGTTAAAGGAAGTCAGCTCATCCAAAAATAGTTGCTCACATTTTTATTCACTGACATAGGAAGGTTAATCTCAGATCACGTTGGGCCTCATTACGAATTCCCTGTTATTTGGTGCAGGGGTTTGTGGGAGGACAGAACATCTGATTCCAGCAGATATTCGTTCCTGCACCGAATAACGGGCATGGAGCATCACACGTTATTTCACCTGGAGTGGGGAACAACACGCAGACCCGGGGTTCTGGTTTCTTTTACACATTTCACTTCCCCTTCCAGCAGGGACGCCTTAAGGATTTGGGGGGCCCTGGGCCAAACGTATTTCGGGGGCCCCTGTTAGGAACAGATTTAAATGTATGATCCAGTTACAGCTCTTTCATACCCTCTTTGGCCAAGTCACTGACAGTGCACAAGCACACTGGTCCAAAATCAAAATGTGTTTACATCTAATATTCAGGGATATTGATGTGGTTTTCAATATTGTAACAGCACCAGTTCGCTAATATTACAGCAAATGATCTCTGTGCCCCCTTTCCATCTGAGGACCTGTTTTGAGCTAAAAGAAACTTTTTTATGGATGTGGCATGAAACATAAACACAACATTTGTCTGAAAAATATCTGCAATAGACTCTCACACATTCCCCTCATTAAAAATAAAATAAAGGAAAATGCTGTTTACAACAAACTGTTTAAGAATTATTCACGTTCATCAGGGCAAGACTCTCTCAGGGGGCCCCTAGGAAGGCTGGGGCCCTGGGCCAGAGCCCACTTTGCCGATGCCTTGAAACGTCTCTGCCTTCCAGGCCAAACGATGGGACCTTTACAGCTGACATTTAGCTCCTGCCTTGAGCATCTGTTACATGTCAGCAGGAGTGCTGCCAGTCAGGGACTGCAGGGTGGGGTCCAGCAGCAAGGAGAGAGATCTGCAGGGCTGAGTAGTGCTGGGGAAGTGTTATCTGCTCCCCTCATGGTGCAGTGAGGGTCAGGCAGGGGTCAGGCTGTAATCTGCCCAGAGCTCCTTTCTGCAGTTCCGCCGTTTTTCATCGATCCACACCCTGTGAAACCGCGCCCGGTTTTTCCAGACTCAGGACTGGCGGTCCCAGTGTTTTAAGGTCTGATAAGTCTCAACATCCTGTGATCCTGGGCAAATCACTTCATCTCCCTCGCCTATCAAAAATGATGAATGTGTCCTTGTGTAATGGAACCGGTGCTCAAGTACAGCGCTGCAAATAGCTTCGGGTCGAGTTCGCGCTTTATAAAACTGCAATATATAAATAAATAAATAAACAATCGTGGGTGAATGAACAGCGGGTCACTACCAGATAAAGGGAGCGGTATCTGCCAGACATACCCCTACAGCCAATTTGTAATGAGATTATGAGACCCTCCTTATCCTACTGGCACTCACCAGGTGAATAGCACAAATATCGAATCACAAATATTGTGCGATGCAGAATACATCCCTTCACTGCCCTGGCAGAATGGAGTACAGCCGGCGAAACTTTAACAATGCCACATAGTAACATAAAACCCTTCCTGATTTAGGAAGGACAGCAAAAGGAAAAGCTCAAATATTGTTTCCTTTTTATCTGTTGCACTATAAAAATGTATTTTTCCAGGTAAACCCACCATACTCTTTTGATTTAAATAATTTGTACTGATTTTCATTTAACAGAAACAATTGGAAATACATCAACACAACTGTAGCTATATCAAAGACAGATGTAAGGAGAGATGTAAGAGAAGCAGAGCAGGTTTACTCCTTGGGGCATATTCTCAAGGAGCCAGCGCCGAGTTAACGGCACTTTATCGCAGCCAAAGTTGTGATAAATTTATCGCCCCATTCACAAGCTGGTATTAACAGCCCATAACACCAGTTCACCCGCAATAGCAGCCGCAAAAAACATCGCCACAGATGACCCCCGCAACTATCGCTAATGAGATGCAGAGTAGGCGTTCCCTTGCAAAAAGCCGCGAAAACACCACTCCGCAACATTCTCAACGACCAGCCAGATCGGCGATAAGACCACAAAACAGGCGATAAGGCGCGTTAGCAGCAGGAAATTAACACCTGCTCTGACCTGGTGCAAAGTCGGACCACAGCCTGCACCACAAAATGGAGCCCAGCCCAGAGCCACACCTGAAGGGCAACAGATGCCATGGAGCCACTGATCATGCAGCTCGGAGCCCCAACAGGGCCACAACACTCACCGCCACCACCCCCAGGACCCCCCCGGCCAAAGACATGCCACATCAACTACATGGAATCATGTACCAAATAATCCGCCTGATGTCGCACAATCACATTTGGTGACATGCATGTGTTGTCACAAAAATGAGCATCACACTTTCACCTTCGATGTAACAAATGAAAATTTATTCAAAGAAACACAGAACAGAAATGAAGACACATGGCGGCTCCCCTCGGGACAATCCGTAGGTCACAGCCTGCAAGACAAAAATCATGATGAGAAGGTGTGTCTTGCGCACATCAAAGGACAGAGAGAGAGCGAAGGAGAGAGAGAAAGAGAGGGAGCGAGAGAAAGACGGACAGAGAGGGGGAGCGAGAGAAAGACGGACAGAGAGGGGGAGCGAGAGAAAGAAGGACAGAGAGGGGGAGCGAGAGAAAGATGGACATAAAGTGGGAGCGAGACACAGATAACAGAAGAGATGGACAGGGAGAGAGAGTGCCGACAATGCGCACCCAGGCCACACTGCTCACCTGCTGCCACAGGTGTGTCTCCAACCACGTGCCTGTATGTAGTGCAGTTCACCAGGTCACACATCTGAAACAAATCCGTCATCTGAAACAGAGTCCAGATACATGAATGGCAAAGTGCATACAATTGCACAAGACATCATCGCCTGTCCGCCCCTGTGCACCGAGGCAGATGTACCCCAGCCCCTCCCACCGTCCAGCGGTGCATGCCCGCCCCTGCGCACCCAGGCCTCACTGCTCACCTTCCGCCCTTGGCGTGTAGCAATGAGGGCCCACCACGTGCCGCAGCAAGCCACATGCCCGGGGCACGCGGACATGGCACCCTTCACATCATGCAGCCCCGCTCCGCAGGCCATCAGGTCTCACATATGATTCTGGGTCTTGATTTCGCCATGGCAGAGGACATACCAGTGCACCCGGCATCATCGCAGGCTGCACACCCGCCCAGCCATTGAGGTGCCACTAACTCTGTGATCCGGGATGCGACGCCACGTGGCGGTAGGCCCGCGCTGCCCGCTGGCTCTGGCCTACACTGCGGTCCAGCAGGGCACACAAATCCTGAGCAGTCCGGACGGCCGGGATGGGGCATCATCGCAGGCTGCACACCCGCTCAGCACTTAAGGTGCCCTACCTCTGTGCACCCAAAGTCACCGTCCCGTGGCGGTGTGCCTGTGCCGGCAGGAATGTATCCGGTGCCACCAAGTCTGTGTCCCAAAGTCATGGACCCTGTATGATTGAGTATCTTGTTGCGGACGCCATCATGTCACCTCCGGTCCAGGGGAATGTGATGTTGCAGGGCCCGAGGCCCTCATGCCTACATTAACACCACACGGATGCACCCAGATAGAGAGTGGAAATGGCGTCGAGCACGTGCGCCCGGCCCTTTTTATTGGCAGGGTCACATGTCCTGTGACGTGTGTGCTGGATGGGTGTGGTGTGGGTGTAAACCAGCCGTGAGGGAGTGGCTGTGGCATGCTGACAACTAGACCTGTGAGCAGCAGATCACTACAGGAAAGACATGGGACATGTAGCATTGCCGTCCCCCCCTGTGAGCGTAAGCGGAGTGGCCTGACCTGGCGTATGCCAGTCCAGCGTAAGGGTTTGTAAATGACCCTGGGGCCCTGGGCGTGGTTCCGTACTGGGCTGGACAAGGAAGTAACTCATGCGTGTGTCCCTGTTGTTGTGTCAGCGCCACCCGGACCGCATTGGGCAATGTGTCACCCTGTGACCCCTGTTCTACGACATGAGCCACATGGACGTAAGAGGAGTCCAGTGAGCCTACATTCATCCATACTTCCACACTTGAAAGACCATAGACATGACACATCTGTGTGAATATGAATGTTTAATGCATATTCAGTGGAGTGTTGCATCTGGAGCAGTACAGGGCCATGCAAACCCAACATGACGAAGTTGTCCCGTGGAGGGCCAGCCAGGGTCCTTCAGGGAATGGCAAGTCCAAAGGAAGAGGAAGAGTTCAGTCCACAGTCTGATTGCTGTGTCAATGGCGATCAAACAGCATGTGGCAGTCCATGTCGAGGTCCAAAGTGAGTGTCGCAGAGTGCATCGGGGGACAGGGGAAGGTGATGATGCAGAGGGCAGTACCAAACTGAAGCCGGACCTATGGATGAGATGCATGCTGCTGCGTCCTTCTTACCACGAGGGCAGAATCATCCGCATCTTCGTTCTCTGCTGTTTCATGTGCCTCACATGTGGGTGGTGGTGTTCTGTCTCCCGCACTGTGTGGCAGTGACACATCAGTGGCCGGAGGTGGAAGGTCTGCCGCACTGTGTGGCACTGACACTTCAGGGGGCGGAGATGTGGATGGAGTGGTGGCAGCAGCATGCATCCGCACCAGGCCTTGTGGCAGCAATGCCATGAGGATGGTCCTGAGGTCATTGAGGAACCCAGCTACCTCTCGCTGGTGTGCAGCCGTGGCAGCCGCTCGTTCCGCATTCGCCCGCTCCATGGTCTCCATTAACCTCCGCATGTTTCCCAGCTCCCGTGTGACATCACTAGAGCCACTCTGACTGGACAGTTGTACTATTCTCTGAGTCAGGGCTCCAGCGATGTCAGCCATGGTCCATTGGAAAGCATGGAGCGGACTGTGGGTGTCCGTTAGGGACCGTGAGTGGTCCCTGATGGGACTTAGACACCCACGTATGGCATCTAGTTTGTCTGCCATGCGGTCGAAGCCCACCCGCATCCTGTTCAGCCAGATTCTCCTGGCACCCCAAAACACGGCGTTGGAAGGCCATGTGTTCTTCGTGGGGGTCCTGGGAGGCAGCAGTTGTGGTGGGTGCTGCCTGCTGTGTGGTCTGTGCAGGGGGTGGGGTCTCCTCATAGCAGCTGGGCTGCCCAGCTCCTGGAAGTGGGCTGCGTAGGCTGTCCACGAGCAGTTGGAGGGCGTCAGAGTCGAAGCTGTGGTGGTCCTCTTCGTCTCCAGAGAAGAGAGGGTCGGGCTGATCTGCAGGAGGTGTTGATTCTCCCTCTGCAATGTAAAGGGGAGATGCAGTTTAACAATGTGTCCACATGTATGTTGGCGCATTGTACATGTTTTCATACAGACAGCATGACTGGGTACATTGTGGCTGTTTGGGAGGAGCTGCCTATTTGATGGGGGACAGTGGACATTTCGACAACAGAGGTGTGTGTGTTTGTACTTGTACATTATCAACTCACATTTCCCTGCAATGCCAAATGTGATTGACCAGTGTCTGCACCCAAGCGGCACCAGTTGTGTCCTGTGTTCTGTTGTAGGTGTTTTGCGGATTGTGTCACATCATTGTCAATGTAGATGTGCTCTGCATGTGATGTGTGTGCTGCATTTTGGGGGAGTCGCCCCTGCAACTCAGATTTTGCTGCCCCTTATCCCTTTCATGAGGTGTGCCTTTGACTTCTGTGCTTGTACAGTGCTGACATGTTGCATACTTGGGTACATTGGTATCTTGGTGGGAGTTGGTGGTCTGGGGCATGGTTTGTCCGCAGATGTGCTCAACTTAATTGTGCATGTGTGCCATTGTGCCCATCTCCCCCCGTCCCCCCAGGCCCTGGTCGTTACTCACCCTGTTGCTGTTGTGTCGGGTCCTGTTGAGGAGTGTCCGGGCCCCCAACTCCTGCCACCGTCTCCCCACTGATGACTGTGGACACCATTTCCTCCATGTCGTCCAGCTCCTCCTGTGGCGCTGGGCTCCCACCTCCAGTCTGCATTGCTGCCTTCAGGTTGTTGGCAAGTTTCATCTTGGTTTTGCGCTTGACATCATTCCAGCGCCTCTTGACCTCGTCCATTGTCCTCTTCAGCACTCCGACTGCATTCACCTTGTCCACGATGGACTGCCATAGTCCATTTTTTGTTGCCAATGACACAGTGGAGGTGACGAACAGTTGTTGATGGTGTTCTGTCACCTCCGTTATCAGGATCTTGTGTTGCTGCGGACTGAACCGTTTCTTCCTGCTCTTCTTGTCCTTGCCCTTCCCTGACCCCGAAGTCCCAGGATGGTCCTCCGGGGGGCTTGTGGGGTTCTGGTCCTCCTCTGTACTTGCTCCGGCAACGTCCATTGTGCTTTGCTGTTGTTTGGCATTTGTTTGTCTGTTTTTTTTCTACTTTTATGGTGATTGTTCCCGCCTGACGTGTGTGAATTGCAGGCCTGTAGCTGGGTTTCGCTGATTTTCGTATCACAATTGGCCTCATCGCAGCTTTTTTTGTGTTCGTGTTTTGCATTTTTGCGGCGTGGCGTTGATTTTAACGCGGTCAGTTGACGCATTATCTGGAGACTATCACATGGTACCGCCGTGTTGTGAATACTTGGTTAACACGGCGTAAATTTCCCGCGATAGACTGCGATGTTGAAGGTTGCGTTAAGTTACTTTTGCGATGGTTATCACACGTTCTTGAGAATATGCCCCCTAGTGTTGAATTGTGCTAGAGGAATGAGTCCATAAATATTGCAACCCACATTCAGGAGAGTGATCGATGATATTTAATTACTGGTTAAGAGGAATTAAGGTTTAAAGGGAAAGAAGAGAGTTTTTTACATATCCTTATTCGTAATTGCTAGAGATTACAATAGTTTTAGTCCCTGGCAAAGGATGCATAGAATTGTTCAGGAAAAAAGTCATTGGCAGAAGTTTTTTCATTATCGCAGTGGTTTTTTTACTTCGTTTTGCCCTTTCTCTCTCCTCTTGGTCCATGTGGCTTTTTTGTTTAGGAAATCAATGTGGTGATCTATAAGTGGTGTTTATGGATGCCAGAATTGGATCATTGCAAGTGATATTCCTTTTGAATTAGGCATACTGACTTCCACCACCAAGGAAAGGAAGGATGCTGAACAATCTTCCAATTAACAGTAAGATAATGAATGCTGTTAGTAAATCCAGCAGTTAATTTTGTTTGTAGGAAATGGTAAATCAGATTTGATAGGTGAGATAAAACTTCAATGAGAGGTCTAGTTGTTGGGAGATGATTTTAACAAGGTCACTCGAGTCCATATTCCAGTAGCTACTTAACCCCTTTCAGAAGGCCAACATTTGTTCAAATATGGAATTCCCCTTCTTGGCAGCCCCAACAAGTTTTGTTGACGAAAAGGCGTGCATTGAGAAGCTTACTGGGGGCCATCTTGCCCTTTGTAGAATGAAATAGATCAATTTCATGTTTTAGGCAGATTTAGGTTATCAGCAAGCTCTTTTCCAGACCGGTCTGTGATGTTGTTCTGATCTGGTGAGGGCACCATGGAGATTACAATGCTGTGACTTCGGATATGGGTATACATAGCTGGCTGTTGATGGTAGAGTTGGTGACAGATGATTCATAGGAGTGGCTTTGAGTATAACCTGCAGAAGAGCTAAAGGATTGTCAGAAAATTTTTGCAACCAGAAAAGGTGAGTTACTTTGATTGTGTCTTGGTACAGGCTGAAGACTGGAAACTGTGCACCCATTTTGAATGTTTGGTCTCTTTCCCTTTCATCAAGAAAATACTTCAAATTTGATTTGCTTCTCAGAAATATGAAGGAGGGAATATGTATGGAAACATGGGCACCATGTACAGTACTATTGGTGAATCATTGTTTGGAGGTGCATACACTGCCCCACCAGGAAAACCGAATGTACGACTAGGATGCATTTTGTTCCTAATCTCATCTCATATTGTATTTTGGTTTAGGATGAAACAAGTTAATATATTCGCAGAAAAAAATTCCTTAATATGTTAAGTTTTTAGGGTTCCATTTGACCCTATAGTCAAAAAAGTGGTGTCCATTTGAGACAGGGAGAATGTTTGTTTTTTCGCAGTTTGACTTGTATCCTGAAATGGAGGCATATATGTCTAATTGTTTTAAGGGATTGCGTGTTCGGGTTGTGGGGTAGTATTAGGACATCATAGCTAACTGAGAGAGTTTTTATTCATGGATTTGCATTCTGAAGCCTTCAATCATTTGACTGTTCCTGAGTCTTTATAGAAGAGGTGCAATAGCAAAAATGAACAGAAAGGGACAGAGGAAATGTTTTCCAAGATTCTCTTTTAAATTTGAATCTTGAAGATATGATGCCTTTGCAAATAGTTCTGTCTTTAGGGTTTGTCTGTAGAGATGTGATGAACTTCCCCAGTAGTCCATGACATTCAAGCGCCCTAAAGAGGTATGCCCATTGCATTCTATCAAAGGCTTTCTGTAATGATCTTACCTGAGCGTAGATGACCTGCGTGTCGTCGTGCTCTCCATTCCAGAATCCTTCCCTTCCTGTCTTGTACATTCCAATCCTAGTTGTCAGTTGATGCTGCCAGCGCTGTGTGGATAGGACGTACTTTCCGGCTTACTTGATTCTGAATAAACTACTCTACTAACCTTCTTCAGCGTACCAGCTTCATTACACTGGCGACGATCCTGGGTTCGACCCACATCTTCTACAGACGTCCTAACACGTTCTCCAACTCGTCGACTACAGACTACAGACCGGTATTCCTTGATCTTGCTCTTCTGGCTTCACAAGATAAAGGTACTGTGCAGCGCTTCCGTGCAGCGCTTCCCTACTCTCCCTTTTGTTACCTCGCGTTGCCTTTCCTCTTAAAAAAGGAATGGGGCATATTATCAAGAAACGGCGTTAAAATTATCGCCGCTTTAGAGGCAGAAAACTGCCGCTAAAGCGGCGATAATGGGCTTGATAATATGCCCTTGAGAATTCCAATAGAAGCCCATGTTCTGGTGTCAACATGGGCTTCTATTGGAATTCTCAAGGGCATATTATCAAGCCCATTATCGCTGCTTTAGCGGCAGTTTTCTGCCGCTAAAGCGGCGATAATTTTAGCGCCGTTCTCAATAATATGCCCCGGATATCTTTTAACTTTATGGTGATTTCAGCCCACGCTCGCGCTCACCGGGCCTCGCGCAAGATTTCACCTCACCCGTCTGACGCTTGTCGCCTAGCAACTTTAGACGCCTTTCAAGCTTCAACTCTGTTTCCCTTTTCCTCTCGTACTGCGTGCCTGACGCAATCTAACGCGTCACTGAGAAACCACCAAGCGCGAGGAAGGAACCTAGCAACACAGGACGCCTTCCTCTCCAACAACCCTGTTGCCTGGCAACCCTCTCCGTCCTCTGCCGCTTGCCTGACTTCTATGCCATCTTGCACGTTGGCTAAATAAACGCGAGGGAGATAACCTGTTTCCTTGCAAGTCTTCCCGCCTTGCTCCTTCTACACAAACGCTTCCGTGAATCCTTCACCTGACGAAGCCCGTTTTTTTTTGTTTGGCAACACACTCAACCACGTCTTATTGTTTGGCAACCTGTTTTGTTTGCACATCACTGACAAGCACAGTTTATTTTGCTTGTCATCATTTCAACAACGCTGATAGGCACAGCTTGCAATACTTTGTTCTGCCTGTCACCTTTCCTTCAACGCTGATAGGCACAGCTACTACAGTCTAAAAATTTTCTTGTGCCTGCCATCCTTATTTCAACACTGATAACTTGCGCTGATAGGCACAGCTTGAATTTCTACATCCTCCTGTCTTCTCTTCTACAACGCTGATGGGCACAGCTCAAAATACTTCTTTCTGCCTGTCACTGTTCCTTCAACGCTGATAGACACTGGTCGAAACATTACGTTCTGTCTGTCACCTTTTCCTTGACACAGATGGCCACTGTTTAAACACAAGCAACCCCTTACCTCCTCACTATTGAACTTAATACCATTTACCGCTTCGTTTTATCTCTCCTCTTATTATGCAAAACGTAATACCACCTCCCTTTTTCCTATCTAACCCTGGTGAACCTACTATACGCTGGTCAAAATGGAAGAAAGTCTTCCTTACCTACGCCAGAGTGTGTGGAGTGTCACTCAGCGCCGAGAGAAAATCTGCACTGTTGTTACACTGCTTAGGCACTGAAGGTCAAGAAGTCTTTGAACACTTACCTGATCTCGGGGACTCAGAATCTGACAGCCTCAATGAGTTCGAGATTTGCTTAACCGCTTCGCCGCGATCGGAATTCCGCCCAGGTGCTGGACATTCCGATCGCGGGTGCGGTCGTGACGAGCTCAGCTCGTCATGCGCACAGCGCTACCGCGCAGCATGACGAGCTGAGCTCGTCATGAGCATCGAAGGGGTTAAAGAAATTAGATAAGCATTACTTACCCAAAGTAAGCACAGTCCTAGAACGTTACCACTTTGGAAAACGAAATCAACAACCTAAAGAGTCCGTGGAGGTGTATGTAACTCATCTACGTAAACTTGCCTCCACTTGCAAGTTTGGAGGTGCCTTAGAAGAACGCATACGCGATCAGTTTATGCTTGGTTGTGCCATGGAAAAAGTAAATGATGAACTGTGGCAAAAGGATGATCCTAAGCCGGATGAGGTTATCTTAATTGCCAAACAAATCGAGCACTCCTTGGCCTGCGTCGAAGTCATTAAAAAAGACAATGGCTCTGCAACTACTTCTAGTGGGAAAGTACAAGCAGTCTCTCAAGTCAAACCTTTCAAAAAAGATGAACCCCAATACATGAAACCTGTCTTCAAACATTTTGAGTCTCAATCTTCATGGCAAAGAAAACCATTTCCTGGAAGGTGCTACCGTTGTGATAAAATTGGCCATCTAGCTGACGACAAATCTTGTCCTGCATTAAGTGCCAAATGTCTTAATTGGGAAAGTGGGTCACATAGCCCAATCTTGCAGATTACAATTTTTTTTTTTTTTTTTAAACGTGTTAAAGAGGTATGGATACAAGACGAAACTGACTCTAGTTTGGACGAACTACATTGTGGTGAGATTTCAGCAGAAGTCTCCCAAGTTAAGTGTCTAAGTCCAGTTGACAGTGTTCAGATAAATGGTCACCCAGTTAATATGCTTTTTGACTCAGGGGCAAAAATCACTTTAGTCCCTAAGAGTTTTTATGACATGTTTCTCTTAGGTAAGGTGAAGGTATTTAAACCTGACATAAAACCTCTTGCCTATGGTGGACAACCCATCAAATTATTTGGCTACTTTGAAGGTGACATAGAGTTCAAAAACAAAATTACTGCTGGGAAGATATATATCTCCACTAAGGGTGACAGTTTAGTGAGTTGGATTCATCAGGCTGATCTCGGGGTTATGTTAGTTCCGGGTGGTAATCCTTGCATAATATTGAGGGAAGAATCTCATGAAAGACTTTCTACACTGTCCCATGCTTCTTGTTGTACTCATGACAAACTCACCAAGGTCGTTCAAGTAGACGGTTTTCGATCAGAGTTTAAGGAAGTCTTTAACGAACGCTTGGGCTGTTTATCCAATTACACTCACAAAATCATCTTGAGACAGGACGCCATCCCAGTAAATTGTAAAGTACAAAGTGTGCCTTTGGCCCTGAAAGACTCCATGGAAGATGAGTTACGAAAATTGCTCAAAGAAGGTATCATTGTTAAAACCGAGGCAAGTGATTGGTTAGCCCCTGTGGTTCTGGCCCGTAAGGCCTCAGGTGAGGTAAGACTTTGTGTGGACTTGCGCTCTCTCAATCGTGCTGTCATAGCCGACAGATATCCACTTCCCAACATCGCAGAAATGCTGACACAATTGGGCGGTGCTGAGGTCTTTTCTACCCTTGATCTCAGGGCCGCATATCACCAGATTAAGCTCGACCCTGAGTCCCAGAACCTCACTGCCTTCATAACGCCTTTCGGTACGTACAAATTTACAAGGCTTCCGTTTGGTCTCAATTCTGCAGCTTCGGTTTTCCAGAGAGCCATGGAGGACGTCTTGCAGGGTCTCCCTGGCATCAAGATCTACCAAGATGATGTCCTAGTTCATGGCTCATCTCAAAGTATTCATGACGAAAGACTCAGAGCTGTACTAGATCGTTTCAAATCGCGTGGCCTGACGCTACGTGAGAATAAGTGCAAATTCAACCTCCACGAGATCGATTACTTAGGTCACAAGCTATCCAAGGAAGGAGTCAAACCAAAAGACCAATTAGTAAAAACCATTGATAATCTTTCTGTGCCCCAAACCAGAGATGAATTAGTCACCTTCCTAGGGATGGCTGAATACTACAACAAGTTCGTTCCTGGTTTTGCCTCTCGTACCTATACCCTTCGAACCCTTCTCAAAAAAGGAGCAAGGTTTGCCTGGTCACCAGACTGCCAGAAAGAGTTTGACGACGTTAAGAGAGCTTTGAATGAAGCTCCTTCTCTTCACAGCTTTGATACCTCTGCTTGCTCCATCCTTGTCACTGACGCCAGCTCAAAAGGGCTAGGGGCCGTTCTCAAACAGGTGAAAGATGGACGCGAGACAACTATTATGTTCCTGTCACGAGCTCTCGTTGGGCCAGAACTTCTATACTCTGTTATAGAGAAGGAAACTCTTTGCATATTCTGGGCGATAAAAAAACTTAAAAAGTTCCTTTGGGGAAGCTCCTTTACAGTTCAGTCTGACCACAAACCTTTGAAGGATCTGTTCACCAAAAAGAGTCTTGATGCTGTATCCTCAAGGATCACCAAGTGGATTGTTGCTTTACAAGACTATGACTTTGTTGTTCATCATATTCCTGGTGCTCAAAACAAAGGTTCTGACTGTTTGTCTCGTCTTGTAACGAATGGCACAGTTGACTTGAGTAATATGTCAAGAGAGTCATGTGAGGATGATGATTATAAAGTCTGTGAGGTCACATGTGGTGTCTTGAGTGAAGATGAGTGGAGAGCTTCCATGTCTATTGATCCCACTATTCTCAAGGTCTGTAAGTTAGTGTCAGAGGGTTGGAACGGGATAAGAAGCCTTGATGAAGAGACGAAGAAATTTTGGAACGTACGGCATGAGTTGTCTGTCTCCTCAGGTTTGCTTCGGAGAGGCACCAGATTAGTTCCACCTCTTCCCCTCAGAGAGAAAATTACTCAACAAGCTCATCAGGCACACCTGGGGATCTCTAAAACGAAAGAGAGAATTCGTTTACACTTCTGGTGGCCCGGTATTGATTTATTAGTTGAACGTATGGTGAGAGACTGTCAAGAATGTAATTCTTCAGATAAGATTTACAAAACTAGAACCCAACCCCTGGCTATACGAGAGGTCCCTACGCGCTGCTGGCAAGAAGTAGCCCTAGATCTTCTAGGCCCGATTTCTTGTAGCTCTGGTTAGTCTTATGTCCTAGTCTTAATAGATCTATTCTCTAGGTGGCCGGAGGTTAAAATCAGTCACAGTATCGAGACTAAAGATGTCACCAAATTTCTGGATGAGGTCTTTTCTCGTGAGGGATTTCCTCATTGTCTTCTTACTGACAACGGGGTCCAGCTGGTTTCTAGAGAGATGGAGTCCTATCTTACTGAAAAAGGGATAAGACACAAGCGTTGCGCTCTCTATCATCCGGAAACTAACGGAATGGTAGAGAGGTTCAACCGCGTATTGAAAGACTCCATTCAAATGGCCAAATCTCAAAACAAAGATTGGAGGGCAGAGATCCAAGAAAAAGTTATGATCTATCGCCTAACACCTCATTCAACCACGTCTAAGGTTCCCTTCGAACTTTGTCGGGGTAGGAAACCCAATACCCGTATGTTTCAGGCATAGATGAGAAACAGGAGTCCGGGTTCCAGTCTGAATGAGGAGGTGAATTTAGGCCAGGGTTCTAGTACAGGGTCTCAAGGTACAACTTCATGGCAAGCCAGTCAGGACTTGAAGATTGCTAAAAGGAAGGCATACTTTGACTCTAGACATGCTGTCACTCACACTCGTGTGCGTGTGGGTGACAGAGTGAGAGTTCGCCTTCCACAAAGATCTGCTGGTGCTTCAAAATTTTCCCCACCTTACGTGGTTAAGAAACTGTTTTTGAATGCTGTCAAGTTATGTGATGGTCGCATCTGGAATCTCAATAGAATTGCTCCAGTTCGCAACTTGTTGGTCACGGGTAATGGTCTTCCCAATGTTTTACCGAAGTCAAGAAAGAGTGTGCGTGTTGGGAAGCTGCCAACAAAACTTAATGATTTTGTTTTAAATTAATATTCTCTAAATGATTTTGTTTTCTTCAAGTTCTCTTTCTTTTCTTATCCTTTCTCTCTTCTTTCTCTTATCGTTCCCTGTTCCTCCTCTCCAACCCATTTCTATCTCTTTTTCATAAAAGGGGGAAGGTGTGTAATGATCTTACCTGAGCGTAGATGACCTGCGTGTCGTCGTGCTCTCCATTCCAGAATCCTTCCCTTCCTGTCTTGTACATTCCAATCCTAGTTGTCAGTTGATGCTGCCAGCGCTGTGTGGATAGGACGTACTTTCCGGCTTACTTGATTCTGAATAAACTACTCTACTAACCTTCTTCAGCGTACCAGCTTCATTACACTTTCTCTTCTTCAAGGGTGATGGCACACCATACGTTTTGTTAAGGGTCCTCTGCAAACAATATGGTATTTGCTAGAGTTCTCATGCTTGATGCAGATGATATGCTTTTGATGAAGTTGGCTTTATCCGAACATATTAGATATGGTAGTCTGGGTCTAATCGGGTGGCAAGAATTTCTGCTATGATTTTACAACCAGTATTTATGAAGCAGATGGGCAGAACCTTTTTGCTAGTTGACCATCTTTACCTTGTTTCTGGATGAGGTTGATAGTAGTTTCAGGAAATGGGCCCAGAGGACTTTGTGTGTTGATGAAATGGGTAAATAAGGAAAAAGAGTTCTGGTGTCAGTGTATCTTGAAGGTGCTGAAGGAATGTAGGTGGCACACCATCTGGTTCAGGTGCTTTTTTCCTTTTCTAAGGTCTGTATGCTGTTGATGATTTCAGCTTCTGGAATGACTTCTAAGTGTGATAGGCCAATTTTCTTTCTTTAGATCACGAGTACTGGAGAAAGGCTATGAGTCTTAATTTTCTTTTCAGGATGCTATTTCACTTGTGAAGATAAATTTGGATTTCTCTTTCCCAGTTTTACGGTAGTTGGCTAGGAGGTTTTCTGCCCAATTGACAATTCACTTGACAATTTTGACAATTCATTGCTTTTATTATGATTTGAGACTCCAAAGAGTTCCACATAAATAGTACACAAAAAAATACAAACCTCAAACATAACAATTATTAATAAACAAGAAAAAATGCATTCCAGCAGCTGACAATATGGAAATCACACAATTGATTATATACAAAACAGAGTACATAGCAGCAACAATCCGGATAAAAACAGACCCCACGTATAAAGCAAGTCCTTAATCTTGTAAAGTGCAAGTGCACTAAAGTATTTGGAAAAGATGCGGAACCTGTAAACAAGATAAGATGCTTTCCAAAAGCTGAGAATAAAGAAATCACAGAATAGATTATATACAAAACAGAGAACATAGCAGCAAAAATCAGGATAAGAGCACACTCCATGTATAATGCAAGTCCTTAATGTTGTGTAGTGTAGGTGCATAAAGTATTTGGGAAAGATGAGAAAGCTAACCAACATACAAAATACATTAAGGACAATTGTGCAATTCTATTACAATACATCAGTATAATTCAGTGCAATCAGCTTTAGGCAATATAAATACTATAACAACCTCTACAGTGCATTTCTTAATGAAATACTACTTATGTTGTGCACATTTTATTACCCTGAGAGACCATATTCAACATGGCCAAAACTGAAACCAGTATAATAATCCTGTCTACAAAATGTTTAAAAATTGTTTACAAAATATAAAATATTTGAAACATACTAATTCGGAGGGTGGGGCCAAAAGGCAGTTCCGGGCCTCCACTGCTGAGTTTATATTATACTTTAAGAACACTGGTCTTAAAAATCGGTGTCATAATGGCTGTAATAAGGGACAGACAAATAACACATGGTTTAAATCTTGCACCTGGTTTGCGCAAAGGTGACAGAGCCTATCCTCCCTAGCTAATCCTTCCCATACTCCTGTTATGATTTGTAAGGGAAGCAAGTTCAACCTTAGTAGCAAGATGGTTCTACGCACTCTATGGGGAAGTCTCCATAAAACATACAATTGAGGCTTTTTGCACATGCTACTCTCCGCTATTAAGTCAGTCAGTCAGTCAGTCATAATCACTTTATTTCGCCAATACAATAAACGACATAAAAAGTATACTATGTACAATAGAATAAAAAAAAATCAATCATAAAATTAAGAGTATTCAAAAAATAAAAATAAATGTGCTTACTATTTCATGTTAAAGTACATATACACATTTAATATACAGCAGTATGATACATACAGGGAGCTGTAATCTTACTCACGTTATCACACAGCACGGATTCTGTTTCCTCTTAATTAGTGTGTGCTGGAGAAAGAAGGCCAAACAATAGCAGGTAAAAGGATCAGCCAATGACTTTAAAAAGTATAGGACTAGACAACATTGTCTAAATTTGAGACTGTGCATTAGCGGAGCGATGTAAGACCTCCTTTCCTCATTGTACAAACTACAAAAAAATAAGAGATGAAGATCGCATTGAGGGGAATAAGAGTCACATGGGCAGGACGTAAGGGCATCCAGGGAATATGTATTCGATGGATAACCCAAAATAAGGGTAATATAATTCAGCCGAAACCTTGTTAGTAAAAATCTATGCTTGGGGTGCGTTACAAAGGTTTGATACGAGAAAACCTTTCAATCTATTCTTGGTGTTGTCAGGTATAATGTAGCGCTGGGCTTAGTATAACTGGACTCCCATCTTCCTCTCCTCTGCTTTTCTAGCAGTAGTTCTTTTAGTTCCGACTTTGAGATGGACTTACACGTGGTTGGATCGTCAAAATATTTGGCCTGCCCGATACTATAGAGGCTGTTCTTAACAAATTGAAGCCACTTTGCTTTAGCTAAGCCATCAAGCTTTAGAGAATCTCTCAGGATATCTTGTGTAAGCTTCAGCTGATCCCTTCTCCACACTGAGTGACACAAAAGGGGAGAGGCGAAACGAATCTGGTCCGATATGAAAGGAACATCTAGTTGAAGATGGCAATTATAGGAGGAGCAGGTTTTGGGAGCGCCTATCAGGTGCTTCCAAAAGCGATCTTCTACTTGTTGTAAAATGGCTATGCTAGCAGTTCCCCACACGGCAGCCCAGTAAGAGGCAACAGATGCTGTTTTTGCTTCATAAATCTTTTTAATTACATTAATTGGTTTGGACCCAAGCTTTTTTATGAATTTAAATAGGGCCCTTATACTTTTTTCCATTGATGTACCTCTATTAGCCATTATATTTGACTATGTGTTTTTAGAGTCAAATAATGCCCATAAGTAGCAAAAGGAATCCACCATCTCCAACTTCCTCCCTTCTATATTCCAATTAGAGGTTATTTTTGGCCTCTTTCCTGCCACAAGTATGAAGAACTAAGCTTCATTTACTCTAAGTTCAAGCTTTTTCATGAATCTGGTATACAACTCTATCAGAATCTGAAGTGCATTGCCAGTTCAAACCAGCAACACTGCATCATCTGCGTAAAGAAGTAAGGGTACTGGGGTGGAATTAATGATAGGTACGTCAAAAGCGGATTCGGCCAAAACAGCTTCCAAATCATTAATGTAAAGTGAAAACAGGAAGGGGGCGGGTACGTACCATTGTCTTACGCCACGGGTAATATCAAAGGATCTAGTGCATTCGTCCTCTCTCCCGTATCGGACACACACCGTGGCACCAAAGTACATCTCGCGAATGAAGTTGATTATAGATTTCTCTATGCCAATACCTTCCATTAAGTCATTCCTAGTGTGCCGAGAGCACAGTACAATATCTCTTTTGCGACTAACTTCATAAATTGTTTTTTTAATTAAAGTTTTCAAAACCTGCTTTGGACAAGGGCCTGCTTCACTTTGCCCAATTCCAAACATGACTAATGCTTTCTCATAGTTTCTAAAAACAGCACTTTTTCCCTTCAAGCAAGAAAAGATCTCATGTTTTAGTGCAGCCCATGTGGTACTCACATCACTATTCAATATACTATTACCCCACCTTAGGCTTGCTGCCATGGCAAACAAGTTGGTCGAAAAAAGCCCGAATTCAAGCCGGAGGGCCGCTGGAACAACTGCATGATTCAGGCTACATATTTGGCGCCAAATGCACCGTTCCACCTTCTTGAAAAAGTTCCAGTGCTGCTAATCCACTGATTCGCAAACGTAACTCAGTGAAGTCGGAATTTTAATCTTATAAACCGCTAAAACATAAGCGAAGTGTCTTTGTCTGCAACATTTATCTGGCCTACCAATTGCGAAGGCCTGAGATATTGCCTTACTCCAAAAACCAGTGGAAATTTTTCCTAACCCAGCATCCCCGGGACCTAAAAGCCACGATTTTACTCTTGGAAATATTTATTTTTAGGAAGTATTTATCGGCATAGTTGCGTAACTCATTAAGACGCCTTTGTAAGCCTATCCGAGTTAAATCTAGCAAAATGGCGTCATCCGCATAGAGTAGACAACCAAGGGGCATATTCTCAAGAACGTGTGATAACTACCGCAAAATTAGCTTAACGCAACTCTTCACATCGCAGTCTATCGCGGGAAAACAACTCTGTGTTAACGTGGTATTCACAACACAGTGGCCCCATGCGATAGTCCCACGATAACGCGTCAAAAGAACATGTTAAAACGAACGCGACGCAGAAAAAACGTGAAACACGAACGCGAAAATAGTAGCGATGAGGCCAATCGTGATACAAAAATCAGCGATAACCAGCGAGAGGCCTGCAATTCCCACGCGTCATGCGGGAAAATGCACCATAAAAGCAGAGTAAAAAAACGGTGAGATGACAATGTACGAGCACAACACCACATCCGTGACGTAGAACAAATGATCATTGTCCCGCATCAAATAGGCATCTCCTCACAGTCACAATGTACATTGACATGCAGTCTGCTTGTAAACTGCGCCAATGCTGAAACATGCATGGAACACACATTGAAACCGCATCTCCCCTTCACATTGCAGAGGGACAAGCAACCCCTTCTGCACACAGACGTTTCATGACCATGATCAATCCACCATGAAAGCATGGATGAATGTAGGGGTAGTGACTCTCGCTCACGTACATATTGCCCATGTTGTGGTACTTGAACCACAGGGGGCATCCCTGCATCATGGTGGTACATATCTGACCCCAGAAGGAGCCCTGTTGTCACCTGTAGGACACAAATGGCAGCCAAAATGGAATGATTTTGGACACATGTGAAACGCCGAAGAGTGGGATTCCCTACTAACTGCGACACACAGAACTGGCAGTCCGAATACGTGACACCCTAAACAGCCCCTCTGCACAGAGGTGACACACCCACCATCCATGAACAAATCAGAAAATTGTCAGCAATACATGTCGCACTTGCACTTGTCTGAGTGATGTGCCTGTACAGATGAGTGACATGCACTCAGGGAATGTGTATTTTGAATGCATTTATCAGCACATGCTGTGCCTGTGGTCATTTTGTACTGTCCCATGATTGCCAAGGACTGTCACAATGTGATGTGCTCATGTGAAGAAATTGTCAATGATGGTGTTCCTATGGGCAAGTCCTGCTGCCGCTGCAGTGGGGTGTGGTCCACCTGCCTCATCCTCCTCATCTTCTTCTGGTGCATCTGGCACTTGTATCCATGGGGCCTTGCTGCGTACACATATGTTGTGCAACACACAACATGCAACGATCATCTTGCACAAGATGTATGGGCTGTACAGGAGCCTCCCACCTGTGACGTCCAGGCACCTGAAACGTGACTTCAACACGCCAAATGTGCGTTCCACGATGCCCCTGGTGCGTTTGTGGGCCGCATTGTACTGCCTCTGGGCCTGTGTGTTCGGGGCTCGGAGGGGTGTCATCATCCAAGCGCAGAGTGCATATCCTTGGTCACCTGTGACAGTGCAGAGAGACATGAGTCAATAGTTGGTTCTCCATGATGTGTTGGCAGGCTCAGTGGTTCATTGGTGTGTGATATGTGTGACTTTGTGATTCCTGCATGACATGTACTGCTTGTTGCAAATAAGCGGCATCAACGTGAATTACGTGGCCTCACTGCTGCTCCTCCCTCCCCCCGAGCCCATTCACTAGTGTGCGCAGCGCGGTTGCATCACTTGCACCCCTACGGCACACTATTGTCATGCCTGTCTGCGCATGTCCACAAGCCTGACAACAACACAGTGATGTTGTGCGCTGAAGGTGGACGGACACGTGTGTGTAGGCCTATGGTAAGGACAGGGCGGACACAGATGTAGAGTTCATGCCTGGCTGAACTCGCCATGCCGTTGAGGGTAGACCTTTGGCTTATGCTGCGGAAATAGCGACACACACAACAGTTGGCATGTCTGATCCCTGACCCCAAGCGGGCTTGCGCACCCTCATTTACCCTCGGCCGAGCCCGTACTCCGGGGGCATGCTACATAGCAACATTGTATATTGCGTGACGGGTGGTGCCGACACTACACCTGAGACACACGCATTAGTTACTGCCTTGGCAAGGCCTAAACTTAATCATGCCCAGAGCCACGTGTTGAATGACCACACCCCTAAGCCGTACTGCCGTATGCCCGTCCACTCCCTCATGCTCACAGGGGGGTCTGACACAGATACATGTCCCAGGTCCACCCCACTGCCTGAGGTGACAAGGTTGTGCACGCTGTACACAGCACAATGTAATGTGGTATGGCCTGGGGCCCACATGCATACAGAATGAGCACACGGACACACTGAGATAATTTGTGGAACTGGCTACGGACACGTCCAGTGACGCCTGTGCTGGATGGGTGTTGGGCATTGTAAGCCACCCCTCAGGGGTTGGTTGGCGCTGGCAACAACTACAACAGTGATCAGACAATCAGGAGTTCAAAGTACAAACAGCAAGGGTCCATGACTTGAGCTGCACAGAGTCGGTGGCCCCGGATGCTCAGCGGCCGGCACCGGCACACCGCCACGGGACGGTGACTTGCGATGCACTGAGGTAGGGCCACAAGAGCTGAGCAAGTCCTCGTTGATGTCCAAGGAGAATGTTGCGGAGTGTTACGGGGGACAGTGGAAGGTGTCCATCCAGGGCATGATGCAGAGGGCAGAAGCAAGCAGAAACAGGCAATATGGAGGAGTTGAATGCTACAGTCCCCTTTTTCCCACATTGTCAGTATCAGCTACATGATGATGAAGACAACCCCCAGGCCATAGACTCAGACGCCACCAACGTTCAACCAGAGAGTGTCCATGACTCCCGTGGCACAGAGTCAGTGGCCCCAGAGCTGGAAGGGGATGCAGTCTGCGATGAGGCCTGTACAATGATATAAACTCTGCAATGAACAGATCAAGACTCAGTTCAAATTGTGTGTCCTACTCGACCGCAGTGTGTGCCGGAGGCAGCGGTCAGCGCGGGGCAACCGCTGTGCAGCTAGCTCCTCCTGGATCTCTAACACACAGCGTTGAAATGGCATGTGGAGAAGATTCATGGTTGACGGAGGTGGAGGCACCAGAGCTGAGCAGGTGTGCACCCTGCGACGATGCCGTGTCCTGCCTGTTATGGACTGTATTCGATTGGTGTGAGGCCGGCTGGACCGCTGTGTAGGCCGAAGGCAGAAGTCTGCAAGGGCCCACAGACACGTGTGGTCGGAATGCTATGCACAGAGTTGGTGGCACCACATCAAAGGGAGTATAGGGATATAAACGATGCCATAAATATGTACTCTGCCATTGTGTAATCAAGACTCAGTTCCAAATGTGTGACCTACTTGACCGCTGTGTATGCCGGTGGAGTACGTCAACGTGAAAGGAGTACTGCGGGCCTTGCTTGCGGAGGCCGTGATGGTCTGAGGAGGCTGTCAAGGTCTCTGGCTTTGAGCTAGCACCGGCACGTGGTGGGCCCTCTTGGAGACACGCCGGTGTCGGCAGGTGAGCAGTGAGGCCTGGATGCGCAGGGGCGGACGAGACTGGTTCAGGGACCAGCTGCCCGGGCTGCGGCAGGCGCACAGGATCGCAGGCACTGCCGCACACGGCGTCGGCCTCATGGCGGGGTGAGAGGTGCCACCATGGCAGCCACGTTGGCCATTCCGGAAGAGAACCATGCCAGGGCTACGTGCTTTTTACTCACACCCCTACGCTAGCCTGGCGTATGCCGGGCAAGCCCACTCCGCACACACTTACAGGGGGGACATAACAAGCTACATTTCCGAGATCTTCCCCACTTGCTGGGGTGACATGGTTGCGCCCACTGTCCACAACACTACCACCACCAGCAGTATGTGTCGACATGGATATGTCTGTGGTCTGCATACTGCAGTCTGTCCAGCACTTCCACGCCACACTTGGCATTGTGTGCATTCACATTCATGGATCACTTGCCTCCTTCGCACATGCCTGGTTCCCACCTCTCCCCACATACTGCTATTGTGTGGCTGAGGTGCCATGCCATTGATGGCTCATGTACATGGCTAGCCCAGGTTACCGCAGTACGTTGTGCTGTCGTGTGTGGTGGGTGGGCATGTTGTATGTGAGTTTGTAACGTGTGCATTCCCAGAGTTGTGAGTTGCATGATTGTGGAGTTGAGGTGTGGGGTGTGTTCATTTGGTACTTACCAACGAGCACTGCATTTCCGTAGGTGCCATCCTGGAAGCGCCGGTTGATGATGGACTGTCGGAAGATGTATGAATCATGCACACTGCCTGGGTAGTTGGCGACGACATTGGTGAAGAGTCCCGCGAGGTCCACTATTGCCTGCACATTGATGGAATGCGTGTGCTTCCTGTTGCGGTAATTGTGTGCAGTGACGGCAGGGGGCACAAGTAGGACATGTGTGCAGTCAATTGCCCCCAACACGTGCGGGAAGCCAGCTATGGCGTAGAAGCCTTGCTTGGTCTCCAGCTGCTCCTGCGCAGTGTGGGGGAAGTATAGGTACTGGGGTACCAAGCTGATGATGGCATCCAGGACAGGCTTGAGGAACTTGGATAGGGCTGGCTGTGAGACTCCTCCGACTCTGACTGTTGTTGGTTGGAATGTCCCAGAGGCCAACAGGTGCAGCACAGCCAGCAGCTTTGTCTGAGGTGGGATGTTGGTTGTCCGCTGTGTTGGTACCATCAGCCTGTGGACAATGATGTTCAGGATGCGGAGGATGGTTGGCCTTTTGAGTCTGTAGTGGGCAATGACATTCTCTGGGGTTAAGTCTGTGAGGTTGGTGCGTTTCCTGATGGTACGCTGTCTTTGTCAGCGCTGCCTCTGTGGTGGTCCGGGGGAGGGGGCGGAGGGGGGCTGGGGGGGTGGCGGGCCTGGTGGTGGTGGCGGTGGGTGTTGTGGCCCTGTTGGGGCTCCGAGCTGCATGATGAGTAGCTCCATGGCATCTGTTGTTCTTCAGGTGTGGCTGTGGGCTGGGCTCCCTTTTCTGGTGCAGGTTGTCGTCTGACTTTGCACCAGGTCAGAGTAGGTGTTAATTTCCTGCTACTAACGCGCCTTATCGCATGTTTTGTGATCTTATCGCCGATCTGGCTGGTCGTTGAGAATGTTGCGTGGTGGTGTTGTCGCGGATTTTTGCACGGGAACGCCTACTCTGCATATCATTAGCGTTAGTTGCCGGGGTCATCTGTGGCGATGTTTTTTGCGGCTGCTATCGCAGGTTAACTGGTGATATCGGCTGTTTGCACCAGCCTGTGAATGGGGCGATGAATTTATCATGACTTTGGCTGAGATAAAGTGCCGTTAACTTGGCGATAGTTCCTTGAGAATATGCCCCCAAGTTTCTTTGTTCCTAACCTTGGTGGGTCCCCCTTGCAATGCCCCGCCCTACTAGGCAAGTCACTGAAATAAAGGGAAAAAAGAAGAGGTGCTAATAAGCACCCTTGCTTCTGCCCACTATGGATTTCTACTTTACTCAATAAACCCTGGTTCCCTCCCATCAGGGCCTGAGTCCAAGTAGAAGAATGCAATGCAATAACTAGCCTGAACAAATGCAAGGGGACCCCCATGCGGCCAATTTCCTCCACAGCGTCCCTGTCAAACGCTGTGGAGAAATCTATAAAGGCAGCATATAAGGCCATACCCTTACCTACTTGGTACTTTTCAATCAAGGTTTGCAGGGCTGTGATGTTGTCTAGAGTACCACAATGCATACGAAAACCCACCTCCTCCGCAGGAACAAAATCATTCCCAAAAGCCCAATCCTGAAGGTGTAAAAGTATACTCTTGGCAAACAGTTTGCCAATCGCATCCAATAATACGATCTGCCTAAAATTGGAGGGAGGGGTTTTGGGACCCTTTTTGTATAGAGGTACCACTATGCTTCCTTTCCAAGAGGACGGAGTAGTCCAGTGTGCATAGCAGTATTTAAACACCGGATGGAGAAAGTAGGTCCATGTGGAGATATCTTGTTTAATAAGGGATATAGGGGGATCGTCCGGGACCATTGCCCCTAAATACCTTGCTCCCTTGATAAAACCCTCTATCTCCTCATGAGTAGGAAGGCCATAATCATTCCTTAAGGGAGACTCACCAATTGACTCCAAGTGAAACCTGCCCCTAGAATTTAACGCGTATAACTGTGAAATGTATTGATCCATTCTGCATCGGATATTCGGGTAATAAAGCCCAATATTTGTGCGAGTCACCAGAAAGTGCAACCTCTCTCAATTGAATCCATTTTTGATCCTCTGCTCCTCTACGTCCGGAAGCCTTCAATCTCATTCTTACCCGCTTCAATCGATTGATTTCTCTTTGCCTTACCAATGATGACTGCTGAAATTGTTCCCTTACTAAAAAGTTCAGCTCCTGGTATAGCTTTTTTGCCTCCCAAGAGCTAGCCACCAAGTTGTTAGCACCATTTGCTCGTTTCTTGCTCCCACATGATCTAAATAAAATCAAATGCTTCTCAAACCAAGCAATGGGATTTTCCTGTATGGGACCAGAGCGCGCCTTTTTAACCAGTCCCGCCAAAATTCGAAAATGTTTATTTGACCGAAAGGTACACCCATTTGTTTTATTATACACAATAGTATCATCTCTGGGATTCCAGGCCTCAAGCGTTCTAAATCGATGTTGACAAAGAGAATACTGTGATCAATCAGATTTGTCCTCAGTACCCTAAACTGTGTACATGCTCCAAACAATTGATAGGATACCACAATGTAATCAATTAGTGACTGCCCTTGGGAGGAGCTAAAAGTAAAAGAAGCAGGAGAGTTCTCTTGGAATCTGCCATTTAAAATAACCAGATCATTGGTTCTCAGACAATCCAAAGAACGTAACCCTCGCCTGTCTGATTTAAGATGACCGGGCAAGGATGTCTCAGGGATACTCCAAACATCTTCCAACTCCCTGTTACCAAAGGTCATAGAGGAATAATTCGAGATTTTACCATTAAAACCCCCACCATGATTATCAATGTGCATTCTTCTAGGATACTAATACTGCGCACAAAAGAAAACATGGATTCAACTAAAGAGTCAGACGCCTTCCTGGGAGGAATATAAAAATTTACCAGTAAAAAAATTGAGTACTGACCGCCTATAACATTACCCAGAGCCAGCTTTATACACATGCAGAGATTTGAAGGCAGGACAAGGACCAAAGGATTCCAGTTTATACTACTGCTATGTAAAATAGCTAAACCTACACTTGCATGACCTTTTACTGAGGGTTTTGCTGCACAACAGAAAACAAAATAATTCTCATAGTTAAAGTCTGCACAACTCCATGTTTCCTGTAAGCAAATTATCGATAGATGAAATGACATTAATGAACTTAGCTTGGAGTTAGGGTGTCCTAAACCTGCCATATTCCAGGACACAGGGCTACCTCTGCAGCATAGGGAGTTTTATGTTTTCTTTAGAAGCATTCAAAGAACCAGCTACCCAACTCTAGTGGGTCAACTCATCTCCCTCTCTAGAATCACTGGCTCTTTGACCATCATATCCCGCAATATTAATCACTCTTTTCCCTGTAATACTGCCAACCGAAATTATAATATCCTTTGGTTTTACAACCCCCCGCTATTAGGTACAGCTCTGAGTCCTGAGTGTCTTCCCTACCAGAGTCTAACTTAGCACCAATCAGCCCCTCAAACGGTAAGACATCAATCCCCTTTTTCCTAAAGTGATCAACATTAGCCAGAATAAGCATTACAATGATCCTAGAGCTAAATGTTACTCTGGAATCCGAAAGCCTGCTTCGAGGATCCAGAAATACCCGATCAATATTTCTACTTGCTACCAGTCTCAGATCCTCAATATCAGACAATAACAGCAATAAAAAACAAACTTCTATTAAATGGTCCCACTATCAAACAAGGAAACAAAGATCAGAGTATTAGATACCTGTCCGGACCCAGGTACTACAACTAACTATTACTAGAAGCCCTCCATTGAAAAACTTCGCATGATTTTGATCAATACGTATCGGGAGAGAATCTGCAGAAGAGGGGATTGGGCGAAATCTATCCGAGGTCCACCCTGCCTTTAGGGGAGCTCCATTTACTTTTGCTGCTGTACTCTCCAAATCAACCAAATTTATCTGTGCTTCATTATTCTCTAATCCAGTGCCCAACCCTCCCCAATTGTTATGGACTGTTACCCCCAATTCCATAAGACCTTTCTCTTGCCAATGTCTGCCTAGCACTGATTCTTCGGTTGTGATAGGGAAGGGGAGAGGATTTACTTCTAAGGACCCCGACTCCTGACCAGCATGAGGCCTAACTATTTTCAACTCATTTACTTTTTGAGGCTGAGTAATAAGGTCAGGCTCTTCGGGGACATTGGGAAACCTCCATTCTTGGCTAACATTTCATGATGCGCTGGATCCTTTTCTTTTTCTCCTTCTGGGATTTTAACCCATTACAATCTGGGGGAGAGGCACCCTTTCCAGGAGAAACATCATCTGGTTTAACTCTTGATAGATTACCAATGGGAGGCTCATTTTGTGAGACTGTATCCCGAGGCGTAAGGATAACCCCTTTTTTAAAAATCAGGAAAATCAGAGGAGAATTCTTAAGTTCTGATACATTTACATTCTCCCCTTGAGCAGCGGGCGATGGACCACGGGTACCTGATTTTGAGAGGAGGAACAGAACATATTACCGTCCTCAGGGATATTTTTAGAATGCCCAATAGGTGAAACCCCCGGGCCATCATAAGTTGCTACTTGAACTCCCATTTTTACCACCCCACATGATGCCACCTTATTAGTCTGGGAAGCCGGCGATTTCACTTCAGTACCTATTTCTTCCTTCCCTAGATACATACCGGCAGAAGTGAGGTGCTGCACCTCCCTTAAAACGGGCGACAATGCATCCAACACATGATCAGAGTTAGCAATTTATTTATCTAGCAAGGCCAAAATTGAGGAAAGAATCCTCTCTAATGCATACAGAATATCAAAATTGAAGATGTAGCCTTACGGCTAGAGCTGCCGACTTTGGAGCTGGGGAACCGGATTTGAGCCAACTCGGCGATGCTGCGAGCGCAAAGTAAGTGCTTTTGTTTATTTATTTATTTACTCTAAACGTTCCCGTCGTATGTCACACTCCACTACCCCCCCCACCCAGCCCCGCTCCCGCCCCGCCTCACCGCCCGCAGCGATACCTGTGCGAGCCGCCACTGGCAGTGTACCCTAAGAGGTTTCTACCCAAGGAGAATCATGGAAAAATAGGAAAAATACAGTGTGAAAACATTGTTCCAAATAAGCCAAATCAGACTGTTAGTTTTTTTGTGTCGGAAAATGTGCTTGGGGTAGGGTTAGAGCTTGCAGTCATACTCCAGGACATATATGAGTGGCATAGATTTCCAGGATATTTGTCTAGATAAATAAATTCTGTGAACCACAAGATAATGATAAAACTATTGAAAGAATTGACTGTTTCTATCCATTCAAAGTAAATTTATTTTTTGAATTGGGCCACACAGAGCTACCCTGAGCCAGTGGTAATTTCAATGTCTTTATGAAGCATGAGGTTTCAAGGTTCAAATGTTTTGCAGCTCAGCCCAATCGGCCTCCCATATGGCAGCATCTATGTGATTAGACGTCATACATACCAAAGGTGTTATGGTATGAGCCAATGTCTATAGGAACCAGTTATTGCAGCTGGTCCACAATGAACCTAGGCTCCATATGCAGCTCAATGCATTAGCGCTCCAAATTTGGCTTATCCGCTCCTCAAGTGAAACTGTGCATTTGTGACTACCCTCTCCTTGAACACATCCCTCTTCATGTCCAGTGCACTGGATTAATCTCAATGATGTCATTGCATGACTTTCAGACTACACCTTGCAGAAAGAGGAAGAGCATAGGTACAGGAAAATGCACATCAAAGGCAAGCCTTTCTGTTCCCATCTGGGCCCATAACCGAAACCCCTGCCACAACTGAGCTAGAATTCTGCTTGAAAAGTCCCACTAAAATTGAGACCCTTTCAGAAAAGCCGGCTCTTAATTTCAATGCATTTTCCTATAAACCAGCTTGCCTTGCCACATTTTCACATTTATAAATAATATTTATCACGCCTTTTCATTCCGTTTCCTTTTGACCCAATATAAACCATGAAAGACTTATGAATCAAGTCGGTGTATTTAACAAGTCTTAGAACAGTGCCATCTGATAGAGATACACAGTCCACACACACCACTTTCAATAGAAATCTGGCTTGCAGATGCGAGTGACTTGCTCCAGGTTACTCTATTCTTTTTATAAAACAGCCAATAAGGCTGAAATGGTACTGCAGCTTTTGTACGAAAGTAATTTTGAAGAGATTAGACGTCCCAATTGTAAGTCTCTGCAGTTGAAATCACTTGTGGTTCCTTAATTTTTTTCCTCCAATATAAACCACTCCATACGGGGCTTATTCTTTCATTCCGATCAGGCCAGTAATTACTGTTAGCACCCCCATCAAAAGGACAAGGGGGCATATTAGCAAGACCGGCGATAAAATTATCGCCGTTTTAGCGGCAGGAAACTGCCGCTAAAACGGCGATAATGGGCTTGCTAATATGCGTTATAGAATTCAATAGAAGCCCAGGTTAGATGTGCAGGACATCTAACCTGGGCTTCTATTGGAATTCTATAACGCATATTAGCAAGCCCATTATCGCCGTTTTAGCGGCAGTTTCCTGCCGCTAAAACGGCGATAATTTTAACGCCGGTCTTGCTAATATGCCCCAAAGTGTTTGGATTTAGTGAGGCCCTGATCATTTTCACTCGGCAACTCTAGCTGCTAAAAGTGGTTGAAATCTTAGGGTTAAACTCCAGGGGGAAATGGGGAATAACTAAGAAGGATGACCCAGTGGGGCATATTAGCAAGACCGGCGATAAAATTATCGCCGTTTTAGCGGCAGGAAACTGCCGCTAAAGCGGCGATAATGGGCTTGCTAATATGCGTTATAGAATTCAATAGAAGCCCAGGTTAGATGTCCTGCACATCTAACCTGGGCTTCTATTGGAATTCTATAACGCATATTAGCAAGCCCATTATCGCCGTTTTAGCGGCAGTTTCCTGCCGCTAAAACGGCGATAATTTTATCGCCGGTCTTGCTAATATGCCCCAGTATTTCTATTGATTGCGCCACATAAATAACGATACCGCAGGATTTCTTTTTATCGGATGCGATTAACACCTATCACGAGTTTTTGAAGAACAGCATGTGGATTTTGGTGCTTACCCCAGCTTAATCCTCATGGAATGGTAAAATGGAGCAAAGAATGAGATATTTAATGCACCTCGTAGGAAGGAGATCTGACTAAAACTGTGGTTCTGTTAAATGTAGACAGGATCAGGCTATGGACCCATGACTTCTCCAACTTGGTGATCCTGTGACTTCTCCCAGATCCACAAGTGAAAATTTTATTCTTCTTTATCAGTTTAACTTAACATTCTCAGTAATGCGTTTATATCTATTACCGCAGCTCACAAAATCACAGTCATCAATACCATATTCACTGTCAAGCAAAAGATTATGGGGCAGATTTACAAGAACTGACGCATCTCTGCATATCAGCAGAGATGCGTCAGTTTACTTGCGTCACGCAAAAAAAACCTTGCGCCACCATGGATGTGTCGCATTTACAATGCGGCGCACCCTGGCGCAAGGATTGACAGATGCGTGACGCATCAGTCGGCGTAAAGGTAACGCATTGCTGGAGTCGTGTCACCAGCGCAACGCCACTCCAGCAATGCTCAGGGGCGGCCTATACTTATTGTGCTGCGTCACTCCTTACGCCTGCTTCAAGCAGGCGTAAGGTTTTGACACAGTGGCGTCGTAAAAGTGACTCAGTGAAATCTTGTAGATTTCACTGCATCATTTTTACAAGGCTTGCTTGCGTCGGAACGCCCACCCTGCATACATTATACCTGACGCAGGTATAATGTGACGCAGGGCTTTACAACGTGACGCATCTCCATAGATGCGTCATGTTGTAAATGTGTCGCAACGTGGCACATTGTTTATGCCGCCGCTGCATCACAAAAGTGACGCAACAGCGGCGTAAAAGTGTTGCAAGGGGCTTGTAAATCTGACCCTATATTTGGAATAACAGTTTCGCAAATCGCGGCCTCCTTAATACTCAACATTTAATGCATGTTTAGTTTCGGGAGCAAAATACAGAGGTCATATCTTATATGTATTTTAGCCTCTTCACTGGCTGCTGGCATCCAGGGAATCAAATTAAAGATCTTGGGCATAGTGTCTTCTATATCTCTAAACCCTAATTTCCAAACTAATATTTCATGGTTATGTGGCGTGTGTCAGCAGTGATCATACTCTGAAAAGACTTATAGGGTCCCACACTTCTGTAAGAGGCATCCAGCTAAAACAATAATGATTGGTGCCTGGAATACTCACAATGAATATTACTTCACCCTCCCCATTATCGTGGTAAGCACGATCGTTCGGGGGTGGGAGGGGACTGAGTCATCTACATCTGCCTGTCAGCCATGCAGAATCCTATTCAGGATCAAAGTGTCCACAATGAGGCTCTCCTTTGTTCCACCATTGTTGCTACAAACTGAACCTCATTGGGATATAAGATGATGTTACCTACTTCCTCTCGTATACCTCTGCAATGACCTTTGAATGTCTGGCCCACCACCAACATCAGATAGACAACAATTAATACAAAATGGCTGCTATTGAAGCCATCTTCCCCCATTCCTGTCACTATTTGGAAGTAGCACCTACACCATGTTTTATTTGAGATGGGCCTAAATCATCTAGAACCTCAAGACCTCACCTGTGTACAATTGATGGCCAAACTAGAGGCCATAAATATGACCTGGTTTGCGTCGCTCTTGCACCAAGCAAACTGTAAGTCAGATTTTTGAAGCCACACAAATCCACTTTGTGTGGCTTTGAGAGGCTCCAATAATCTGGAGTAGTGCAACACAGCAGAAATCGCTGCGTTGCGCTACTCTGTCCTGGGTAGGCGTTCCATGGGCATTGCGGTGGGTGTTCCCGCACAACTCCCATGGATTTTGATGCATTCCCAGATAACGAGGAGAATATCTTTAGCTCCTCGTTTTTTCCTCTTTCTATGTGTACTGCATTCTGCAGCACACATAGAAAGAGGAAAAAGCCTCTCAGGATTGCTTTTGTGCATGAAGGTGCCCCTTCCTGCACAAAAACAATGCTGCCTACAACACAGGCACCCTTGCACCATGGTACAAGGGTACCTATGTTGGCACAAGGCTACCAAAACGGCATCAGCACAGGGGGAAAGGACAGGAATGCGCCATATTGGATAAATATGGCGCTTTCCTGGCCTTTCCCTGTAGCACAGGGCAGTGCAGCAAGGTGACGTGCTGCGCCGCCCTGCGCCATAAATATGCCCTTAGGTGTGTATGAGAATTTATATAACACTAAAGCAAAAGGGCTCCGTGCAGTATAGGGTGTATCTTGCTGAAGTGAATTGAGGGAGGCTGTAGTGAAGCAGAAGTAGTAGCATAGGTCCTGTGTAGGAATAGGGAAGAGGAGGCAGAGGAAGTGAGGGCTGGTAGGTGTGCCAGAGGTGACCTTTTGCACGGGGGTGAGTTTATCGAGTGCCAGTGAGCAGGGTGTTAGCTTTATGAAGGAAGGCTGTTCTTAATCCAGCTTCTGGCACAATGAAGCAGGAAGAGTTGGACTCATGTGGCCTTGCTTTTCTGTGATGTATGTTCTGAATCAGAGGTCGCTGTTGATATAAACTTCTGAAGGACTAGGCACTGCTGCCAAACTGAGGGTCAGAGGTTCATCTAGTCCAGCCATCCAGCCATCTTTGGACATGATGTTGTCTGTCAGCATTCAGAATAGAGGTCTTGGCCTGATTCAGTTTGAGAGACCTTTCTTCGGGCATGTTCGGGTAGTTGTGAGGCAGGTCTTCAGGCAAGTGACGTCATTTTCTAATGGGAGCCACTACCATGTGCGAGTATAGGCAATGCCATAGCCAGTCTTAGAGACAGAGGTAGATGAAGCTGCTTGATTTTTATCTGACTGGGATCCAGGACAGTTTCTCTTGGTAAATCCTGGTAAGATTGAGCTGACCTATGACATTAGACCCATGGATCTGCATGCAACTCTATTACTCAAAGATTACCGTTGTAACTGAATAATGGGATAATAAAGCAGAAAGTCTCCCGTCACGTACAGTATAATGCATAACATCTTAACATGATCTTGTAAAGTTTATTTACTGTCATCAGCATACGCCTTACCAATATAGTTAATAAAAACAGTTAAGATCACAAAACTCATCTCCAAAAATACACTCCAAGGTATATTACGTAATTAATTTCTATTCAATGAATATAACTAATGAATAAAATAATTTGAATAACATTTTTATGTCGAGTGGAATCAGTCAATTCAAAAAACGAGTAGCAAGCCACATCTGATCCAATAGTTATTAAAAAAAGAGTATAAAAAACTGACAAATAATTCCTCAAAGTTCTAACCTAAGCAGCTATGAAAGAAGGTCCGTGAGTTGAATTGTCATGCAACTGTCCTAGAGGACAAAGTGCCATAATATATCAGTGGGCTCCAGTAGCCCAAATCGAGCAGATTCAAACCAAGCCAACTTTTACTTGTTCTTGTATTTGCCTGTCACAATTCAGGAAGACCACATACAGGAAGCAATAACTTGGTATATTATAGCCTTATAGCCAGCCGCAGCAGGCTATACCGGCCATTAAAGGCCCGCTCCAGCGTTAAAGGCCCGAGCCGAAGGCTATTTAGCCATAAGTCCTTTCAGCGTGAGGATACCCATAAAAAACTTGATGTAAAATGGACGTCTTGCTTTGGGATAAATATCGTCCAGCTACAACTCAAAACCAGTATTTTTCTTCATTTTTGAGATGTCTAAGGATCATGGAACCACTCTTAATGGAATCAAATATGCTTCTCTCTTTGTGCCACCAATGCATCTCTGTCAGTTTGTTAGCTGTGCTGCTGTCAGTGATGGAAGGATCTTCATGTATGGTTTCAAGGTCAAACTAAATACAGAGTTGGGCATTGTCTGCACTTATCTGCATTAAAATAAAATAATATTTGACATTACTTTCTTCTTTGCAAGCTCCTGCTTTCCTACCGCTTAATCTACCCCGCAACCAGACATTCACTTGTGATTGGCACACTCTCCCATCACCGACTATCCCCCTATTGCTGGACCTTGCATGTCCAAATCCTGCCAGTCAATCAAAACCACCTTGGCCTCCCAGTACCTACATCCTGTTGGTATAATATCAGTATAAATGAATATATCAGGTCATTTATAAAGTCTCCCACATATGACACCTATGAATAAATGTCCCCAAAGTGGGCCCAGCCTGACTGGAGAATATCAACCCTAAATCCACCACTTCAGAAACAAGACATAATATAGAGCAAGAGCAGCAACTTATCAACCCCCTAGACTCCGACAGTGGAATATTGACACTGTCTTATAATTAAGGCTCCCGGTTTTATGGTATTTATTTTTTTGCCATTTCCGTCTGTATTTATCCATATTTATTTTTTGGGCATTTTATCTGTATTTATCCACATTTATTTTTGCCACAAGCAGAAGGCAACGCTGCAGCTAGTATTTTTCCACATTTATTTAAATTGACAATGCACACATGCATTCGGTTGTTATTGGTCAACACAAAACATTCATGGGAAAACTTTGCCATTCGCAGAATGTCCCCAATACGCTTAAAAGTGCTATCACAAGCTATTTGTCTCGGAGCCTTGCAGTTTCTGTCATCGGCACAGAGTGCTACATCCTCTCCCCCACTGACGACCATACTGCCCCACTGAGAGAAACTCACACTCCCTTCAGCTACAACCCAATTGTGCCCCGCTATAAACACCTAGAAGCAACTCAATTCAAACTATGCACTAGACAAGAGTAATTTGCTGCCTGAAAAAAGTAACAACATTCTCGAAAAATCAAACACTCATAGGGAATACAACTTAAAGCTTTTACACTCATTATTCAGAAAGCTAAGGACATGAAAAGAAAAGTAGCGCTTCACTGGCAAACTCTGTAAGGTGGTGCTAATGTGTTTGGGTGTGAATAAAACCAATCTGTCCACTTTGTGACTACTCTGTCTTGTTTTATTTAGTTATGTATTTATTGTTCGTATTTGAAACCTTTTTTCTCTCCTCCTGAGGCCGCGTTTTGGAATAGAAAAATGTCAGAAAAAGACTTTTGTAAGACAAGTGTCCTCGTTTTTTGGATCCATTTCACTGGGGAACGAATGGCAGAAAGGAGAGGAAAGAACAGTCACGGTTTTCTGCAAGTGAGGAGGAGCGCGACAAAGAGAGGGAGTAAGAGGAAGAAAGAGGGGGGAGGCAGCAGAATTGGACACTGTCCTTGTCTTGTCCGGGCAAGAAGTAAGAGACAGCAATGGTTGTGGGCTATTCAGTCCGGTCACAAACTCTGCGAATACTCTGTTTCTGAGTCTCACTTACACCCTCTTCCCTGTGTGTGTCTGACTGAGCCCTGCCTTCCAGCGGAGCCCGGGCTGAAAATACAAGGATTGGGTTTCTTCTCTCCGCTGCCCACTCCCCCCTGTCCACCCCAGGTGTGTCTGCGAGAGAGTGAGAGTGCAGCCCGAGCCAAGGGAAGGGAGGGGGGCTGAATGTGCTGTGTGTGAGAGTGATTCACCTCGCGGAGGTGGGGCACTGAGAACAATGCTGGCCTCCTGGCACTGGCAGCCGTGGATCATCCGGGAGCTCAGGGCACCGCGCCTCCTGCCACGACCCCCCATTGTGCAGGCACTTACTGAGCGCGAAAACAATTAACAGGAGTAGCAGGCATTGTGAGGGTGAGACAGAGGGAGGGGGGCTGCACACAACACAACGAGCTGAACGGGACAAACAACAGCAGCGCCAGAGTGAATTATTTTGAAGTGGCCCATGTGATTACACTCGAATTTATGTGCCTCGGACTCAGCTCTATGCGCTACCTATTGCTACATAGAGAAGGGGGTGGTGCTGCATAGATTACTGGGCTTGTGTTGTTTCAGCTGGCCGATCAGTGTTGGGTCTGTAGGCTCTCAAGCCCTCTGTGTTCTGGGGCCCAGAAGTGAACCGGAATATAGGGGAACGCCTGGGTAGTCTAAGACAGGCAGCTGTAGCTGGGGCAGTGTCAGTCACCTGGGGTGCATGTTGCAGGAACCAGCAGACCTCTCTGTCGTGGCCAGTGGTGTAGCAAGGCTTTGCCGAGTTTGTGGTCGGACTGTTCTTGCAGCACACGTACCCAGTGTAGTGCTCTGCAGTCCGGCCACAAACTCAACAATCACTACACTGACGTAGCTAGGCTGTGCAGTCCCACGGCGGGGGGGGGGAAGGGAGGGAGCTGGCATCCGATTCCTGCTTTTGCCGCCACCAAAACTGCATAAGCCACTGACTCCAGCCCCCCCCCCGTACTTACGTTTCTTTTGAAATGGCTGGCCAGGCTCACTCGAGGGGGCGGAGCGGAGCCCCGGACATGGCTGGGACAGCTAACAAAGGCCGACAGGAGCGCAAAAGACCCCTCATTGAAAGAAATTTCCAGCAAAACTGAAGGCAGCCACAGCCCTAGAATCAGCAAGAGGGCGTGGCGAGGCAACTCTGCTGGAGCACAGCAGCGTGGCGAAATGTGGTAGTATTTTCCCGTTTTTACACATAAATACAGACAAAGGAAAACTTGTTTTCCGTCTGTATTTATATGTAAAAATCCGTTTAAACGGAAAACCGGGAGCCCTATTTATAATAAGCTCCATCAATACAGAGCTACTGTTCTATACAGCATTTAACTCCGATTCTGGTTCTAAACCTTTAGAGAAGCCCTCTCTATGTCCCTCACAGCACCAATCGCAAGTCGTCTCATGTTGGTCATTACCATCAAAGCCACTTCCTAACCATTTCTCACTTATACAAGGCAAGATATGATACTCTCCATGCCCCTTCAACATTTCTAGCTTTGTGGTGACACACTAAGGGGCCTTATTTACAAAGGTAAACTTAGGGGCATATTATCAAGAAACATCGTTAAAATTATCGCCGCTTTAGCGGCAGAAAACTGCCGCTAAAGCGGCGATAATGGGCTTGATAATATGCCCTTGAGAATTCCAATAGAAGCCCATGTTCTGGTGTCAACATGGGCTTCTATTGGAATTCTCAAGAGCATATTATCAAGCACATTATCGCCGCTTTAGCGGCAGTTTTCGGCCGCGAAAGCGGCGATAATTTTAACGCCGTTATTGATAATATGCCCCCTACACTTTTGTGTAAATGTATGATTCCTTGCAATTCACTAAGAGATTTTATGAGTTGTAATTTTAGGACTGCCTATCCTTTTATGTGCAGAGTTGCTGCCACAGTGCCGAGACTCTGCAGGCATAAAGATACTACTCATAAAACTCCTTTGTGAATTGCAAAAAATCGTAAACTTAAGACAAAAGTGTCAGTTTACCTTCGTGAATCAGGCCCTAAGTGTTCCCCACCATTGGGGAGGTGTTGTCTTAGTGCATCTCTCCAGATTTTGTTTTCTCTTTGCATCTGTGTCTATAATTTCGTGCATGGAGCACCCCAATCATTGATTTTTTTTCTTTTAAGAAATTTTGTTACGTGTCTGCAAGGTGCAGGGTCTTAGTTAACTTTAAATAGAAAACGTTGGGACATATTCACAAGGACTTATCACCGAGTTAGCGTCACTTTATCGCAGCCAAAGTGGCGATAAATTAATCGCACAATTCACAAGCAGGTGCTAACAGCCGATATCACCAGTTTCCCCGCGATAGCAGCCGCAAAAAACATCGCCACGGATGACGCCGGCAACTAACGCTAATGAGATGCAGAGTAGGCGTTCCCGTGCAAAAACCCGCGAAAACACCTCTCTGCAACATTCCCAACGACCAGCCAGATCGGCGATAAGAGTCAAAAACATGCGATAAGGCGCACCTGCTGCTACCTGGTGTTAAGTCGGACGACAACCTGCACCATGAAAGGGAGCCCAGCCCAGAGCCACACCTGAAGAACAACAGATGCCATGGAGCCACTGATCATGCAGCTCGGAGCCCCAAGAGGGCCACAACACTCACCGCCACCACACCCATGCCCCCCCCAGGCCCCACCCAGGGGCCCCACCCCAGGCACCCTCCCCCCCCCGGACACAGACATTACACATCTACCTTACAAATACATGAACACAACAATTCGCCTGATGTCGCACAAGTACAACAATTAACATTCATGGGTGGTCAGAAAAAGGAAAAACAATCACAAAATTAATTATTTTATTCAAATTGAACTCAACACCAATAATTGGAAGAGTCATGGCGGGTCTTCTCTGGACAATCTGCAAGTCAAAGCCTGCAAGACAAAATTGAAGATAAGAAGGTGCGTCATGCGCCCAACAAAGGACAGAGAGAGAGAGAAAGAAATGGAGAGAGAGAGAGTGAAAGAGAGAGAAAGGGGGAGAGAGGGAGAAGGAGAGAGAGAGCAACAGAGGGAGAGAGAGACAGTGAAAGAAAGAGAGTGAGAGTGAGAGAGAGAAAGAGAGAGAAAGATAGGGAGAGAGAGAGACAGTGAAAGGAAGAGAGGGACAGGGAGAGACAGTGCCGACACTGCGCACCCAGGCCTCACAGCTCACCTGCTGCCACCGGTGTGTCTCCAACCATGTGCCGGTATACACTGCAGTCCACCAGGTCCCTCATCTGAAACAGAGTCCACAGCTAATGATGGCAGAGTACATATCATTGCACTCGGCAACATCGCATGGCCGCCCCTGCGCACACAGGCTGCTGCACCCCAGCCCCTCCCGCCGCCCAGCGGGGATTGCCCGCCCCTGCGCACCCAGGCCTCACTGTTCACCTCCCGCCACCGGCGTGTCTCCAAGAGGGCCCACCACGTGCATGTGCAAGCTCCAAGCCCGGGGCCCACGACCTTGGCAGCCTCCACATCACGCATCCCCGCACCGCGGGCCACCAGGTCGCACACTTGATTCTGGGTCTTGATTTTGCAATGGCATAGATCATATCAGTGCACACGTCATCATCGCAGGCTGCACACCCGCTCAGCTCTATAGGTTCCACTAACTCTGTGAACCGCGAGGCAACGCCATGTGGCGGTCGGCCCGCGCTGCCCGCTGGCTCAGGCCTACAATGCGGGCCACCAGATCGCACACTTGATTCTGGGTCTTGATTTTGCAATGGCAGAGATCATATCAGTGCACACGTCATCATCGCAGGCTGCACACCCGCTCAGCACTTTAGGTGCCCCTACCTCAGTGCACACAAAGTCACCGTCCCGCGGGGGTAGGCTTGTGCCAGCCGCAGTGTAACCGGTGCCACCGACTCCGTGCAACGCAAGTCATGGACCCTTTCTGATTGAGTCTAGTCATATGGCAGGCGAACACAGCCATGTCACCTCAGACAGTGGGGAAGAACTGGGACACGTTGCGTCGTCGTCGTCCCCTTTATACGTAAGCCGAGTGGGCTGGCTCGGCGTACGCCAGGCCGGCGTAGGGGTGTGAACAATTATCCCTGGCTTCTGGGCGTGGTTCATATCTGGGCTGCACAGGAAACCAACTGATGCGTGTGTCTCTGTTGCTGTGTCTGCGCCACACGGCCCGCAATCGAAAATGTTGCAATGTTGCATGCACCCGGAGGGCGTCCGTGCACTAAGGGATTGTACAAGGAGCGCAAGGCCGCTCGAGGTCTTGGCTCATACATGCCAACTGTCGTGTGTGTTCATCGCTTTTGGTACACCATGAGCCCAAGGCGTAGCCTCAATTGCAGCGCGAAAGCCACATCACATTCCCAGTATACAAGCAGTAGTCAGACTAACATTAGGGATGAAAGCCCCTTTGTCTCAATACAGAAGGCGGAAGGACGTCTGCACCTCCGACCTTGGAATTGCATGCGGCAGGCACCCCCTGGGAGAGATACCATGGCAGATGATGACGACTCCCACACTACACACAGCGATAATGAAAGATCAACGTATCCACACCCCACACACAGAAGTCCTTGCTCGAGGTACTCCTGCATGGAATGGCCTTGACACTTACGTTCAGGACAACCCATACGTCCAAACTCGGCACACTCATACGACTCATTGCTCCGAGCTGTGGCATATCATCCACATAACAGCCGCAGGTCAGAAGAGTGCCGGTTCTATGTGAGCGAACAACGCAATGTCAGAACATCCCGGGCACATGCACAACCCCTGTCATGTGGAACTGTACCATGACCGAATGCTGCATTTGTTGGGGGCACTGCCACTGGCAGTGTTGCGCATCAGTTACCATCTGAGCTTCCGTCTTGCGTACGTCACCTGCGTCCAGCCCTGGTTGCACTGTCGATCATGCATATTCGAGTTGCCCATGGATGTCTGCCTATCCAACACAACAGTAGCTGAACTGGATTATGACATGTGTGTGCGTCCCCTGTTGGCCCACGACCAGGAGTGTAACCGTGATACCCGTTCATGGGATGCCTTGATATTTGGCGTATGTGCTGGCAGTTGGGCATGTGAGATTGCACAATTCCTTGTGTGCAGTGACCACATTGAAGCGCTCCCCTATTGGGCTGTGTTGCGGATTGGTGAAACGGCGTGGACGGAGCACATCTGTCCAGACCAGCTAATGGAGTGGCTCACCCCCGTGTTCGTTGAAGTCGACAACGACGTACTCTTGGAACTGATTGTCCATGAAGCTGCGCTCGCTTTCATGGACGAGTAACTACGTTCCTGCAGCCACATGAGATTGTAACCCATAGGGCAGGTCCCAACACCCTTTTGCATTTTGGAGAAATGGACACATATCCCACCATAACAGTGGACATGGCTGCATTCGCCTGGACTCAGAATGCATGTGTGTGCAGGACTGCGGGTTGACACACACCTGTGCAAGGTGAGTGGACATCGGCGCCTGGCAACGTTCCTCAACCTGACACACCGCTGGAGGGAGAGTACAAACATGGCAATGTAGTACTACATGTGACCTTGTTGGACTCCTTCACCTGCCCACTGTCAGAAGAGCAGACAGTCAGCGCAGTCCGGTGGTACAGGACTATGCAGATCCCATGGGCTGTGAGTGGTGCCCCTGCCACGGTGCAATGAGCATTCGCCAAACACAACATGACTCGTCCAGCAAGGCAAGGTGGGCTGAGACCGTTGGCATCCGTAATGATTGGTGTTCATTTGTGCCTCCCCATGTCTTGCACCTCTACATGTTCCTTTGCTGCCTGTTAGTGTATAATGCATTGGTCTGCATGTTGTGGCCCTTGTCTTGCCCATACTGACACGCACAAGCTAATAAAGTGTACGCAACTTCACTAGTGTTCAACTGTGATGAGTGTTGATTAGCATGCCAAATCGTGTGCCTCAATGAGCATTGTCCGTACACAGGGAGGGACTGACTGACGCATTTCACTTAGGGGTGAGTCCCTATTGCCAGCTCCACCTCCGTGAGCCAGACATTGTGGTTGGGAGAGTTGCTGGTAGACCTGTGCACTTACGTGTCTTCAGCAATGTGAGTATGGTGTCCAGCTTCTTGCCATGTGGATCAATGTGTTCCGTCAAACCAGGCTGTGTCCACACAGTTGAGTGTGTGTAGGTATGCGAAGAGATGTTCTGTTGTCACATGTGATGTGGGACACTACTTTAGGCTTCCTACCGACTTTGAAATTTTTACACACAGCCCTATGTAATACATGGACGTGGGGCTACGTTGGGGGTTTGCGAGATTGTTGTTCATGATAAATGAGGCCACAGCTAGTTCACACCTTCACAGTCATCTAATTGGCCATGTGTGTCACGGTCAAACATGCACATTGATGTCATTTCCCAGGGTGTACCTTTTTGTGCAATTAATGTCCCTACAGTCATCCATACTGTTATACTTGATTGAACATAGACATGACACATCTGTGTGATTAGGAATGTTTTATTCACATCCTGTGGAGTGTCGGAGCTGGAGCAGTACATGGCCATGCACACCCCACATTACATGGTTGCCCAGTGGAGGTCCAAACAAAGTCCTTTAGGGAATGACAAATTAATCGGCAGATGAAGGGTTGAGTCCGCAGCCTGTTCGCTGTGTCATTGGTAACCAGAGCAGATATGGCAGTCCATGTTGGGGTCCAGGTGAATGTCGCAGAGTGTTCCGGGGGACAGTGGAAGGTGTTGTACCAGGGCATGATGCAGAGGACTGTACCAAGCAGAAACAGGCCATATGGCGGGGGATGAATGCTACAACCTCCTTTTTGAAACAGAGTCATTACCATCCACATCTTAGTCCTCTGATATGTCTTCTGTATCAGGTGTGCCAGGTGTGTGTGGTGGTGTTATGGCTGCATCACTGTGTGCCACTGACACATCAGGGGGCGGAGGTGGTATGGCTGCATCACTGTGTGCCACTGACACATCAGGGGGCGGAGATGTGTGTGTCGAAGTTCCTGCAGCAGTCATCTGGGACAGGCTCTGTGGCAGCAATGGCAAGATGAGGATCTGCAGAGCATGGAAGATCCCAGCTACATCTCGCTGGTGATCAGCCGTGGCAGCCATCCTTCCTGCCTGCATCCGCTCCATGTTCTCCATTGTCCTGCGCATCTGTGCCAACTCTGTGCTGTCGTCGCTAGAGCCTCTCTGACTAGACAGTTCTTGTATCCGAGTAATGGCTCTAGCGAGGTCAGCCAAGGATTGTTGTAGGGCATGGAGCGGACTGTGGGTGTCCGTTAGGGACTGTAAGTGGTCCCTGATGGGACTAAGACACCCACGTATGGCATCTAGTTTGGCTGCCACGAGGTCGAAACCCACCCGCACCTGTTCAGCCAGCCCCCTCTGGCAGTCTGACACACGGCATTGGAATGCCATGTGTTCTTCGGTGAGGTGCTGTGAGCCAGCCGTGTTGGTGGGTGCTTCCTGCTGTGTGGTCTGTGCAGGGGGTGGGATCACCTCGATGCAGCTGGACTGCCCTGCTCCTGGAGTAGGGTGTGGAGGCTGTCCACGAGCCGTTGGAGGGTGTCGGAGCAGATGGCCAGGGGGGCCTCCTCCTCATCACTGAAGAGATGTCTGGTCTGCTCTGCAGGAGGTGTTGATTGTCCCTCTGCGATGTGAAGGGGAGATGCAGGTTAACAGTGTGTTCCATGTATGTGCCCGCATTGTACATGTTTACATACAGACTGCATGACAATGTACATTGTGACTGTTTTGGAGGAGCTGGGTATTTGATGTGAGACAGTGGACATTTCGACTACATGACGGATGTGAGGTTGTACTCGTACATTATCACCTGTCAGTTTCCTGCTATGCCTGATGTGGTTGGCCAGTTTCTACGCACATGCGGCACCAGTTGTGTCCTCTGTTCTGTGGTGTAAGTGTGGCACTTTGTACCACATTGTCGTCAATGTTGATGTGCTGTGATTGCTATGTGTGTGTGCTGCATTGTGTGAGAGTCGCCCCTGCAGCTCTGATTTAGCGGCCCCTTATCCCTTTGAGGCGGTGTGCCTTTCACTTGTGTGCTTTTACGGGGCTGAGATGTTGGCGACTTGGGTCATTTGTGCTCTTGGACGGTTTTTGGACTCGTGCATTGTTTGTCTGCAGATGTGTTGTTGACGTCAGGGGTTGTATGTGCACGTGGATGTGTCAGGGTGTGACCTGCTCCTTTGAGGATGTTATCCACACTGGGCCACCTCAGTGTCGTGCCGTGCACCATGTCATGTATTTTGACTGCAGCCATGCTATTGGTCATGCAGTGTCACTTGCATTGTCAGTGTGGCTCACAGAGCTGCTGCTTTTCTGGGTTCAGCACATGTGCATGGGTAGGTTGTGAGATTGGTGAGGGGGGGGCATTTGTGCACATGGTGGACGGGGGCCTACTTGGTGTTTCTATGTGTGCTGCAGTGTGCCAAGGCCATCAGGGACATGTTCCACAGTCATTGTGGGTGTGCAGTGTGCTACACATGATTGTGCATGTGTGCCATTGTGCCTGTCACCCCCCGTCCCCCCAGTCCCTGGTCGTTACTCACCCTGTTGCTGTTGGGTCAGGTCATATCGAGCAGTGTCCGGACCCCCAACTCCTTGCACCGTCTCCGCACTGATGACTGTGGCCACCATTTCCTCCAGCTCATCCAGCTCCTCCTGTGGTGCAGGACTCCCACCTCCAGTCGCCGTTGCTGCCTTCCGGTTGGCATCGAGTTTCTGCCTGGTTTGGCTTTTCACATCATGCCAGCGCCTCTTGACCTCCTCCATTGTCCTCCTCGACACTCCGACTGCATTCACGTTGTTCACGATGGACTGCCATATTTCCGTTTGTGTTGCCGATGACACAGTGGAGGTGACGAACAGTTGTTGGTAGTGTTCTGTCACCTCCGTGACGATGATCCTGTTTTCCTGCGGACTGAACCCCGTCTTCCTCTTTCTCTTCTCCTTGCCCTTCCCCAGCCCCGGGGTTCCTGGCTGGTCGTCTGTGGGGCTTGTGGGGTTTGCGTTGTCCTCTGCACTCGGTCCGGGTGCGTCCATGGTGCTACGCAGTTGCATTTTTAATTTTTTTTTATTTCTCTGCTTTTATAGTGCATTTTCCCGCATGTCGCGTGGGAATCGCAGGCCTGTCGCAGGGTATCACTGCTTTTTGTTTCGCGATTTGGGACATCGCAACTTTTTGGGCGTTCGTGTTTCTTATTTTTTCGGCATTGCGTTAATTTTAACGCGGGCATTTGTCGCGTTCTCGTGTGACTATCGCATGGTGCCGCCGGGTTGGGAATTGTGCGTTAACACAGTGTTATTTTCCCGCGATAGACTACGATGTGAGAAGTTGCGTTAAGCGAATTTGGCGATAGTTAACACACGTTCTTGAGAATATCCCCCGTTGTATTACAGGCATACCGTGAAAACACAAAAAAGATAAAACAGCAAGATGTTTCAATGAGGAGAGTGATAGTTTAAAAGTAAACTACAAGCTGTAATTAACAGCAATGTTCACAAATAATAAACCATGATCAAAGATGTACAGAGGGGTAGTGCAAAAATGCTACTTAAGTTAGAAAGAGAAGAAAGATACACGGGTGGATTTACACAACATTTACAAACATATATGGTGAAAATAGCAATTTAGTGGTAAGGGGGAGAAGGAGTAAATGAAAATATGGAGGCTATCAACAAAAAAGAAAGGAGAGTTAGATTGCGGTAGAGTAAAGGTGTAAATGAGGAGTGCTCACATTACATTGCCAGGGCACTAACTTTTTTTTACAATAGATCTTACAGTAACACCACCTGCTTGACTTTCCACAGAGGGTAGCTGCTGATTCCTGAAGGGTCACTTGGGCTAAATAGTGTGAGGTGATGGGTCGCCATTCACCTTTACCTGCCAGAGCCAGGTAATGTGGACCAGTCATGCTCCCAGTCTTCTGTCTTTGTTTGAGAATCATCATAAACCTGTTGAGTGTGATATGGTCAGTCAAGGGAAAATTGAATGAGGTGATTGGATATTTCGCTGACCTATATAGTCATTGTCTCATTAATTTACAAAATATTCCAGCTTTAATATTTCGAAAATTATAAAAAGAAAAATGAATTTTATTTTCAGATTTCAGCGTTTCACGGCAATCTATATGAAGGCTCCAAATTCGAAGCACCGGGTCAATTTTATTTAAAAAAAGGCAAACTGTTGACTTTATTTATTTATTCAAGAGCTTTATATAGCGCTAGCTAGACCCGAAGGGGCAGATTTACAAGCCCCTTGCGACACATTTACGCTGCCGTTGCGTCACTTCTGTGATACAGCGGTGTCGTAAACAATGCGCTACGTTGCGACAAATTTTCAACGTGACGCATCTAGGGAGATGCGTCTCATTGTAAAGCCCTGCGTCTCATTATATCTGCATCAGGTATAATGTATGCAGGTTGGGCGTTCCCACGCAGGAAAGCCTCGTAAAAGTGAGGCAGTGAAATCTACAAGATTTCACTGAGTCACTTTTACGACGCTGCTGCGTCAAAACCTTACGCCTGCTTGAAGCAGGCGTAAGGAGTGACGCAGCACAGCAAGTATAGGCCGCCCCTGAGCAGTGCTGGAGTTGAGTCGCGCTTGCGACACGACTCCAGCACTGCGTTAGCTTTACGCCGAAAGATGCGTCACGCATCTGTCAATCCTTGCGCCACGGTGCGCCGCATTGTAAATGCGAGGCATCCATGGTGGCGCAAGTGTTTTTTTACGTGAAGCAGATTAACTGACGCATCTCTGCTGATATGCAGAGATGCGTCAGTTCTTGTAAATCTGCCCCGAAGTTATCAGAGCACTTTACGCTATGCGATAAACGTTCACAAGAGGTACATAAGGGGATTCATCCAGCACTCGATCTCTATTTAGATATATTTAGTGCGGGATCTTTGAAGATCCACGAATACAGGAGCGGACCGTGCAGGTAACAGCGGTGGGGCGTGTTGGGGGTGAGTCAACAAACAACAATGAGGTAAAATGCAATGAGTGCGATGCGGCGAGCGCAAGGTAAGTGGTTTTCTTTTTTTGAAATTTTCTTTTACCTAGTCGTCGTCTGTTGACTCCCTCCCACGCCACCGCCCCACCGATTTTACATGCACGGGCCGCTCCTGCACGAATATCCAGCAGCTACCATCAGTAGATACACATTGATTGATTACAAAGCTTCAGGTTTTAATCTTGAATATATTAATTAATCTTCAGCATTGGAGCTTTGGCAGCTTCAAGTATTATTATTATTTTTTTGAAATGTATAAAGTGCTAGCTAGCCCCGAAGGTACCAGAGCGCCCCACGTTATGTGACAATGTTTACAGGAGGCACACGAGGGGACCCACAAGAGCCACAGCTGAACAACACAGCACCAAGGGGAAACATCCTTTACAGAGCGGATGTTACAACGCATTGCCATTGCAACGCTGTTGTAACAACGCAACTACCATTACATCGCAATGCCATTACAATGCATGTCATTACAATGCATATGCTTTTACCACGCATGCCTTTACAACGAATTTCGTTGTAAAGGCATGAGTGGTAAAGGCATATGTATTTTACATGTAAGTATAAGGTAAGTATAGGGCTTAGGGTGGGTTTGGGTTTTGGGGTGTAGGGGTGCCAAGGTTGATTTTAGGGTTCAGGGTGGATTTTGGTTTTGAGGTGCCAAGGGTAATTTTAAGTTTTAGGGTGGGTATGGGTTTTGGGGTAGCAAGGGTAATTTTAGGGTTCAGGGTGGGTTTGGGTTTTAGGGTGCTAAGAGTAATTTTAGGGTTCAAGGTGGGTATGGGTTTTGGGGTGCCAGGGGTAATTTTAGGGTTCAGGGTGGGTATGGGTTTTGGGGTGCCAGGGGTAATTTTAGGGTCCAGAGAGGGTATGGGTTTTTGCGTTGCCAGGGGTAATTTTAGGGTTCAGGGTGGGCTTGGGTTTTGGGGGGCCTTGGGTAATTTTATGGTTCAGGGTGTGTTTGGATTTTGGGGGGCTAGGGTTAATCTTGGAGTGCAGGGTGGGTATGGGTTTTGGGGTGTCAGGGTTAATTTTGGGGTACAGGGTGGGTTTGGGTTTTGGGGTGCCAGGGGTAATTTTAGGGTTCAGGGTGGGTTTAGATTTTTGGGGTGCCAGGGGTAATTTTAGGGTTCAGGGTGGATATGGGTTTTGGGTTGTCAGGGGTTATTTTAGGGTTCAGGGTGGTTTGGGGTTTTGTGGTTCAAGGGTTAATTTTGGGGTTCATGGTGTGTTTGGGTTTTGGGGTGCAAGGGTTAATTTTGGGGTTCAGGGTGGGTATGGGTTTTGGGGTGTCAGGGGTAAATTAAGGGTTTAGGGTGTGTTTGGGTTTTGGGGTGCAAGGGTCAATTTTAGGGTTCAGGGTGTGTTTGGGTTTTGTGGTGCAAGGGTTAATTTTGGGGTTCAGGGTGGGCATGGGTTTTGGGGTGTCAGGGGTAATTTTAGGGTTCAGGGTGAGTTTGGGTTTTGTGGTTCAAGGGTTAATTTTGGGGTTCAGGGTGTGTTTGGTTTTGGGATGTCTGGGGTAATTTTAGGGTTCAGGGTGTGTTTAGTATTTGGGGTGCAAGGGTTAATTTTAGGGTTCAGGGTGTGTTTGGTTTTTGGGGTGCCAGGGGTAATTTTAGGGTTCAGGGTGGGTTTGAGTTTTGGGGTGCCAGGGTTAATTTTGGAGTTCAGGGTGTGTTTGGGTTTTGGGGTGCAAGGGTTAATTTTAGGGTTCAGGGTGTGTTTGGGTATTGGGGTGCAAGGGTTAATTTTGGTGTTCAGGGTGGGTATGGGTTTTGGGGTGTCAGGGGTAATTTAAGGGTTCAGGGTGGGTTTGGGTTTTGGGGTGAAAAGGGTAATTTTAGGATTTAAGGGGGTATAGGTATTGGGGTAGTAAGGGTAAGTTTAGGATTTTAGGGGGTATGGGTACTGGGTAGTAGGGGTAACTTTAGAGTTTTAGGGGTATGGGTGTTGAGGTAGTAAGGGTAATTTTAGAGTTTTAGGGGTAAATAAATTATATATATATATAGAACATATATATATATATATATATATATATTCACTGAAAAAACCATAGGTTTCAGGCACGTTATAGTTAGAAATTAGTATTTAAAAAACCTTAGAAATTCACTGAAAAAACCATAGGTTTCAGGGGCGTTATAGTTAGTTGGACATTTCACTCGTACAAAACCATAGAAATTCCCCCGTTATGGTTAGTTCAGCTAACTATAACTTGCGCGCCCGCAATGCACTGCTCATGACGTCACATATTACATCACTCATGACATGGTCAGTGACATCACTCATGACATCACTGATGACATCTCAAATGACATCACTGATGACATCACTGATGACATCATCCTTGTGATAGAGTGGCAGACCTCCTCTCACCCTAATATAACCTTTGATACACACACTCAAAAATACAAACTAACATTTTCAAAACAATGGACATACCAATACCAGTTACAACACACCTATTCAGTAATTCCAAGATCTACACACACATCCACTCATTCACCAACAGTCCCTATACAGTCACTCATACATGTACTCACTCATCATATGTACTCATACACCTATACATCCTGTTACACACCGCCACTCATCCATAGAGTTACTCACACATAGTCACACATGCAAACAAAGTATCAAACATCCATTTACTTGCATATACAGTTATACACACACTACCACACTTACTTCTACAGAAACTTACACATACTTACTCTCTTAAACAATCACTTATAGAAACACCTACTTATTTGTCCAGGAATTCTTCCAATCTCTCACTCTCACATATACTAGTTTAAAACATATATAGTTACTCATAAAGACACTATTGAGACAGTCATTCACTCACTAACACACCCATACACATACTCATCCACCTATACAGTCCTGCACACATGCTGTCTTCAACACATACAAACAGTGAGTCACTCATTCATGCACTATGCACTAAGTAATACCCCCCACCGAACCATACAGACACTCAGACACTCATACTGATACTCAAAAACCAACTAATAACCCATATAGACACTCATGTAGCTACTCACCAACCCATGCAGCCACTTATACACAAAGTGAGAGACTGATACAGATATTTTCATATTTAAACATTACTCACTAACCCATGTATTCACTAAGATACACTTAGTCAGTTATACAATCAATTTTACAAAAAAATCATCCATTTAGATACTTATATACCCATTTATTCTTCCATCGACCTTGGGATATACATATATAAAACATATTTAATTTTCAGAAAAACACACATTCACTGGATGATGTCATCAGTGATGTCATCAGTGATGTCATTTGAGATGTCATCAGTGATGTCATGAGTGATGTCACTGACCATGTCATGAGTGATGTAATATGTGACGTCATCAGCAGTGCATTGCGGGCGCGTGAGTTATAGTTAGCTGAACTAACTATAACGGGGAATTTCTATAGTTTTGTACGAGTGAAATGTCCAACTAACTATAACGCCCCTGAAACCTATGGTTTTTTCAGTGAATTTCTAAGGTTTTTTAAATGCTAATTTCTAACTATAACGTGCCTGAAACCTATGGTTTTTTCAGTGAATTTCTAAGGTTTTTTAAATGCTAATTTCTAACTATAACGTGCCTGAAACCTATGGTTTTTTCAGTGAATATATATATATTTATTATACTATGCTTAAAACTCCAACCTTCCCCGACCTCACAGGAACAGGACCAGGAACAGGAGCACAGACCACAGAGTAGGTGCAGATTTTTGTTAGTTTATTTCATCACCCAATTCCACCATCAGCATGACGCGTTTCGACCCCGGAGGGCCTTGATCACATGACACGAAACACAGTACATGGTTGGTTTAAATACCCTAGTGCATCATTTCCTGTTGTATTTTCAGTTTTTTTATATATTTCTCATTTCATTTTTTTAAAAATTAAAGTGACAAGTGCCCGAGCAAAAGTTGTGCAAAGTATCGCAAGAAATATATACAAAATTAATTTGTTATTTTGTTAAATGCCATCAGGAATTTAAACCTGTGGCATAAATGAATTGTATATCGTTCAGGTTTCAATACCAATTCCATGGACTAATGAAAAAAATGATACTAGATAAATCCAAGCCATTATTTACCACAGTGTTACATTTGATATACATAAACATATAAATACATGTAAATAAATAGATATAAATATAACGTTATTAAAAGCATTATTAAAAGACTATAAATAGTTCCATTGTAATATGCTTTTCTAAAAGTGGCAATGCACATTGAAAGTACTGCTGCTATATACAAAAAAATATACTTCAAAGAACCCATTGTCTTTAAAGTGCTAGTGCATAATACAGTACTTAAAATAGTTTGTCAAAAATATGTTGACATATACTAAAAAAGTGCTTATTTGGCTCGCTAGATAAAGTGCAAATGCCTAGTTCATTGTTCGTCCAATGCGATTACTAATACTTTTCAATTTTGCTATTGCTCGGACCTCAATTTTGTGCAAAAAACATCTAATTGATAAATACCCAATAAAAACCCCTTAATAAAACCATGTAAAAATGTGTGTGTAAAAAGAATATAAAAAGTTAGCGGCTGTTTTAAATCCTGATCGTTTTAATATACCCTTCAAGATAATTTCCAAAATTGAAACTAATAATTGTTCAATATTAAATGTAAAAAGTTTCAAAACATATCTTAAGGTTTTTTCACTCAATATCATTATCATATTTAGAGGCAAGTGTAAAGTTCTTCTGTTACGTTAAGGCCCCCAGGGGCCTTGGTATCGAGATCAATTATGTAGCGGGTTTCTAGTTGCCTTAACAATTTCTCCCTGTCTCCTCCTCTTTTGTTGGGGGGGATGGCATCCAATAAATAGTATTTAAGGTATTTGGGATCGGCATTGTGAGCTTCATCAAAGTGTCGTGCCACGGGATATGCTGTGTCTTTGTTCTTAATTGCCCTAATGTGCTGGAGTATCCTCTTGTGCCCTTGTAGTTTTGTGCTACCTACATATCGTAGGGCACAGGGACACTCCAGCACATAAACCACATGATCAGACTTACAAGTGAGGGCTTTGTTAATTTCCCTTTCCTGCTCACTAAATGGGGTACTATAAGTGGTCTTTTTAGTACCGTGATGGCACGCTTTGCAAGTTTTGCATGGAAAGAAACCTTTCCTTTGGGTTAGCCATGTACCCCCTGTCGGAGTAAACGGGTCATTGCGTACTAAAACATCTTTCATAGATGATGCCCTACTGTATGTAATGGCAGGGTTTTTTGGGAGCAGGTGACCAATTATTGGATCATCTCGAATAATGGGCCAATTCCTTTTAATAATATTTCTAATGGCCTTTTCCTGTCTGTTATATTCGAGAATGAATCTAAATGTAGAGGTCTCTTCAATGTCCGTATCAGTAATCTTGAGAGATTTATTGACAAGACTCTCCCTGGACACTGAATTGCTTTTGTTAATCGCATTGTCAATGCAGTTATGTGTATAGCCTCTGGCAAGAAACCTCTCCTTACTGGCCTGTTGTGCTAATTTAAGTTCGTCCTCCCGACTACAGATACGTTTGATGCGAAGCATCTCCCCATAAGGTATGCTATATATCAAATGCCGGGGATGGGCACTGCCAGCATGTAGTACCGCGTTACCTGCAGTCGATTTTCTATGCAACTTTGTTTCCATATGTCCATCTTTGATGTAGATTTGAACATCTAAAAAATTTACAGTAGTAGGGCTAATGGAGGCTGTAAAGTGTAAGTTGAGACTATTTGTGTTCAGTTCATCTACAAATTGTTTTGCTTCATTGGTAGAACCTTGCCAAACAATAAAAAGATCATCTATAAATCTTAGCCATTTTTTGACCTTTGTGTTAAAAGTAACGGTATGCTCATTTTGTAAAACCAGCTCCTCCCACCAGCCCATGTGTAAACACGCATAGCTGGGGGAGAAGCTGGCTCCCATCGCTACACCACGTTGTTGTAAATACAACACATTCTGAAATAGAAAAATATTATTATTTAGACAAAAGTCCACCATATTGATAAGCATTTTGTTATGTTCTATGCAGTTGGATGGTCTTTTGGCCAGGTAGTGGTTTAATGCCTTCACCCCGTCATGGTGGTGGATGGAAGTATAAAGCGACGACACATCCATTGCAATGAGTAAATAGTCAGCTTGCCATTCCACATTTTGGATCTTGGAAAGAAAATCGCCGGTGTCTTTTATATAGGAAGGCAGATTTTGAACAAATTCTTGAAGGTAATAATCTACATATTGTGAGGTTCTTTCCAAAAGGCTGTTCCGGGCAGAAATTATAGGCCTGCCTGGTGGTTTTGCAGGGTTCTTATGTATTTTTGGTATAAAGTATAACACTGGGGTCACTGGCTTGTCATTGCGTAAAAACTTATATTCCTGAATTGATAGTAGACCTGCATTTTTCCATGCTACTAGTCTCATATAGTAATCATTGTAAATGCATTTAAGTTTGAGATGGTCGCTGCGATGATAGCAGGTTCTGTCTAGTAATTGACTCATTGCCTCCTTTACATAATCGCTCTTTTTCCATAGGACAACATTTCCACCCTTGTTTGCATTGCGGATAACTATGTCATTGTTATTTTTTAATTCATTCATTAGCGCATAGTATTTGAGTTCATCCTTGTTGGAACGACGTCTTGCATTCTTCTGTACTCGATGATTGAGCCGCTTTATGCCTATGATCAAATGTTCTTGGAAGATTTCAATTGAACGCCCTTGTGGTGATGGGATTGAAGGTGGATCTTGGTTTAAAAGGAGTCATCCTTGGAGCTAATCGGACTGGAGTTTGCGCTGGAGTAGTAATCCTTTCACTATTTTGTGTTGCAGTTACGTTTTCATTTACCAGCTAATAACCCATATAGACACTCATGTAGCTACTCACCAACTCATGCAGCCACTTATACACAAAGTGAGAGACTGATACAGATATTTTCATATTTAAACATTACTCACTAACCCATGTATTCACTAAGATACACTTAGTCAGTTATACAATCAATTTTACAAAAAACAATCATTCATTTAGACACTTATATACCCATTTATTCTTCCATCGACCTTGAGATATACATATATAAAACATATTTAATTTTCAGAAAAACACACATTCACTGGATGATGTCATCAGTGATGTCATCAGTGAGGTCATTTGAGATGTCATCAGTGATGTCATGAGTGATGTCACTGACCATGTCATGAGTGATGTAATATGTGACGTCATCAGCAGTGCATTGCGGGAGCGCGAGTTATAGTTAGCTGAACTAACTATAACGGGGGAATTTCTATGGTTTTGTACGAGTGAAATGTCCAACTAACTATAACGCCCCTGAAACCTATGGTTTTTTCAGTGAATTTCTAAGGTTTTTTAAATGCTAATTTCTAACTATAACGTGCCTGACACCTATGGTTTTTTCAGTGAATTTCTAAGGTTTTTTAAATGCTAATTTCTAACTATAACGTGCCTGAAACCTATGGTTTTTTCAGTGAATATATATATATTTATTATACTATGTATACATGTGAAAATGTCTCGGTCCCCTGTTTGCCTCGGTGGCACGGAAAAGATGGGTGGAACTGACGTCAGCACGCCGACGAGGTCCTCTTATGGCTCCGATGACGTCATACGGTGTCACGAACGGAGCCGTGCTATTATGACGTCCTCGTTGACGTGGGAGAGCTAGGAAAGAATTTCCGTGGAATGCTGGTGCAGGGGATATTCACCTAAGTGTTCAGGCTAGTCCTTTGGGAGCAACTGTTTATGTTGCCACTCCAGAAACCGAAACCAGTGATCCGAGGGCAGAGGCCCTGCAGATGGCACACGAGGTGGGGTGCCCAGTCGTGTGCACCGGCGGGGCAGCGAAGTGACAAGCACCACAACCCACAAAAAAGGTAACGAGGGCACTGAATAACACAGGATCTTCTCTTTGTATCTGGCAGGAACAACGAAGTTAAAATGCCCTAGTACCAAAATGTAGAATTAGTGCTACAACGGTCTTCAAGAGGACCTGTGATGCCGCTTCTGCCTCCCGTACCCTGGAGGCGGCACATGGGTCACTCGGTACGGTCATACTGCGGTGGGACGCACACTCGTTAACCTCTCATGGCACTGCTCCACACTTCAGGGAAGACGCTTTCCATTAGCTATGTTTTCTGATGACATGTCGCGCCGGCCCCGTCCAAGAACAGAACTCCTTTAGATCCAAACAGACTCTTCCACTCTCTCACCGGAAGTGAAACCAGGCCACGCGGACATTTTCACAATACAACAGCCGGGAATGCACTTTTCGGTAAAAAAACAACATTCCTTTCTCCTAATTAATCAAATAAACGTCTCACTGAAGAACAGGGGCCAGCTTCGATCGGTAAACAGCCGTTACAACGACTTTTTACTTTGCGATACCATTACAACGCATGCATTACCACGCATGCGTTGTACATCACGAAGTCATTACTACGCATTTTTTAGAACACATGGTCATTTACCACGCATGCCTTTACAACTAATTTTGTTGTAAAGGTATGTATGGTAAATGACCATGCGTTCTAAAAAACATGTAGACGATCCATGTCGATGTAAGGAAACAGAGGCTGTTCCGTTTCCTCACAACGACGTGCACCGCCCCTCAGAAACGACATGAAGCAGGAACCACGAGGAGAGAGGAACCACGAGGAGTGAGAGGTAAGGGGGATTGGGCATGGGGTGGGGGTTTCTTTTCTAGGGTTTAAGGTAGTGCAGTGGTGTTTGGGTAGTGTAGGGGGTCGTGCTGGGGGTAGTGTTTTAGGGTTTAGGGTAGTGCAGTAGTGTAGGGGGTCGTGCTGGGGGTAGTGTTTTAGGGTTTAGGGTAGTGCAGTGGTGTATGGGTAGTGTAGGGGGTCGTGCTGGGGTAGTGTTTTAGGGTTTAGGGTAGTGCAGTGGTGTTTGAGTAGTGTAGGGGGTCATGCTGGTGGTAGTGTTTTAGGGTTTAGGGTAGTGCAGTGGTGTTTGTGTAGTGTAGGGGGTCATGCTGGGGGTAGATTTAGGGTTTAGGGTAGTGCAGTGGTGTTTGGGTAGTGTAGGAGTCATGCTGGGGGTAGATTTAGGGTTTAGGGTAGTGCAGTGGTGTTTGGGTAGTGTAGGGAGTCGTGCTGGGGTTAGTGTTTTATGGTTTAGGGTAGTGCAGTGGTGTTTGTGTAGTGTAGGGGGTTGTGCTGGGGGTAGTGTTTTAGGGTTTATGTTAGTGCAGTGGTGTTTGGGTAGTGTAGGGGGTAGTGCTGGGGTATAGTTTTAGGGTTTAGGGTAGTGCAGTGGTATTTGTGTAGTGTAGGGGGTAGTGCTGGGGGTAGTGTTTTAGGGTTTAGGGTAGTGCAGTTGTGTTTGGGTAGTGTAGGGGTTCATGCTGGGGGTAGTGTTTTAGGGTATGGCAGTGGTGTTTGGGTAGTGTAGGGGGTCGTGTTGGGAGTAGATTTAGGGTTTAGGGTAGTGCAGTGGTGTTTGTGTAGTGTAGGGGGTCATGCTGGGGGTAGTGTTTTAGGGTTTAGGGTAGTGCAGTGGTGTTTGTGTAGTGTAGGGGGTAGTGTTTTAGGGTTTAAGGTAGTGCAGTGGTGTTTGTGTAGTCTAGGGGGTCATGCTGTGGGTAGTATTTTAGGGTTTAGGGTAGTGCAGTCTTGTTTGTGTAGTGTAGGGGGTCGTGTTTTAGGGTATAGGGTAGTGCAGTGGTGTTTGGGTAGTGTAGGGGGTCATGCTGGGGTTAGTGTTTTAGGGTTTAGGGTAGTGCAGTGGTGTTTGGGTAGTGTAGGGGGTCGTGCTGGGGGTAGTGTTTTAGGGTTTAGGGTAGTGCAGTGGTGTTTGTGTAGTGTGGGAGGTCATGCTGGTGGTAGATTTAGGGTTTAGTGTAGTGCAGTGGTGTTTGGGTAGTGTAGGGAGTCGTGCTGGGGGTAGTGTTTTAGGGTTTAGGGTAGTCCAGTGGTGTTTGTGTAGTGTAGGAAGTCGTGCTGGGGGTAGTGTTTTAGGGTTTAGGGTAGTGCAGTGGTGTTTGGGTAGTGTAGGGGGTCATGCTGGGGGTAGTGTTTTAGGGTAGTGCAGTGGTGTTTGTGTAGTGTAGGGGGTCATGCTGGGGGAGTGTTTTAGGGTTTAGGGTAGTGCAGTGGTGTTTGGGTACTGTAGGGGGTAGTGCTGGGGTAGTGTTTTGGGTTTACGGTAGTGCAGTGGTGTTTGTGTAGTGTAGGGGGTCGTGCTGGGGGTAGTGTTTTAGGGTTTAGGGTAGTGCAGTGGTGTTTGTGTAGTGTAGGGGGTAGTGTTTTAGGGTTTAGGGTAGTGCAGTGGTGTTTGTGTACTGTAGGGGGTCGTGCTGGGTTCTAGTGTTTTAGGGTTTAGGGTAGTGCAGTGGTGTTTGTGTAGTGTAGGGGTCGTGTTTTAGGGTTTAGGGTCGTGCAGTGGTGTTTGGGTAGTGTAGGGGGTCATGCTGGGGGTAGTGTTTTTGGGTTTAGGGTAGTGCAGTTGTGTTTGGGTAGTGAAGGGGGTCGTGCTGGGGGTAGTGTTTTAGGGTTTAGGGTAGTGCAGTGGTGTTTGTGTAGTGTAGGGGGTCATGCGGGGGTAGATTTAGGGTTTAGGGTAGTGCAGTGGTGTTTGTGTAGTGTAGGGGGTCGAGCTGGAGGTAGTGTTTTAGGGTTTAAGGCAGTGCAGTGGTGTTTGTGTAGTGAAGGGGTCGTGCTGGGGGTATTGATTTAGGGTTTAGGGTAGTGCAGTTATGTTTGGGTAGTGTAGGGTGTCGTGCTGGGGGTAGTGTTTTAGGGTTTAGGGTAGTGCAGTGGTGTTTGGGTAGTGGAGGGGGTAGTGTTTTAGGGTTTAGGGTAGTGCGCCCAACCTGCCACAATATCCGTGGACAAAGGGGATCCTGACTCTTTGGAACGCTCCGTCAATTGAATAATTTGGGTCAAGGGCCCTACCACGTCCAAGACCTATCAATTCCTTTCTTGGGATCCCTCATATACTTGGAGAAAAAGGTACATAGTTTCTCATCAATTTCAGGCGTGTGTGCCACCTTCCCCTTCAGTGAGGGCCTGGGGCATTCTCCCCTCATCCTATTCCTGACCTCCCTTTCAAGGGGTTGATGGATTTTCCCCACCACATACTCTGCCACTTTGGCGTCAGGTGTCCACTCCGCCGACCTAGGATGGTAAATTTGGGTAGGCTCGAACATGTCCGAGTGGACCCCATCCCCATCCGGGGACTGAGAGGAGTGGGACTCTGGACGCAAGGGACGCCCGAGTCCTTATCCTCATCGGAGGAGAAATCATCGTCCGATTCACCCTCTCCCTCTAAGGGAAACCCGCCGTCGGGGTTTACAATAGTGGTGACAGTGTCGCAATTTTCTTGGGGCCCCTCCTCCTCCCGGCAGGGTGCATGTTTTAGCGTTCGCGCACTCTTGAGGAAGGTCTCCATAAGTTTATCAAATCCTTCCAAGTGCCCCGCGTTATGCTTAACGGCCCTTTTATTCCCCATCTGGGAGCTACTGGGACCCGCCACCACCAGATCTGGGTCACTGAACACCCCAGGGATGCTTTTCGCCAGCTTATCAACCTGATCCCTAAGAGGAGCCAGCGCCTTAGAAATAGCCAGAGAGAGGGCTTGGTCCACTGCTGGAGGGAGAAGTTGGGGGGCCATTCCTCATCCACTTCCTGATAGGAGGAGTAAAAATGGTCTTCTGGAGAAGACATGATAGCTGAGGGTGTGAGCACAGAACAATTGCCCTTAAAATCCTTAAGGCAGCCCCCTCGCCGGTGCTCCAACAGCTGGGCTTTCCCCAAAGCTGTTATAAGAATAGACTGAGGCGCAATACCAATTACCACCACCAGGTGGCGCTGGTCATTAACGTGGCCGTGTGGGAAAATCACCACGTAGCGGTGTCAAAATTAGGCGAGGGTTGGTCGGGAATCAACCGGACACTAAAGGAGTGACCGGATTCCCAAACGCGCATAAAGACCAGCGGGAGCGCTCAACGGAGCTGCCTCGCTCGGACCAGATGCGCCTGACAGGATCTCACCGCGCGCAGAGCACACAGCGGGAGTAACTGCGAGGGGGAGAACGCGCTCGGGCAAGAGCCTGCTGCGCAGGGAATATGAAACAATACCAAGGTAATAATGCTAATAACGTGCACAAGAAACCGCTATACAAACAGCAACAACGTCAGATTAAGCCAAGAATGTAAGGAATGCACTTAACTGACGAGCAGTGAAGAAAGAGGAAGCGGAAGGGACGTCACGATATTATATACGATGGACTGTGATATGATTGGACTATAGTTGCCTTGGAGACTACCCCCTAATGGTTCATGGGTTGTGTAGTCTTTTGTTTAATGATTGTTGTGTTACGTTTTCTTTGAACTGCTATGCAAATAAAGTGAGGAAAGATATGCATAATCCTCGCCTCCATCCTGCCATAGAATTCATTAAACTTTATTTGATCTGATTTAGAAACATAGATCATAAAAGTGTACATAAAAACAGTAAATCCTCTTTCCTAATACAATACAGTGAGAATTAATTAAAACCAGTAGGTAAAAACGGGTGTTACAAAGCCCTGTTCAGAGCAACTTCAGGTTAACAGAATCGTAAAGTTCAATGTTTCGCAAGATCAATCTCATGTACTTCGTGCAAAATACGCAATAAGGGGTCCAAGTAAGATGTAACGCTCCAATACCTGACCAGTTTGCACTATATAAAACTGCAGAAAAACTAAAAATAAAAAGTGTTTTGCACACTTCTGTCATTGGGCTATATGTGGGCTACATCTGGGTGATATTTGTGCTACATTTGGGCTCTTTTTTCTCTGGTGGCCATCTTGGGAGACTTATTTGTTATGAAGTTTCCTAATTTCATCATTTACTGCAGTCTCCTCAGTAGGAAATGCTTTCAGTTTTTTACTTTGATTCCATCAAGAAGGCATTCAGATGTGTCACACATTTGCCATAAATTCAGAATGTTAGCACTCTAGTTGTTCATTAGATCACTGTAGTAAAGCTACTGCTCACCAGGGAGTTAACTGGAAGTCTACTGCTGGTATTGAAAGTGATTGTTTCAGTCTGCATGTCAGACTTTTCTAATGAAATAGAAGAGGATTTGAGATCTCACTTAAAACATGCCCTAAATTATCTTTCTGCAGCACTAACCATAATTTCTATGGCAAAATGAACCCTGTAGGAAGGTGGAATCTGACTATATGGTTGCCCCCACTTTTTTATGGTGTTTTGCTGGTTTATGACTTAGTTGGACTGGGATCCTGCTATTCAGGGCCCCAGTCTATCTGCTTTCTCTGTAAAATGGTTTCCATGTGCCTTAGGCACATCACTGATTGGAATCTGGAGTGCCCTTATAAGTCCCTAGTATATGGTATACTATGTACCAAGGGCATAGGTACCTCAGAGGCCTACCAGGGGCTGCAGCATGAATTATGCCACCCCTGGAAGGCCACCCAAACTGACACCACAGGTCTGCTACTGCAGCCTGGGTAAGGTGGTGCATGCACCCCTTACTGTGATATAGGTTACCTATATCACTAAATACATACACACATATAAACCTATAAGTCACTCCTATGGCAGGCCTTATCAATCCTGAAGGCAGAGTGCATGGTTCCTATGTGAGAGGGTGCCCCTGCATGAGCAGGGCCCCTCTGCAGCGTTCGGAGACCCTTCTCTGATGCTGTTTGTAGTGCAGCCTGACCATATACTCTTAAGCGCATTATAACCTCGCGTTAAATGCTAACTTTGGAATGGCTGCACCTAAACATGTCGTGTTTGGTGTCAAACATCTTGGAATACTACCCCCCCACCAATTCTGGCGGCGGGGGTAGCATTCCACCCTTCTAGAGGGAAAGACATGTTAACTCTGGCTAGCCCGGTAACTTCTTTCTAAAGCCCTGGCATCACAAAATGGATGCTGCTGCCACAGACACGAGTCTGGCCTCCTGCTGCTGGACGAAACTCCGGCAGGGGAGGCCTGGACAATAGGTTTCCTGTCCCAGGGAGGTGTGACCACCTCCCCAGACAGGATAATGTGTATTGGGGCTGGGCGGGAGCACTTTCGGGTGCTTTGAAGTCCTGCACTGGGGGCACATTTGGTGTCCCTGTGCATACCCCAGTTCAAACCGGATCAGGGGCTTGCAGCCCCTGCTTTGGCACGAACTGGACAAAGGGAAAGGGGTGTAGCCACCCCTCTGCCCTGACCCACCCATAGGTGGGGCCACAGAGTAGTCCAACCCCTAAACTTGGTATAAGTATAGGAACCCAGTCCTTAGGACTTTAGATTATCCCTGGACGAAACTCTGAAACAGAATCCTGGACCTTCGATGCTCTACTCAAGATTAGAGGACAGAAGAATCTCCCTTGGGGTCAAGGAGTGACTCCCCTGCTTGGCAGGCACCAAAGACGCATCTGTCCGGTCTGCATTTCTGAAGCTCCCGTCGGACGCCGAAGTCTTTGCATCACCAGAGGTGGATTCTCAGATTTCCCCGAGGTTACCCTGAGTCCCCAGCAAAGCTGAGGCCCGTAGCTATCATGGGTAACGTGAGACCGTGACCCCTGGACACCAAGCTCATTTGCAAGTGCATCCTCTTCTGAGTCTCCCACGAAGTCAGTCTTTGGGCTCCGAGTAGCCCTAGCCTCCAGCACCAACTGCACCGAAGATCACTGGCCTCCACTCCACAAGTGTCCTGTGAGCCAGATCCACGTGCAACGTCTCAAGGCTCCTTTGCGGTCGCTAGCCCGTTGGCTAGTAGCCCTTCACGAAGGCCAATCTTTTTCTTCTTGGGCATCCTGATTGCTCCAGGCCTGCCCTCATTTACCCTCGCTGGGTGAGTTCCTCAGACCTTGCTAGTCTGCACCATCGACGATCTTCATCTTCACCGAGACTTGCCGTTGCCAAGGCTTGTTGGGTCCAATCCGGTCGCCGACACCTCAGCACTCGACAGACATCGTGTACCAGCCTGAATCCTGCTCCTGGTTGCAGACAACGCCTCCTGGACCCCGTGGCTGAAGAGTCAACACAACCGTCAATGCACCTGAAGCACTCGACATCGGTGGGCATCCGCTCATCGCCATCCTGGTCACTGGCTAGTGACCCAGACTCTGTCCCCTCTGCTTTCAGGTTCTTCAGATCTCCGATCCACTCTTGGATCCAACCGGACACTTTCCACTTGGTCGCCAGCAGCACTTTGCAGCAGATCGCCATTCAAATCGACGACGAAACCCGACCCCGAAAGGCACCTATGCACCCGGCTTCCCTGGGTGAGGTAACACGAGTACTCCGGTGCTCCCGTGGGTAGAGACTCTTCAAAGTACTAGTTCTCAAAGGGTTTGCTCCAAGTCCTCCTTTAAGTGTCCCTTTTCTTTAATTTCCTGATCGCGACTTTCTCCATAGAAGTTAACGGCGTATCGCGGTTGTGTATTTACACTGCACGCGTCCCCCGTGGGTCCCCTGTGTCACTACCTTGGGTGGTTCCTTGTGGTCCAAGCACTTCTAGAGGCTCTAGGCCTAGTGTCTATTTCAGTCGTGGTTCTTATACCACTTTATTGGTATATGGTTTGGTACGCCCCTAGGGCCCAAACGTGTATTTGTGCTATTACTGTGTTTAAATAACTTATACTTGTGTATTTCGAACTCTAGCCTCATAAAGAGACTAGAGGGGTGTGTTTAGCAATAAATACATATATTTTGAATATATACCTGGTGTGGTGCTCTTTCATTTGGTCACTCAAGAGATTATAGACTGGTAAAACAAGCTGCTTTACATTCCTTCAAGACTTAGCCTGAAGGCTGCTCTCCATAGCTACCACTAGGATAGCTTTCAATAAGGTTGTCTTTAACCTATCTCCAATAAGGGGTTGTTTGGACTGGTGCAAGGTGCCCACTATAATTAGTGGACAGCATATGCCAGGCCAACTTCTCACATTGGTGTGCAGCGTGTGGGATTCCAGCTTGCTATTGTTTTACCAGATAATCTCAATTGAATTGATCAACTGAAAACCACTAAAGGTACCTAAGGTACATATAATTTAAGCTTAGAATACAGTAAGTTCTACTGAACTTAGAGTTGTGTGTTAAGGGATAGCACACCCTTTCTACAACTCAAGAGAGTTTAGTAGGCCACACTAGAGTAGGTAGTGCATACACCACACCACACTAGTAATGTCTTTAAAGGTAGGATCTAGAGAATCCTTACCAGAAGCCACTGGGCTTCTTCCCTCCAAGTATGATACCCTCCCATTCTTGGAATTGAGAGCATTATGTAACTTGAGGAAATTAAGGACAGGCCAAAGTCCCACCACCCAACACCTTAAAGAGTTGTTGGTGGCTTATGACCTTAGTAAGCCCTTGGGGACTGAAGGGGTAGGAGCTGAGGGTGGGGCAGAAGATGAGGGTGGGACCAGGGGTAGCAATACCCCCAGTCCCCCCTCTGAAACTGGCCAGGAGGGTGACAATGACCCTGACCTGGATAACCCAATCCATCCTGTGGAAGATGAAGAGGATGATCAGGATGATGCCCTCTTTGTCCCCCCAGGAAGGATTATGAGTGTGCCCAGAAAGTCTAGATCTCCTTCTCAGGAGTCTAACCACTCTGGCACCTCAATAGGGAGCTCTGTCTCATCTCATAGGAGGGAATCCTCTCATGAGAGGAGAACAAGGCTGATTCAATATGAGGAAGCTCAGTTTGAACTCAGAAGGAAGCAAGTAGCCTTAGACAGGGAGTCCCTAGATCTCCTTAGAGAGAAAAGAAAGTTGGGACTAGAGTCCCATGGTGGCAGCCATGTCCCTAGAGATAGGGAAAGGTCCTATAACCATAGGAACCTGAGCAAGATTGTCCCTCCCTACCAGAGTGGGGATGACATCCACAAGTGGATGACTGCTCTAGAGAGGGCCTGTAAAGTACAGAAGGTCCCTCAGGAGCAGTGGGCAGCAATCTTGTGGCTCTCCTTTGCTGACAAAGGTAGAGATAAGCTCCTCACTGTTAGAGAGGAGGATGCTGATAATTACAAGGTCTTGAAGAGTGCTCTTATTGATGGGTTTGGCCTAACCACTGAACAGTACAGGTTGAAGTTCAGAGATACCCAAAAAGCACAGACTCAAGACTGGGTAGACTTTGTAGATTGTGCTACTAAGGCTCTGGAAGGTTGGATACATGGCAACAAAGTGCATGACTTTTTAGGATTGTACAATTTGATTATGAGGGAGCAGATCCTTAATAATTGTCAAAACCAGCTTTTGCACCAGTATCTGGTGGACTCTGATCTGACCTCTCCCCAAGAATTGGGAAAGAAGGCAGACAAATGGGTCAGAACCAGAGTGAAAACTAAAAATCAGGGTGGTGACCAGAAGAAAGATTCTACTAAGTCCCAAGAGAAAGGTGGGGACAAATCTAAGGATAAGTCCACTACAGGGCCCCAAAATTCCTCTTCTGGGGGTGGGTCCCAAACTCCTTCTCCTGAAAAGAAACCATATTGCCATGTCTGTAAAAAGCCTGGGCACTGGAAAACTGATCCCAGTTGCCCCAGGATTGGCAATAAAGAAAATGTTCCTCCCACAACTACTACCACCCCTCCTGGTACTACCAGTAGTAATCCTCCAGTTGGGAGTAGTGCACCCAAAAAGTTAGGTGCTTTTGTAAGAGGAACAGAGGTGGGCCCTAGTTTAGACAGGGACCCCTCAACAGACTCCTCTGACTCTGATGGTGGTATAGGATTTGCCACCTTTACCATGGGTCCCACAGCATTGGGCAGGTACAGATTGGAGCCAATAATTAATGGTCAGAAAGCTGTGGCATTTAGGGACACAGGGGCTAGTGTCACCATGGTGGCAGGGAAACTAGTCCCCCTCACCAGCTTTTACCTGAGTTTAAATACCAGGTGACCAACATTGATGGTGTCAGAACAGATCACCCCATGGCCATAGTCAATCTCAGCTGGGAGGGGGTCACAGGCCCAAAAAGAGTGGCAGTGTCCCCAACCCTACCTGTAGATTGCCTGATGGGCAATGATCTGGAAATTTCAGCCTGGGCTGAAGTTGAACACCAAACCCATCTCAGGATGCTGGGCGTCCCTGTAAAGGTTAGTGGGGCTGTGATGGCCACAGCCCCAGCCCAAGATTTTGGAGAGATGGAGCCTGGAAGAATGGCCCACTCTCCCCAAAAGAGAGCACAAGGGTTGAAGAAAAGTCTTCTTCCCTCCAGACAGTAGGTAAGGGTCAGCCTCCTCAGGGAACTGACCCTACCCCTAGTGAAGGAACTGCCCCAGAGTTAGTCAGGCCTGGCCTGGCCACACCCCTGATGGCAGAGGACCCTTCCAAGGTGGTACCCAGTCTGGAGCAGGTAACCTGCCCCTCTCTACCCTGCCTCAGCCAGCCCAGGGCTGCAGAGGTCAGGGAGGTCAGTGGACCCCCAGGGCCCCCTGTCCAGAGGAACCCCCCATCAGCAGATTAGGGGCACCCAGTCTAGTAGCCCTAGCCAGGTGAAAATTCCTCTACACACTGAGGGATCCCCCATACCTTTATGTAGGGACCTCCCCCAGAAGGACTCTGGTAGGCAAGGGCAAACCTGGGACCAGAAGGTTCCAAACCTGCCATGTCCCTCCAGTAGTCCATCCAAAGGGACCCAACCCCCAGCTGTAGGCAGCCAAAGGTTGACCCTTAGAGCAAAGTGCAACTCAGTCATGGAAAGACAGGCATACATGGTGACCAGTGATCTGAGGAAGCTGAGGCCAACATTCCTAGGGCCTCACTTCCCTACTCAGACACCTCACCAGCCTTGTACTTTACCTAAGCACACCACAGGTAGTGATTCCCCATGGTGGAGACCCTCTCATACCCTTAGGGTGAGGTATTGCTTAGTGGACCATAACACAGGGGGCAACCATGCTAGTGCAGGTGCTTCCTTATATGGCCACTTAGTCAATAAATGCTCAACTGGCCAAGGTTAGCCTTATCTCCTTTCGTTTGGGGGGGGTTATGTAGGAAGGTGGAATCTGACTATATGGTTGCCCCCACTTTTTTTATGGTGTTTTGCTGGTTTATGACTTAGTTGGACTGATATCCTGCTATTCAGGGCCCCAGTCTATCTGCTTTCTCTGTAAAATGGTTTCCATGTGCCTTAGGCACATCACTGATTGGAATCTGGAGTGCCCTTATAAGTCCCTAGTATATGGTATACTATGTACCAAGGGCATAGGTACCTCAGAGGCCTACCAGGGGCTGCAGCATGTATTATGCCACCCCTGGAAGGCCACCCAAACTGACACCACAGGTCTGCTACTGCAGCCTGGGTAAGGTGGTGCATGCACCCCTTACTGTGATATAGGTTACCTATATCACTAAATACATACACACATATAAACCTATAAGTCACTCCTATGGCAGGCCTTATCAATCCTGAAGGCAGAGTGCATGGTTCCTATGTGAGAGGGTGCCCCTGCATGAGCAAGGCCCTTCTGCAGCGTTCGGAGACCCTTCTCTGATGCTGTTTGTAGTGCAGCCTGACCATATACTCTTAAGCGCATTATAACCTCGCGTTAAATGCTAACTTTGGAATGGCTGCACCTAAACATGTCGTGTTTGGTGTCAAACATCTTGGAATACTACCCCCCGCCAATTCTGGCGGCGGGGGTAGCATTCCACCCTTCTAGAGGGAAAGACATGTTAACTCTGGCTAGCCCGGTAACTTCTTTCTAAAGCCCTGGCATCACAAAATGGATGCTGCTGCCACAGACACGAGTCTGGCCTCCTGCTGCTGGACGAAACTCCGGCAGGGGAGGCCTGGACAATAGGTTTCTGTCCCAGGGAGGTGTGACCACCTCCCCAGACAGGATAATGTGTATTGGGGCTGGGCGGGAGCACTTTCGGGTGCTTTGAAGTCCTGCACTGGGGGCACATTTGGTGTCCCTAGTGCATACCCCAGTTCAAACCGGATCAGGGGCTTGCAGCCCCTGCTTTGGCACGAACTGGACAAAGGGAAAGGGGTGTAGCCACCCTCTGCCCTGACCCACCCATAGGTGGGGCCACAGAGTAGTCCAACCCCTAAACTTGGTATAAGTATAGGAACCCAGTCCTTAGGACTTTAGATTATCCCTGGACGAAACTCTGAAACAGAATCCTGGACCTTCGACGCTCTACTCAAGATTAGAGGACAGAAGAATCTCCCTTGGGGTCAAGGAGTGCCTCCCCTGCTTGGCAGGCACCAAAGACGCATCTGTCCGGTCTGCATTTCTGAAGCTCCCGTCGGACGCCGAAGTCTTCGCATCACCAGAGATGGATTCTCAGACTTCCTCGAGGTTATCCTGAGTCCCCAGCAAAGCTGAGGCCCGTAGCTATCGTGGGTAAAGTGAGACCGTGACCCCTGGACACCGAGCACATTTGCAAGTGCATCCTCTTCTGGGTCTTCCACGAAGTCATGCTTTGGGCTCCAAGTAGCCCTAGCCTCCAGCACCAACTGCACTGAATATCACTGGCCTCCACTCCACGAGTGTCCTGTGAGCCAGATCCACGTGCGACGTCTCGAGGCTCCTTTGCGGTCGCTAGCCCGATGGCTAGTAGCCCTTCACGAAGGCCAATCTTTTTCTTCTTGGGCATCCTGGTTGCACCAGGCCTGCCCTCACTTACCCTCACTGGGTGAGTTCCTCAGACCTTGCTGGTCTGCACCATCGACGATCTTCATCTTCACCAAGACTTGCCGTTGCCAAGGCTTGTTGGGTCCAATCCGGTCGCTGACACCTCAGCACTCGACAGACATCGTGTACCAGCCCGAATCCTGCTCTTGGTCACCGACAACGCCTCCTGGACCCCGTAGCTGAAGAGTCAACATGACCATCAACGCACCTGAAGCACTCGACATCGGTGGGCATCCGCTCATCGCCATCCTGGTCACTGGCTAGTGACCCAGACTCTGTCCCCTCTGCTTTCAGGTTCTTCAGATCTCCGATCCACTCTTGGATTCAACCGGACACTTTCCACTTGGTCGCCAGCAGCACTTTGCAGCAGATCGCCATTCAAATCGACGACGAAACCCGAACCCGAAAGGCACCTATGCACCCGGCTTCCCTGGGTGAGGTAACACGAGTACTCCGGTGCTCCCGTGGGTAGAGACTCTTCAAAGTACTAGTTCTCAAAGGGTTTGCTCCAAGTCCTCCTTTAAGTGTCCCTTTTCTTTAATTTCCTGATCGCGACTTTCTCCATAGAAGTTAACGGCGTATCGCGGTTGTGTATTTACACTGCACGCGTCCCCCGTGGGTCCCCTGTGTCACTACCTTGGGTGGTTCCTTGTGGTCCAAGCACTTCTAGAGGCTCTAGGCCTAGTGTCTAGTTCAGTCGTGGTTCTTATACCACTTTATTAGGGCCCAAACGTGTATTTGTGCTATTACTGTGTTTAAATAACTTATACTTGTGTATTTCGAACTCTAGCCTCATAAAGAGACTAGAGGGGTGTGTTTAGCAATAAATACATATATTTTGAATATATACCTGGTGTGGTGCTCTTTCATTTGGTCACTCAAGAGATTATAGACTGGTAAAACAAGCTGCTTTACATTCCTTCAAGACTTAGCCTGAAGGCTGCTCTCCATAGCTACCACTAGGATAGCTTTCAATAAGGTTGTCTTTAATCTATCTCCAATAAGGGGTTGTTTGGACTGGTGCAAGGTGCCCACTATAATTAGTGGACAGCATATGCCAGGCCAACTTCTCACAAACCCCCTCATTTTGTTCCTTTTTAAATTAAATGTTTTAAGTGTTACCAGTTTATTCCAATCAAGATGGCTTCAGGTGTGCCATACTTTTGTCATAAGTAAGGCTGTTAGCACTCTAGTTGTTCTTTAGAACACTCTGAGAAGCAGCAGTAGAACACAAAGGAATCAACTGACAGTCTCTGCCCTTGTTGGATGTACATGTTTTACTGAGAATGTCAGACTTCATTCTCACATGACTGAGAAAGATAATGTGAATTTACAGAAAATATGCTCTCATTTTAGCTTCTGGAGCACCTTCCAAAACTGTATGGGACAAGCATGTGAAAATAGTTTTCTCTCAAACATGATTCATGATATCCCAGCAGAAGGTTTTTCACAGGGTAAAATCACCTTAGAACACACCACAATTCCTGAAATTAGTATGGTACCATCAACAAATGAATTCTAATGTAACTAAAGTCTGTTATCACCCTTTATAGTTCTCCTTTTGGTAACCCTCAAAATCTTCGATTCACTACAATGCATTTCAATGGGGTACTATCATTTATATTGGTCCCAAGATGGCTGCCAGCAATTCCAGGATGAAGTGCTGACAGCCAATCAGATCTCACGATGACATGTGTGGTTAGGCTCCGCCCAGATATTGATATGTTTTCTTTTTCAAATTTCTCAGGAACTACTGAACGGATTTACACCATTTAACAAAAAGGGTTCTTTCTGAACCAAGAACTACCTCTTTGCCAAATTTGGTGTAATTCCGTTTAGCAGTTCGGGCTGTAGCTGTCTAAAGTTTCCTATGAAAAATTGCATGGGGAAAACACGTTTTGGGACCCCCCTTTTTTCTCGGCCCCCGCTTGCCGAATCACCCCGAAGCTTTCAGGATATGAGCAGACCGGAGCGCCCCACGAGTTTTGAAAATTTCGCGAAGATTCATCAACCGGCGCCAAAGTTATTGGAAATAGAATGTTGTGAATTTCCTACGGAAAATAGGTCCAAACTATAACTACCTACTGGCGACCGCCAGTAGGTAATTTATAAAATATATCTATCTATCTATATATATATATATATTCACTGAAAAAACCATAGGTTTCAGGCACGTTATAGTTAGAAATTAGCATTTAAAAACCTTTGAAATTCACTGAAAAAACCATAGGTTTCAGACACGTTATAGTTAGAAATTAGCATTTAAAAAACCTTTGAAATTCACTGAAAAAACCATAGGTTTTAGGGACAGTTATAGTTAGTTGGACATTTCACTCGTACAAAACATAGAAATTCCCCGTTATAGTTAGTTCACCTAACTATAACTCGCGCCCCCGCAATGCACTGCTGATGACATCACATATTACATCACTCATGACATGGTCAGTGACATCACTGATGACATCACTGATGACATCTCAAATGACATCACTGATGACATCACTGATGACATCATCCACGTGATAATCTGATGCACCTCCTCACACCCTAATATAACCTTTGATACACCCACTCTAAATTACACACTGCCATTCGCAAAACCATAGACACTCCAACACCAATAACTACATACCCACTCACTGATTCTTAGGTCTACACACACACATCCACTCACTCACCCATACAGTCACTCATAAGTACGGTCACTCAGTACAGGACTATCATATGCACTCATACTCCTATATAGACACTCAAACACCGCCACTCATCCATAGAGGTACTCATACACCTAGTCAGTCATGCAAATAATTAATCACACTGCCATTTACTCACCTATACAGTTATACACACACCAGCTCACTTACTCATACAAATACTAGCACATTCTTACGCTCTTATACAATCACTGATACAAGCACACACTCATCCATACAGTCACTCTCACAATCACACACTCTCGCTTATAGCTATTTATATACTCCAACACACATATATACTGCCTTTCACAAATGCAGTTACTCACACATGTACCACTGGGACATACATTCACTCACTAACACACTCTTACACACACTTACCCACCCATACAGCCTATCACAGATGCACTCTTGAAACCATCCACCCAGTGAATCACCCACTCACACATCTATGCACAGAGTCGCACACACCCCACCCACACAAACACTCAGGCACCCATACAGATACTCAGACAACCAATCAATAACTCATATAGACACTCATGTAGCTATTCACAAACCCATGCAGCCACTTACACAGCAACAGACAGACGGTTACAGACATTCACCCAGTTTAGTCACTAACCCTTGCATTCAGTAAGATACGTTTAATCACTCACTTATAGAGTCAGTCATGCACCTACTAAATCCTTCATCCACACACTTATACACCCACTCATTCTTCAATACACCTTTCCCTATATATTAAAAATATTTAAACTTTACAGAAACACAGTCACTGGATGATGTCATCAGTGATGTCATTTGAGATGTCATCAGTGATGTCATCAGTGATGTCACTGACCATGTCATGAGTGATGTAATATGTGACGTCATCAGCAGTGCAGTGCGGGCGCAAGTTATAGTTAGCTGAACTAACTATAACGGGGAATTTCTATGGTTTTGTACGAGTGAAATGTCCAACTAACTATAACTGTCCCTAAAACCTATGGTTTTTTCAGTGAATTTCAAAGGTTTTTTAAATGCTAATTTCTAACTATAACGTGTCTGAAACCTATGGTTTTTTCAGTGAATTTCAAAGGTTTTTTAAATGCTAATTTCTAACTATAACGTGCCTGAAACCTATGGTTTTTTCAGTGAATTTCAAAGGTTTTTTAAATGCTAATTTCTAACTATAACGCCCCTAAAACCTATGGTTTTTTCAGTGAATTTCAAAGGTTTTGTAAATGACAATTTTTAAATGTATTAATTGTTATATTTATTTTTTTGATACTGATTTACTACATTTTTTTAAACTATTTATTTTTACATATTTTATTTTTTAAATTACATTGTAATTACATTATACATTACATTACAAAATATACTTTCTCAGAATGAATTACTTTAGTTTAAATACTTTGCAAATAGGCAATAGACTTTTAAGTACAGTAGTTACAGTTGTTGCAATGGGCAACACAATTTCAAACACAATGCAACATTGAGCTCAATGTGAATTTCTAGTTAAATGCAATTAGTTACTTTATGGATTACTTTTTCTAACCACAGGACTGGATCCTAGATTCAGTCCTGGGACATCTCCTGTAAACAGTTGAGTAAAAGCGTTTTGGTTACAGTAGTGATTTTTAAGGAATATTATTGTATTTTAAAAGTTGACAGAAACTTTTTCACATAGAATCACCAATGTTATCCTATGGGAGGAAATTCACTTAGAAGGTAAGTAGTGTTATCGTTACTTTTTCTTACTCAGTGGTGGATCCTGTATCCAGCACTGGTGCATCTCCTGTAAACAGTTGAAAGAATGCGTTTAAGTCATACAGGCGATTTTTAAGGAATATTTGTAGTTTGTGAAAATCGACACTTTGAAACTTTTCTGCTGAAAACCAGACAATGGATTCCAATGGAAGGAAATACAAGTTACTGGTAAGTACGGTTAGAATTACTTTTCAGGGTCAGTGCTGGGCTAAAAGATGCAGCACTGGGTTCTCTCCTGATAACAGGTGAGTAAATCGGAATTCGTAGTTCGGCTGATTTTAGAGGAATATTATAAAGTTCCAAAACTCCACACTTAGAAGAATTTCCAAGTGAAACCAGTCAATGTTAGCCTATGGAAGGAAATTCAAGTTACTGGCAAGTACGGTTAAAATTACTTTTCAGGATCAGTACTGGGCTCAAAGATGCAGCACTGAGGTCTCTCCTGATAACAGGTGAGTAAATCGGAATTCGTAGTTCTGCTGATTTTAGAGGAATATTTGTATGTTTCAAAAATCGACACTATGAAACTTTTCTGCTGAAAACCAGACAATGGATTCCTATGGAAGGAAATACAAGTTACTGGTAAGTACGGTTAGAATTACTTTTCAGGGTCAGTGCTGGGCTAAAAGATGCAGCACTGGGTTCTCTCCTGATAACAGGTGAGTAAATCAGAATTCGTAGTTCGGCTGATTTTAGAGGAATATTATAAAGTTCCAAAACTCCACACTTAGAAGAATTTCCAAGTGATACCAGTCAATGTTAGCCTATGGAAGGAAATTCAAATTACTGGTAAGTGCGGTTAAAATTACTTTTCAGGATCAGTATTGGGCTCAAAGATGCAGCACTGAGGTCTCTCCTGATAACAGGTGAGTAAATCGGAATTCGTAGTTCGGCTGATTTTAGAGGAATATTTGTATGTTACAAAAATCGACACTTAGAAACTTTTTCAGCAAAAAGCAGGCAATGATATCCTACGGAAGGAAATTCAAGTTACTGGTAAGTACGGTTAAAATTACTTTTCAGGATCAGTACTGGGCTGAAAGATGCAGCACTGAGGTCTCTCCTGATAACAGGTGAGTAAATCGGAATTCGTATTTCGACTGATTTTAGAGGAATATTATAAAGTTCCAAAACTCCACACTTAGAAGAATTTCCAAGTGAAACCAGTCAATGTTAGCCTATGGAAGGAAATTCAAGTTACTGGTAAGTACGGTTAAAATTACTTTTCAGGATCAGTACTGGGCTCAAAGATGCAGCACTGAGGTCTCTCCTGATAACAGGTGAGTAAATCGGAATTCGTAGTTCGGCTGAATTTAGAGGAATATTTGCACAATGGTGAAGGGAGGGGCGGGGCCTGAGGTGACATCTGTGCAAACGCGCCCCATGGCGCGTTTTAAGTTGGGGATTAAGTCCCTTGAATCATGAGGGTCCCTGGGGTCCAACTAGCCCACCCTGTACCTCCAATATGCGCCAGGAGCTGCGTTGCAGAGAGGTGTTCAGAGGCCACGCCCCTTTTGCACCTCTCTGCAACGCAGCTCTGTGGCGCTTTCTGGACGTACCTGGTGGGCTAGTTGGCCCCCAGGGACCCTCAGGATTGAAGGGGATTTCATTCCCCATCTTAAAATGCACCACGGCAGGGCTTTAAGTGGGGGGGTCTGTGGGGGTCTGAGCACCCCCAGTTTTTTTTTGGAAGCCTCGAAAGGGGTCTCTAGGGCGCTCTATTTTTGGGCCTCAAAGGTCAAAGGTAGGGTGACCAGACGCCCCGTTTTTTGTTTGGTGTTTCGGGTGAGCATGCGCGCGCACTGCTTAAGGCGTGACGTCATTGTAGCAGGAAGGGAAATCCTTTGAAGAGAAACACTTTCTCGGGATGGCACTGTTTGGCTCACAGACTAGAACTTGCTGTGGCAGATACAGTTGATGAGGTTGCCGGGGTCAATCACTTCAAGATTTTCATGGACTCATTGTATGCCACATACAGCATGTCACCAAAAAACCAGAGAGAGCTAAATCTGGCCGCCAGCGAGCTATGTGTACAGCGTCAGAAGATAGGGAAAATGCTTGATGCTAGATGGGTAGCATCCAGTTACAGATCTGTGAAAGCTGTTTGGAACTGCTTCCCTGCCTTGTGCAAACATTTTGAGAATGCTTCTAAAGACCCATCCAGACCCATAAGAGACCGGAGTAAGTATGAAGATCTCTTGAAGAAGCTTACATCCTATTCTTTTATCAGAGATTTGGGGGTAATGTGTGATGCACTTCAAGAGCTCAAAGACTTATCACTCTCCTTACAGAGGAGGGACATTACAATTGTTAATGCCCACAGACTTTTGGTTAGTCAAGTACGTATATTAAGAGCAATGAAGGACTCACCAGGGGAGTTTGCTTCTGCGGCTCAGAGAGCAGATGACGAGGGCAAATTCAAGAATGTTCCTCTTTTCCATGGTAGAAGTAACTCTGTTGCCCTTAATCAAAATCAGTTTTACCAAAGTCTGTCTGTAAATATCAATAAACGATGTGCCCCGGATTCTGAGAAAGAACTTATAGCCAGCTTCAGTGTGCTAGATGCAGGCAACTTGCCTTCTGGTGATGAATGCATTCTTTATGGTGAAACAGATATCCAGAAACTGTGTTCAGAGTTTCAGCTGCCAGCAAGAGATACTATCCAAGCTTTTAGACTTTTCAAAGATTTTGGTGGAAAGAAAACCCCTGAAGCATTAAAAAAGTTAGTAGTTTGCATGGAAACCCTGCCAGCAAGTAATGCGGATTGCGAGAGAGGTTTCAGCGCAATGAACTTAATTGCTTGTCCAACAAGGGCCTCTCTTCTTGTAGAGACCATTTCTTCATGCTTATGGGTAAAACTCAATGGTCCTCCATTTGAAACATTTGACGCAAAGCTGTATTTAAATAGTTGGCTGGCAAAAGGTAGAAGGTCTGCTGAAGAAAATTGTTGTGAGAAACCCCAGCAAAATAGACACAGTGAATATCTTCAAAGGTTTTGGGAAATCCTGCAATAGATTTCTAAGTAATGTAAATAATTTTTACATGTTTTTTAAAGTGTTTGGTATTTTATGGCTTATACTTAATAAATATACCTTTTTGCCTATTTTATTATCCTTTGCTGGATGCGACTTCATGATTTTCTTAAGCACACAATGCTAGTTATCTTGATTTAGACCACGCCCCTACTCGGATAGGCCACACCCCTTTAAGAAATTTGCCACGCCCCTTTTAGAGCACCCCCAGTTTTTTCCCCCCACTTAAAGCCCTGCGCCACGGGGCCTGTTTGCACACATGTCACCTGAAGCCCCGCCCCCGCCCTTCACCACTGTGCAAACGCGCCCCGTGGCGCGTTTTAAGTTGGGGGATTAAGTCCCCTTGAATCCTGAGGGTCCCGGGGGTCCAACTATCCCACCAGGTACCTCCAGTAAGCGCCAGAGAGCTGCGTTGCAGAGAGGTGTAAAAAGGGGCGTGGCCTCTGTACACCTCTCTGCAACACAGCCCCCTGGCGCATACTGGAGGTTCCTGGTGGGCTAGTTGGCCCCCAGGGACCCCCAGTATTCAAGGGAATTCGTTCCCCCTCTGCAAACCCGCCAGGGGGCGCGTTTGCAGAGTGGTAAAGGAAGGGGGCGGGGCCTGCGGCACAATCGTTTTTTTGGTTTTTTTTTTGTTTTTTTCCTCAAAGGGGGACTGTGTGGCCCCCCTTCCTTTTTCCTTTTTTTGGGCCCTGGGGACCCCATCCCCCAGGGCCTTACCCCTTTTTATTCATTTTTTTTTTTAAACGGGAAGGGGGCCGCGTGGCCCCCTCCCGTGGCCGATTCCGGCCCCGGGGACCCCATCCCCGGGGCATGGCCACTCTTTTATTATTTTTTTAAGGAGGGGGCTGCGTGGCCCCCCTCCCAGGCCACTTATGGCCCCGGGGACCCCATCCCCGGGGCCTGGCCTCTCGTTGGAGACTGTGGGGGTCCCCAATCCCCCACAGTCCCAGCCGGCTCCCCGCCTCCTGCGCGAGCCGCATTGCTTTTCCACATGGGGAGCAGCTAACATGCTGCTCCCCGTGTGGAAAGCAGTTGGTTTGCATTTTGAAAGAGAGAGCAGGTTTCCTGCTCTCTCTTTCAAAATGCAAACCAAGCTTGCTATGACAGGACGGAGCCGCGATGCTCCCGTCCTGTCATAGCAAACTACAGTGTCCCGGGGTAGGCACCCCGGGACACTGCAGGAGCCGGCCCTGGGGGTGGTGGTCCCCAGGGCCATCACTGGCTCCAGGAGGGGGCCGCGCGGCACCCCTCCCAACATGTTCAAAGCCCCGGGAGGTGATGGTCCCTGGGGCTCTGGGGTCCGTAACGGACCCCCATATTTAAATCTTTAGTGCCCCGGGAGGTGGCAGTCCCCGGGGCATGTGGGGGGCTGGAGCCCCCCCACACAGGTTTTTTATTTTTAAAAAAAACAGCCCCGGGGGGTGGCGGTCCCCGGGGCAGCGGGAGGGCGCACAGCCCTCCCGCCATCATTTTTTTTTAAAAGCCCCAGGGGTGGCGGTCCCCGGGGCTTCGGGGGCCTTAGAGGCCCCCCCATAAACAATAAACCCACCCCCCGCATGCCCCCGGGACTTGGGCCACCCGGGGTCAAATTTGCATCGAAGCGCGGGAGACCGCGCTTCGATTTTTTTTTTTCTGGTAGGATCCGCGCACCCTGCCGATTTAAAAAAAAATAAAAAATGCTTTTTTCTGCCCAGAGGGTCCTTGTGGGACACCCTGAGCAGACCTAGGGGGTCAGGGTGTTTCTACCCTGCCCCCTTTGTGCGTTTTGCGCACTTGTTTCTTTTTTTTTTTCTCGGCAGGATTCGCGCACCCTAAGCGCATCCTGCTGATTTTTTTTTTTTTTAAATGCTTTTTTCTGCCCAGGAGGTCCTTGTGGGACCCCCTGAGCAGACCTAGGGGGTCAGGGTGTTTCTACCCTGCCCCCTTTTTGCGCTTTGCGCACTTGTTTCTGTCCCTCGGTTCTACCGAGGGACAAAATGGCTGCCAACACTTCCTGATTTGGAGTGTTGACAGCCAATTAGCATGCCGCTCGTGATCGGGAGGGTGCGCGAATCCGACGCGGCCATAGATATTTATGTGATTTTCCTTTTGATTTTCACAGGAACTACTGAACGGATTTACACCATTTAACAAAAAGGGTTCTTTCTGAACTAAGAACTACCTCTTTGCCAAATTTGGTGTAATTCCGTTCAGCAGTTCGGGCTGTAGCCGTGGCTAAAGTTTCCTATGGGCAAATGAATGGGGAAAACACGTTTTGGGACCCCCCTTTTTTCTCGGCCCCCGCTTGACGAATCACCCCGAAACTTTCAGGGTAGTAGCGGACCGGAGCGGGCCATAAAGTTTGAAAATGTCGCAAAGATTCGTCAACAGACGCAAGAGTTATTTCAAATAGAATGTCGCGGATTTCCTATGGAAAATAGGTCCTAACTATAACTATCTACTGGCGACCGCCAGTAGATAATATATCTATCTATCTATCTATCTATCTATATATATATTCACTGAAAAAACCATAGGTTTCAGGGGCGTTATAGTTTGTTGGACATTTCACTCGTACAAAACCATAGAAATTCCCCCGTTATAGTTAGTTCAGCTAACTATAACTCGCGCGCCCGCAATGCACTGCTGATGACGTCACATATTACATCACTCATGACATGGTCAGTGACATCACTCATGACATCACTGATGACATCTCAAATGACATCACTGATGACATCACTGATGACATCATCCTTGTGATAGAGTGGCAGACCTCCTCTCACCCTAATATAACCTTTGATACACACACTCAAAAATACAAACTAACATTTTCAAAACAATGGACATACCAATACCAGTTACAACACACCTATTCAGTAATTCCAAGATCTACACACACATCCACTCATTCACCAACAGTCCCTATACAGTCACTCATACATGTACTCACTCATCATATGTACTCATACACCTATACATCCTGTTACACACCGCCACTCATCCATAGAGTTACTCACACACATAGTCACACATGCAAACAAAGTATCAAACATCCATTTACTTGCATATACAGTTATACACACACTACCACACTTACTTCTACAGAAACTTACACATACTTACTCTCTTAAACAATCACTTATAGAAACACCTACTTATTTGTACAGGAACTCTTCCAATCTCTCACTCTCACATATACTCACTTATATTCACCAATACTCACATATACTAGTTTAAAACATATGTAGTTACTCATAAAGACACTATTGAGACAGTCATTCACTCACTAACACACCCATACACATACTCATCCACCTATACAGTCCTGCACACATGCTGTCTTCAACACATACAAACAGTGAGTCACTCATTCATGCATCTATGCACTAAGTAATACCCCCCACCGAACCATACAGACACTCAGACACTCATACTGATACTCAAAAACCAACTAATAACCCATATAGACACTCATTTAGCTACTCACCAACCCATGCAGCCACTTATACACAAAGTGAGAGACTGATACAGATATTTTCATATTTAAACATTACTCACTAACCCATGTATTCACTAAGATACACTTAGTCAGTTATACAATCAATTTTACAAAACAAAATCATCCATTTAGACACTTATATACCCATTTATTCTTCCATCGACCTTGAGATATACATATATAAAACATATTTAATTTTCAGAAAAACACACATTCACTGGATGATGTCAACAGTGATGTCATCAGTGATGTCATTTGAGATGTCATCAGTGATGTCATGAGTGATGTCACTGACCATGTCATGAGTGATGTAATATGTGACGTCATCAGCAGTGCATTGCGATGCGCGCGAGTTATAGTTAGCTGAACTAACTATAACGGGGGAATTTCTATGGTTTTGTACGAGTGAAATGCCCAACTAACTATAATGCCCCTGAAACCTATGGTTTTTTCAGTGAATTTCTAAGGTTTTTTAAATGCTAATTTCTAACTATAACGTGCCTGAAACCTATGGTTTTTTTAGTGAATTTCTAAGGTTTTTTAAATGCTAATTTCTAACTATAACGTGCCTGAAACCTATGGTTTTTTCAGTGAATATATATATATTTATTATACTATGTATACATGTGAAAATGTCTCGGTCCCCTGTTTGCCTCGGTGGCACGGAAAAAATGGGTGGAACTGACGTCAGCACGCCGATGAGGTTCTCTTATGGCTCCGATGACGTCATACGGTGTCGCGAGCGGAGCCGTGCTAATATGACGTCCTCGTTGACGTGGGAGAGCTAGGAAAGAATTTTCGTGGAATGCTGGTGCAGGGGATATTCACCTAAGTGTTCAGGCTAGTCCTTTGGGAGCAACTGTTTATGTTGCCACTCCAGAAACCGAAACCAGTGATCCGAGGGCAGAGGCCCTGCAGATGGCACACGAGGTGGGGTGCCCAGTCGTGTGCACCGGCGGGGCAGCGAAGTGAAAAGCACCACAACCCACAAAAAAGGTAACGAGGGCACTGAATAACACAGGATCTTCTCTTTTTATCTGGCAGGAACAACGAAGTTAAAATGCCCTAGTACCAAAATGTAGAATTAGTGCTACAACGGTCTTCAAGAGGACCTGCGATGCCGCTTCTGCCTCCCGTACCCTGGAGGTGGCACATGGGTCACGCGGTACGGTCATACTGCGGTGGGACGCACACTCGTTGACCTCTCATGGCACTGCTCCACACTTCAGGGAGGACGCTTTCCATTAGCTATGTTTTCTGATGACATGTCGCGCCGGCCCCGTCCAACAACAGAACTCCTTTAGCTCCAAACAGACTCTTCCACTCTCTCACCGGAAGTGAAACCAGGCCACGCGGACACTTTCACAATACAACAGCCGGGAATGCACTTTTCGGTAAAAAACACATTCCTTCCTCCTAATTCATCAAATAAACGTCTCACTGAAGAACAGGGGCCAGCTTCGATCGGTAAACAGCCGTTACAACGTCTTTTTACTTTGCGATACCATTACAACGCATGCATTACCACGCATGCGTTGTACATCACGAAGTCATTACTACGCATTTTTTAGAATGCATGGTCATTTACCACGCATGCCTTTACAACAAATTTTGTTGTAAAGGTATGTATGGTAAATGACCATGCATTCTAAAAAACATGTAGACGATCCATGTCGTTGTAAGGAAACAGAGGCTGTTCCGTTTCCTCACAACGACTTGCACCGCCCCTCAGAGACGACGTGAAGCAGGAACCACGATGAGAGAGGAACCATGAGGAGTGAGAGGTAAGGGGGATTGGGCATGGGGTGGGGGTTTCTTTTCTAGGGTTTAGGGTAGTGCAGTGGTGTTTGGGTGGTGTAGGGGGTCGTGCTGGGGGTAGTGTTTTAGGGTATAGGGTAGTGCAGTGGTGTTTGGGTAGTGTAGGGGGTCATGCTGGGGGTAGTGTTTTAGGCTTTAGGGTAGTGCAGTGGTGTATGGGTAGTGTAGGGGGTCGTGCTGGGTTAGTGTTTTAGGGTTTAGGGTAGTGCAGTGGTGTTTGAGTAATGTAGGGGGTCATGCTGGTGGTAGTGTTTTAGGGTTTAGGGTAGTGCAGTGGTGTTTGTGTAGTGTAGGGGGTCATGCTGGCGGTAGTGTTTTATGGTTTAGGGTAGTGCAGTGGTGTTTGGGTAGTGTAGGGGGTCGTGCTGGGGATAGATTTAGGGTTTAGGGTAGTGCAGTGGTGTTTGGGTAGTGTAGGGAGTCGTGCTGGGGGTAGTGTTTTAGGGTTTATGTTAGTGCAGTGGTGTTTGGGTAGTGTAGGGGGTAGTGCTGGGGTAGTGTTTTAGGGTTTAGGGTAGTGCAGTGGTGTTTGTGTAGTGTAGGGGGTAGTGCTGGGGGTAGTGTTTTAAGGTTTAGGGTAGTGCAGTGGTGTTTGGGTAGTGTAGGGGGTAGTGCTGGGGTAGTGTTTTAGGGTTTAGGATAGTGCAGTGGTGTTTGTGTAGTGTAGGGGGTAGTGCTGGGGGTAGTGTTTTAAGGTTTAGGGTAGTGCAGTGGTGTTTGGGTAGTGTAGGGGTTCATGCTGGGGGTAGTGTTTTAGGGTTTAGGGTATGGCAGTGGTGTTTGGGTAGTGTAGGTGGTCATGCTGGGGGTCGATTTAGGGTTTAGGGTAGTGCAGTGGTGTTTGTGTTGTGAGTGGGTCGTGCTGGGGGTAGTGTTTTAGGGTTTAGAGTAATGCAGTGGTGTTTGTATAGTGTAGGGGGGTTTAGGGTAGTGCAGTGGTGTTTGTGTAGTGTAGGGGGTTATGCTGGGGGTTGTGTTTTAGGGTTTAGGGTAGGGCAGTGGTGTTTGTGTAGTGTAGGGGGTAGTGTTTTAGGGTTTAGGGTAGTGCAGTGGTGTTTGTGTAGTGTAGGGGGTCTTGCTATGGGTAGTGTTTTAGGGTTTAGGGTAGTGCAGTTGTGTTTGTGTAGTGTACGGGGTCGTGTTTTAGGGTATAGGGTAGTGCAGTGGTGTTTGGGTAGTGTAGGGGTCATGCTGGGGTTAGTGTTTTAGGGCTTAGGGTAGTGCAGTGGTGTTTGGGTAGTGTAGGGGGTCGTGCTGGGGGTAGTGTTTTAGGGTTTAGGGTAGTGCAGTGGTGTTTGTGTAGTGTGGGAGGTCATGCTGGGGGTAGATTTAGGGTTTAGTGTAGTGCAGTGGTGTTTAGGTAGTGTAGGGAGTCGTGCTGGGGGTAGTGTTTTAGGGTTTAGGGTAGTCCAGTGGTGTTTGTGTAGTGTAGGGAGTCGTGCTGGGGGTAGTGTTTTAGGGTTTAGGGTAGTGCAGTGGTGTTTGGGTAGTGTAGGGGGTCGTGCTGGGGTAGTGTTTTAGGGTTTAGGGTAGTGCAGTGGTGTTTGTGTAGTGTAGGGGGTCATGCTGGGGGTAGTGTTTTAGGGTTTAGGGTAGTGCAATGGTGTTTGTGTAGTGTAGGGGGTAGTGTTTTAGGGTTTAGGGTAGTGCAGTGGTGTTTGTGTACTGTAGGGGGTCGTGCTGGGTTCTAGTGTTTTAGGGTTTAGGGTAGTGCAGTGGTATTTGTGTAGTGTAGGGGGTAGATTTAGGGTTTAGGGTAGTGCAGTGGTGTTTGGGTAGTGTAGGGGGTCGTGCTGGGGGTAGTGTTTTTGAGTTTAGGGTAGTGCAGTTGTGTTTGGGTAGTGAAGGGGTTCGTGCTGGGGGTAGTGTTTTAGGGTTTAGGGTAGTGCAGTGGTGTTTGGGTAGTGTAGGGTCAACCAACATGAATTTGTCCTTGTGTGATGTAACCAATGCTCATGTAAAGCACTCCAATACCTGATCAGTCTGCAATATATAAAACTGCAAAAAAACAAAAAATAAAAAGTGTTTTGAACACTTCTGTCATTGGGCTATACGTGGGCTACCTCTGGGTGATATTCGTGCTACATTTGGGCTCTTTTTTCTCTGGTGGCCATCTTGGGAGACTTATTTGTTATGAAGTTTCCTAATTTCCTCATTTACTACAGTCTCCTCAGTAGGAAATGCTTTCAGTTTTTACTTTGATTCCATCAAGAAGGCATTCAGATGTGTCTCACATTTGCCATAAATTCAGAATGTTAGCACTCTAGTTGTTCTTTAGAACACTCTGGGAAGCTGCAGTAGAACACAAAGGCATCAACTAACAGGCTGCTCCTGTTGAAATATAACAGGAAGATATTTGAGATCACACTTGAAAACATGTCCTAATTTTTCTTTCTACAGCACTAACCATAATTTCTATGGCAAAATGAACCCCCTCATTTTGTTCCTTTTTAAATTAAATGTTTTAAGTGTTACCAGTTTATTCCAAACAAGATGGCATCAGGTGTGCCATTCTTTTGTCATAAGTAAGACTGTTAGCGCTCTAGTTGTTCTTTAGAACACTCTGGGAAGCTGCAGTAGAACACAAAGGCATCAACTGACAGGCTGCTCCTGTTGAAATATAACAGGAAGATATTTGAGATCACACTTGAAACATGTCCTAATTTTTCTTCCTACAGCACTAACCATAATTTCTATGACAAAATGAACCCCATCATTTTGTTCCTTTTAAATTAAATGTTTTAAGTGTTACCAGTTTATTCCAATCAAGATGGCTTCTGGTGTGCCATACTTTTGTCATGAGTAAGGCTGTTAGCACTCTAGTTGTTCTTTAGAACACTCTGGGAAGCTGCAGTAGAACACAAAGGAATCAACTGACAGTCTCTGGCATTGTTGGATGTACATGTTTTACTGAGAATGTCAGACTTCATTCTCACATGACTGAGAAAGATAATGTGAATTTACAGAAAATATGCTCCCATTTTAGCTTCTGGAGCACCTTCCAAAACTGTATGGGACAAGCATGTGAAAATAGTTTTCTCTCAAACATGATTCTTGATATCCCAGCAGAAGGTTTTTCACAGGGTAAAATCACCTTAGAACACACCACAATTCCTGAAATCAGTATGGTACCATCAACAAATGAATTCTAATGTAACTAAAGTCTGTTATCACCCTTTATAGTTCTCCTTTTGGTAACCCTCAAAATCTTCGATTCACTACAATGCATTTCAATGGGGTACTATCATTTATATTGGTCCCAAGATGGCTGCCAGCAATTCCAGGATGAAGTGCTGACAGCCAATCAGATCTCACGATGACATGTGTGGTTAGGCTCCGCCCAGATATATATGTGTTTTTACTTTTGATTTTCTCAGCAACTACTGAACGGATTTACACCATTTAACAAAAGGGTTCTTTCTGAACCAAGAACTACCTCTTTGCCAAATTTGGTGTAATTCCGTTCAGCAGTTCGGGCTGTAGCCTTGCATAAAGTTTCCTATGGGAAATTGATTTTTTGACTCTTATTTTTTAATTTCTCCGCAACTACTGAACGGATTTACACCATTTAACAAAAAGGGTTCTTTCTGAACCAAGAACTACCTCTTTGCCAAATTTTGTGTAATTCCGTTCAGCAGTTCGGGCTGTAGCCGTGGCTAAAGTTTCCTATGGGAAAATGCATGGGGAAAACACGTTTTGGGACCCCCCTTTTTTCTCGGCCCCCGCTTGACAAATCACCTCGAAACTTTCAGGGTAGGAGCGGACCGGAGCGGGCCATAAAGTTTGAAAATTTCGCGAAGATTCGTCAACCAACGCAAGAGTTATTTTAAATAGAATGTTGCGGATTTCCTATGGAAAATAGGTCCTAACTATAACTATCTACTGGCAACCGCCAGTAGATAATATACATTTACTTACCTTAAGCACGTTTACCAAGTGTATGCCTTTACCACGCATGCCTTTGCGTTGTAATGGCATGCGTGGTAAAGGCATATGCGTGGTAAAAGTTTGCGATGTAATAGCAACGCGTTGTAACAACTCTTGCGTTGTAATTGCATGCGATGTAATGGCGTGCAATGTATCGTCATATATTCGCACCAAGTGGCATCAAAGTCACACAAGTAGTTCACAAGGGCGCACCGAGCAATTCATTCGAAGACCATCCCATCAGCTGTTCATGTGTCCCAAACAGACACATCAAAGACTTTTAAATTAGCTAAAAATCAGCCTATTGCAAACCCACATAACCTGTACATATGTTACTGGTCTCATGTCACTCAGAACAACTACAGTTAGCTTATAGTGTGCCAGTTATTAAATGTTAGCTCTACTCAGTGTCAGTCTGTGAGATCAGTTAAATGGCGAAAACTCCCTTTGAAAAGTTTACTTTCAGGGTAATGAGGGGATGAATCAATTTCCTGCACAGACATAGATGCAAAAAATACATCAATGTCACAAAATAACTTAAATACCCAGTTATAACGTCATAAAAAGTTCAAGAGCCTCATTTAAGGCCAGTCGGGCCAGCTATTAAGCCACTGTGTTGGCAAAGGCCATGTCTCCACCTTCGGTGGCCCCCGCAAAAATCTACTCACCGTATTTACAGATACTTCCTGTGTCATCAAAAATTTAAGGGATGTCTGATAGAACATCTATTGCAAAAATATTGTGGGGAAAGAATATAAAAGTATCAAAAATACAGAGAACCAAAATTTCGAGACAGTAAGTGCAAATAGGTAAGTATTGATTTACTATTCTTAACTCCACAAATAAGTCCAGCAAAGCCGCCATGTTATGGTTCCCCAGTTTATATTTTTTTTGTTTAAGAGAAACAGCCCTCCCAAAGCAGACATTTTGAAACATATTATCAAGCGGCAGCAATAATTATCGCTGGCCGCGCTTAGCGTGAGATTTGTTATCGCCGGCTATCGCTGGAAATTATCGCCATGCTAGCGCTGTATTAACAACGCTTAGCGCAATGGCGATAATTATTCCAGCGATAGCGGTGTTTTCCATGGAACATCGCTGGTTTTCCAGCGATGTTCCATGGAAAACGGCGATATCCTTGATGATAGGGCCTGTGGTCTTAGCCACACAATCCACCCCCATGTTAGGTATGCCTTAGTCTGGAATTTAACAGACGTTAAATTCCAGCGTTAAGGCATAGTTAACGCGATTTCAAATATCGCTACCCTCGTTGATGATATCGCAAAGCTGGGTTAGCGATATTTTCCCATGGAGTTTTGTCAGGCACGCCTCCTTTGCATCTCATTAACGTTGCGATGCGAGGCGTGCTGACAACGGGCGCTAAGGCAAGGAAACACGCGCTAGCGTGTCCTTGTTAATAAAGCGATAATATTATCGCCGCTTTTCGCCCGAAAACGGACGCTAAAGCGGAGATAATGTTATCGCCAGCCCTTGATAATATGCCCCTTGGTTTTAAAAAACAAACAGTTGATGATACTCACGTCCTGGAGATTTTACCCCAGATCATATGGGTAATTATTAAATTGTCCTGTTTGTGACCACCATGCCTTTCATGGTAGTCGCTAACAGAAGAAAGCATCATTAGAAGGCCTGCAATACTGTTTTGCGTTGCTGTTTTACTGGCAGTCTGCGGCGGTTGGTCGTTGGCTAAGGGTGTCCAATAGTAGAGCCGGCTAATGCTCCACCAATAAATTCCCAGCCGTGCCACCAATTTAAATAAGACAAAAGTACCAGGAGGTGAGAGAAATTAAGGGGCATATTCACAGGCCCCTATCGCCACGTGAACGTCACTTTTCTTGACGTTCCCATGGCGATAGGGCCAGCGCCCTATTCTCAAGGCAGCGTTAACCCACTTAACATGGCTTAAAGCCACGTAAAGTGGCTTAATGCTGCCTTGAGAATAGGGCCCCTTTCACACTAAACTTAGCGTGAAAGGGGGTGTGAATTCGACGCTGCTACCTATTATCAAGGGCGGCGATAATAGGTGGCAGCGCCGAACTTAAGACCAGAAAAATTCTGGTCTTAAGGTGGCGAAACGAGGAGAAATGCTTAATTTCTCCTCGTTTTTGCTATTTCCATGTGTGCTGCCTTGTGCAGCACACATGGAAATAGCAAAATGCCATGGTTTGTTTATGTACAGGAAGGTGTCCCTTCCTGTACATAAACAAACCTTTTAAAAAAATGCTGTTTTGTAACTTACATGTGTGCTGCATGAAGCAGCACACATGTAAGTTACTAAACGGCATTTTAGGTTTGTTTATGTGCAGGAAGGGACACCTTCCTGTACATAAACAAACCTCCCTGCTCGCAGACACCCTTGCACTCTGGTGCAAGGGTGCCTGCGTTGGCGTTAAGTCGTGAGACTTAACGCCTTCGCAGGAGGAAACGCCAGGCTGCACCACATTCTTGAGAATAGGGTGCAGCCTGGCGTTTCCGAAGTGGCCGTGAGAGGCGTTAAGCCAAGGAGGCTAACGCCTCTCACTGCCACTTCCTCGTGAATATGCCCCTAAGTATCTAATGATTTATGGCAGATGTTCTATTTCACCATCTATAAATGAGCCATTATAGCTTATATTGACATTAATTTTATTTTATTTCATTTTATTTTATTGTACTTTATTTTATTTTATTGATGTGCAATAGTGAAGTAAAATTATGCATGCCTTTGCAGTAAATTACTTTAATATCACAAAATGTAGGTAAACAGCCATTACAACGAAAATTTTACAACAAATACCATTACCCTGCATTCCAACACAACGCAACTATCATTACTCCGCAATGCCATTACAACGCATGGCATTACAATGCATATGCATTTACCACGCATGCTTTTACAACGAATTTCGTTGTAAAGGCATGAATGGTAAAGGCATATGTATTTTACATGTAAGTATAAGGCAAGTATAGGCTTTAGGGTTGGTTTTTGGTTTTGGGGTGTAGGGGTATAGGTTTTGGGGAGTCAAGGGTATTTTTAGGGTTCAGGGTGGGTTTGGATTTTGGGTTGTCCAGGGTAATTTTAGGGTTCAGTGTTTGTTTGGGTTTTGGGGTGCCCAGGGTAATTTTAGGGTTCAGGGTTTGTCAGGGTTTTGGAGTGTAGGGGTATTTTTAGGGTTCAGGGTGAGTTTGGGTTTTGGGGTGCCCAGAGTAATTTTAGTGTTTAGTGTGGTTTTGGGTTTTGGGGTGCAGGGGTATTTTTAGGGTTCAGGGTGGGTTTGGGTTTTGGGGTGCCCAGGGTAATTTTAGGGTTCAGGGTTTGTTTGGGTTTTGGGGTGCCCAGAGTAATTTTGGGGTTCAGGGTGTGTTTGGGTTTTGGGGTGTAGGGGTATTTTTAGGGTTCAGGGTGAGTTTGGGTTTTTGGGTGCCCAGGGTAATTTTAGTGTTTAGGGTGGTTTGGGGTTTTGGGGTGCAGGGGTATTTTTAGGGTTCAGGGTGGGTTTGGGTTTTGGGGTGCCCAGGGTAATTTTAGGGTTCAGGGTTTGTTTGGGTTTTGGGGCACCCAGGGTCATTTTAGCGATCTGGGTGGGTTTGGGTTTTGGGGTGTAGGGGTATTTTTAGGGTTCAGGGTGAGTTTGGGTTTTGGGGTGCCCAGGGTAATTTTAGGGATCAGGGTGGGTTTGGATTTTAGGGTTTAGGGCTATTTTTAGGGTTCAGGGTGAGTTTGGGTTTTGGGGTGCCCAGGGTAATTTTAGGGTTTAGGGGGTATGGGTATTGGGGTGGTAAGGATAATTTTAGAATTTTGGGGGTGTATAGTTATTGGGATACAAAGGGTATTTTTTGGGTTTTAGGGGTATTTAAAAATTATATATATATATATATATATTCACTGAAAAAACCATAGGTTTCAGGGGCGTTATAGTTAGTTGGACATTTCACTTGTACAAAACCATAGAAATTCCCCCGTTATAGTTAGTTCAGCTAACTATAACTCGCGCGCCCGCAATGCACTGCTGATGACGTCACATATTACATCACTCATGACATGGTCAGTGACATCACTCATGACATCACTCATGACATCTCAAATGACATCACTGATGACATCATCCTTGTGATAGAGTGGCAGACCTCCTCTCACCCTAATATAACCTTTGATACACACACTCAAAAATACAAACTAACATTTTCAAAACAATGGACATACCAATACCAGTTACAACACACCTATTCAGTAATTCCAAGATCTACACACACATCCACTCATTCACCAACAGTCCCTATACAGTCACTCATACATGTACTCACTCATCATATGTACTCATACACCTATACATCCTGTTACACACCGCCACTCATCCATAGAGTTACTCACACACATAGTCACACATGCAAACAAAGTATCAAACATCCATTTACTTGCATATACAGTTATACACACACTACCACACTTACTTCTACAGAAACTTACACATACTTACTCTCTTAAACAATCACTTATAGAAACACCTACTTATTTGTACAGGAACTCTTCCAATCTCTCACTCTCACATATACTCACTTATATACACCAATACTCACATATACTAGTTTAAAACATATGTAGTTACTCATAAAGACACTATTGAGACAGTCATTCACTCACTAACACACCCATACACATACTCATCCACCTATACAGTCCTGCACACATGCTGTCTTCAACACATGCAAACAGTGAGTCACTCATTCATGCATCTATGCACTAAGTAATACCCCCACCGAACCATACAGACACTCAGACACTCATACTGATACTCAAAAACCAACTAATAACCCATATAGACACTCATGTAGCTACTCACCAACCCATGCAGCCACTTATACACAAAGTGAGAGACTGATACAGATATTTTCATATTTAAACATTACTCACTAACCCATGTATTCACTAAGATACACTTAGTCAGTTATACAATCAATTTTACAAAAAAAATCATCCATTTAGACACTTATATACCCATTTATTCTTCCATCGACCTTGAGATATACATATATAAAACATATTTAATTTTCAGAAAAACACACATTCACTGGATGATGTCATCAGTGATGTAATCAGTGATGTCATTTGAGATGTCATCAGTGATGTCATGAGTGATGTCACTGACCATGTCATGAGTGATGTAATATGTGACGTCATCAGCAGTGCATTGCGGGCGCACGAGTTATAGTTAGCTGAACTAACTATAACGGGGGAATTTCTATGGTTTTGTACGAGTGAAATGTCCAACTAACTATAACGCCCCTGAAACCTATGGTTTTTTCAGTGAATTTCTAAGGTTTTTTAAATGCTAATTTCTAATTATAACGTGCCTGAAACCTATGGTTTTTTCAGTGAATATATATATATATATTTATTATACTATGTATGCATGTTAAAATGTCTCGGTCCCCTGTTTGCCTCGGTGGCACGGAAAAAATGGGTGGAACTGATGTCAGCACGCCGACGAGGTCCTCTTGTGGCTCCGATGACGTCATACGGTGTCACGAGCGGAGCCGTGCTCGTTGACGTGGGAGAGCTAGGAAAGAATTTCCGTGGAATGCTGGTGCAGGGGATATTCACCTAAGTGTTGAGGCTAGTCCTTTGGGAGCAACTGTTTATGTTGCCACTCCAGAACCGAAACCAGTGATCCGAGGGCAGAGGCCCTGCAGATGGCACACGAGGTGGGGTGCCCAGTCGTGTGCACCGGCGGGGTAGCGAAGTGACAAGCACCACAACCCACAAAAAAGGTAACGAGGGCACTGAATAACACAGGATCTTCTCTTTGTATCTGGCAGGAACAACAAAGTTAAAATGCCCTAGTACCAAAATGTAGAATTAGTGTTACAACGGTCTTCAAGAGGACCTGCGATGCCGCTTCTGCCTCCCATACCCTGGAGGCGGCACATGGGTCACGCGGTACGGTCATACTGCAGTGGGACGCACACTCGTTGACCTCTCATGGCACTGCTCCACACTTCAGGGAGGACGCTTTCCATTAGCTATGTTTTCTGATGACTTGTCGCGCTGGCCCCGTCCAACAACAGAACTCCTTTAGATCCAAACAGACTCTTCCACTCTCTCACCGGAAGTGAAACCAGGCCACGCGGACACTTTCACAATACAACAGCCGGGAATGCACTTTTCGGTAAAAAAACCACATTCCTTCCTCCTAATTAATCAAATAAACGTCTCACTGAAGAACAGGGGCCAGCTTCGATGGGTAAACAGCCGTTACAACGACTTTTTTACTTTGCGATACTATTACAACGCATGCATTACCACGCATGCGTTGTACATCACGAAGTCATTACTACGCATTTATTTAGAACGCATGGTCATTTACCACGCATGCCTTTACAACGAATTTTGTTGTAAAGGTATGTATGGTAAATGACCATGCGTTCTAAAAACATGTAGACGATCCATGTCGTTGTAAGGAAACAGAGGCTGTTCCGTTTCCGCACAACGACGTGCACCGCCCCTCAGAGATGACGTGAAGCAGGAACCACGAGGAGAGAGGAACCATGAGGAGTGAGAGGTAAGGGGGATTGGGCATGGGGTGGGGGTTTCTTTTCTAGGGTTTAGGGTAGTGCAGTGGTGTTTGGGTGGTGTAGGGGGTCGTGCTGGGGGTAGTGTTTTAGGGTTTAGGGTAGTGCAGTGGTGTTTGGGTAGTGTAGGGGGTCGTGCTGGGGATAGTGTTTTAGGGTTTAGGGTAGTGCAGTAGTGTAGGGGGTCGTGATGGTGGTAGTGTTTTAGGGTTTAGGGTAGTGCAGTGGTGTATGGGTAGTGTAGGGGGTCATGCTGGGGTAGTGTTTTAGGGTTTAGGGTAGTGCAGTGGTGTTTGAGTAGTATAGGGGGTCATGCTGGTGGTAGTGTTTTAGGGTTTAGGGTAGTGCAGTGGTGTTTGTGTAGTGAAGGGGACATGCTGGGGGTAGTGTTTTATGGTTTAGGGTAGTGCAGTGGTGTTTGGGTAGTGTAGGGGTCGTGCTGGGGGTAGATTTAGGGTTTAGGGTAGTGCAGTGGTGTTTGGGTAGTGTAGGGAGTCGTGCTGGGGGTAGTGTTTTAGGGTTTAGGGTAGTGCAGTGGTGTTTGTGTAGTGTAGGGGGTTGTGCTGGGGGTAGTGTTTTAGGGTTTATGTTAGTGCAGTGGTGTTTGGGTAGTGTAGGGGTAGTCCTGGGGTAGTGTTTTAGGGTTTAGGGCAGTGCAGTGGTGTTTGGGTAGTGAAGGGGGTCTTGCTGTGGGTAGTGTTTTAGGGTTTAGGGTAGTGCAGTCGTGTTTGTGTAGTGTAGGGGTCGTGTTTTAGGGTATAGGGTAGTGCAGTGGTGTTTGGGTAGTGTAGGGGGTCATGCTGGGGTTAGTGTTTTAGGGTTTAGGGTAGTGCAGTGGTGTTTGGGTAGTGAAGGGGGTCGTGCTGGGGGTAGTGTTTTAGGGTTTAGGGTAGTGCAGTGGTGTTTGTGTAGTGTGGGAGGTCATGCTGGGGGTATATTTAGGGTTTAGTGTAGTGCAGTGGTGTTTGGGTAGTGTAGGGAGTCATGCTGGGGGTAGTGTTTTAGGGTTTAGGGTAGTGCAAAGGTGTTTAGGTAGTGTAGGGAGTCGTGCTGGTGGTAGTGTTTTAGGGTTTAGGGTAGTGCAGTTATGTTTGGGTAGTGTAGGGTGTCGTGCTGGGGGTAGTGTTTTAGTACTAATTTTTCTTTCTACAGCACTAACCATAATTTCTATGACAAAATGAACCCCCTCATTTTGTTCCTTTTTAAATTAAATGTTTTAAGAGTTACCAGTTTATTCCAATCAAGATGGCTTCAGGTGTGCCATAATTTTGTCATAAGTAAGACTGTTAGCGCTCTAGTTGTTCTTTAGAACATTGTGGGAAGCTGCAGTAGAACACAAAGGCATCAACTGACAGGCTGCTCCTGTTGAATATAACAGGAAGATATTTGGATCTCACTTAAAACATGTCCTAATTTTTCTTTCTACAGCACTAACCATAATTTCTATGGCAAAATGAACCCCTCATTTTGTTCCTTTTAAATTAAATGTTTTAAGTGTTACCAGTTTATTCCAATCAAGATGGCTTCAGGTGTGCCATAATTTTGTCATAAGTAAGACTGTTAGCACTCTAGTTGTTCTTTAGAACACTCTGGGAAGCTGCAGTAGAACACAAAGGAATCAACTGACAGTCTCTGCCCTTGTTGGATGTACATGTTTTACTGAGAATGTCAGACTTCATTCTCACATGACTGAGAAAGATAATGTGAATTTACAGAAAATATGCTCTCATTTTAGCTTCTGCAGCACCTTCCAAAACTGTATGGGACAAGCATGTGAAAATAGTTTTCTCTCAAACATGATTCATGATATCCCAGCAGAAGGTTTTTCACAGGGTAAAATCACCTTAGAACACACCACAATTCCTGAAATTAGTATGGTACCATCAACAAATGAATTCTAATGTAACTAAAGTCTGTTATCACCCTTTATAGTTCTCCTTTTGGTAACCCTCAAAATCTTCGATTCACTACAATGCATTTCAATGGGGTACTATCATTTATATTGGTCCCAAGATGGCTGCCAGCAATTCCAGGATGAAGTGCTGACAGCCAATCAGATCTCACGATGACATGTGTGGTTAGGCTCCGCCCAGATATATATGTGTTTTCTTTTTCAAATTTCTCAGGAACTACTGAACGGATTTACACCATTTAACCAAAAGGCACGACTCTGAACCAAGGGCTACCTTTTTGCCAAATTTGGTGTAATTCCGTTCAGCAGTTCGGGCTGTAGCTGCGACTAAAGGTTCCTATGGAAAATTGAATGGGGAAAACACGTTTTGGGACCCCCTTTTTCTCGGCCCCCGCTTTACGAATCACCCCGAGACTTTCAGGATAGGAGCTGACCGGAGCGCCCCAACAAGTTGGAAAATTTTGCGAAGATTCGTCAACCGGCGCCAACGTTATTTCAAATAGAATGTTGTGGATTTCCTATGGAAAATAGGTCCTAACTATAACTATCTACTGGCGACCGCCAGTAGATAATATAAATTAAAAAAATATATATATATACTTACCTTAACCACTTTTACAAAGTATATGCCTTTACCACACATGCCTTTGCGTTGTAATGGCATGCGTTGTAAAGGCATATGCGATGTAAAAGTATGCATTGTGTTGGAAACGCATTGTAACAGCACTTGCGTTGTTACAAATGCGTTGTGATGGTATGCATGGTGATGACATGCGGGGTAACATCATATATTCTTAAATAATATTTCTAGACATTCAAACTTCTGTTGTGGCTGGAAGACAATTACCCACCATAGAGGACAGAGCAACCCTGGAGTGTTCTTTATTTAACCATGGATCGTGCACATTTCTGGTCTGAGTGATTCAGTTCCACAAGTTCTGCTCGATGTTCAGGCTTACTTCTTGTTGAGTGGGTCAAATAATAGGAATCTTTGATGGGGTTCTGGAGCGGTCAGCGTCAGTCTAGGGGAATCGTGGGATGGACCAGGTAATATGGAGGAAGTTTAGTCTGGAGAGAGGCAGAAAGGAATGTTACTCCACTTGTCCTTCAATACATCACTTAATCCACCAAGAAAGCCAAATTTACTCAACCATTTGTTTATCTACCAAAATGGCAATCACCAGCTTTCTATCTATACGTCTGCCTGTCCGTCCATCCATCCATCCAATAACCATGGACAGCCTGATGCTTATGAGTTAGGCATTGAGGCCCATATTTATGACGCCTTTACGTTGTCCTTGCGTCATGCAAGGCAACACGAGGACAATGCAAAGGCTTCAGTAACATTTACAAAGTCATGCAAAGCATGATTTGAGTGGCCTGGCTTGGCTTTCTTAATAAATGTAATGCAAAGTAGCTGCTTGCACTGCTTTACGTTACATTAAAACTTGGGAGGCATTTCTTGGATGGAGCATGGATGTTCACATGCATCCACCCATGGATTTTCGTGCATTGCCAGATTTACAAACACTTGCAAACCTGAGAATGCGTCAAAATGCTGCGGCTTCTAACAAGGAGAAATATGGTCCTTCTGCAGCACACATAGAAGGAGGAAAAAGCCTCCGAGCATTGTTTTGCACAGGAATGTGTCCCTTCCTGCACAAAAACAACCCTGGCTGTAATGCAGGCACCCTTGCACCTGGCAAAGGGGTGCCTGCGTTGGAGCTAGGCTAAATTCAGTACGCCAGTACAGGGAGAAGAATGCACCATATTTGAGTGGATTTGGCGTATTCCTGCCCTCTCCCTGTCACACAACTCAGCCCAGCAAGTTGTCTTGCTGCATTGCAGGACTTGTTAGTAAGTCTGCCCCAGGGTTGATCCGGACTATTTCATTTGATCTGCTCTTACTGACACAAGCCTAACCACCAATCATGACTTTTCCACGAAGCAATATAAGCTACTTTAGCCCAAAGCCCACATCGCTGGCCTCCGTGCACCAATGCCAGTCCCGAGTGCACCACACTCTGCAGGGCAGTGGGATGACAGCAAACACTTCACAATATTGTAAACACCCACATGTACCTGCTGTGCACATGCACCAGCAGGTGTGCAAGCAAGGCGAGCAAAGGGACCGCCATATTGGCTATTCTCTAGAGAAATATTTGTTTTTGTTTTTTTCAATATCTGGTGTATCACATGAACCTGTTGCTGATTTTCTTTATCTAAATAAAAACACATGACAATCAAACTGGCATGTCAGTCAGCCCACAAAATAACGATGGCATGAATTTCTAAAGGTAACACTGACCTTGCACAACCATAAACATTTAAATCAAAACGTGAATGGTGTAGAGACTAATCAGTTGACTCTTCATTTTTCTAAGAGCTCCCTACCTTGGCAGACAATGCATGCAGAAAGAAAGTTATTTATACAACAAAACACCTTTGGGTCACGTTGTGCTGTACATGATGACTCCACGTGGAACTGGTCTGTCTATACTGTTGTACATACATTGATATAAGGGCAATATGAATTTTGGTTTGGATATGTTGCCTTACATGCTGAAGCATAGTGAAGACTGACTATAATCCTTTACATGCATGCACTGTATGGAAACTACCATAGTTCGATTAGTGTACACATTATCCCAGTATGTAAAGGACTAGTGTATATATTTTAGAATTTCTCTGGCATATGTTGACAATGACACAGCATGTTGCAGCATCAGTAATTATGCCATTTTGTTTTTTCAGATACATCCATTTCGATGTGCAGGTAGCTGGCAGAGGAGCAGCGATGGGAGGTTCTTCCACATTATTTACAAAGTTGTTATTCTTTTTCCAGTGGGTGTTTTTTGAGTGGGTCATTATGCATCTGAAAAATATTCAGGTACTGTGAATCATTTGACTATTTTTGTCAGGCTAGCTATTCTTCATGGATACATGCAAGATCTGCTGGAAAAAGAAAACTGTGCTCTTCTATACTGTGAAAAAGGTTTAACTATTTGAATATTTCATTTGTTCCTCTTGAAACTTGCCTATAAAACCTATGCTTTTTAGTAAATATATTTGGGAAATTGTACTTACTGTAAAATGCAACCTTCTATTTACTTTCTTCAGCCTTCAAGAAGAAACTCTAAACCTCCCTGGAGAGGGTTGGGCGGCCCACTCACGGAGCACAATTTGGAACTGGAGTTAACATTTTTCCAAGGCTTCTTTGAGTTCCTGTTCCAGCCTGGTATGCACAGCACATCTCACACACTGAGACAAATAAGTGGCCGGAGTCACGACAGAGATTTACCAGGGGCAGCCAGCCTCTTAAAAAATGAAGTAGAGGTAAAAAGGCAAGTGCCCCGTAGTTATCACTCAGCTGCCAACAGTTGTTAGATGTGTGCTGGCCTCAATATGAGGTTGGATGTCACCCTTTATATAAGACGTCTCACCTTGAGTGAACCCCATCTCCAACTGAGTAGAGTAGTATTCTTAGGAGCAGAATATGTCCAAAAATATGCAGAGTGTTTTTCAGGCACAGGAGTCATGTACAGGAAAGTATACTGGGTCAGTGAGAAATGTTGAAATAAGGAGCGTCAAAGAAAAGGGAGACTGCACAATAGAGATTCAGGAGCTTATTTACACGCTCCTTGTGCTGCGTCGCTTTTTATGTGATAAAAGGTGACGCACCGGCAGCGCAAGGGGCTTGTAAATAAGCCCCTCAATTCTACAGTCTACGTTGCCCACATTAGATATTACTCTACAAAATATTGGGGCAGATTTACAACGAACTGACGCATCTGCATAGATCCGTCAGTTTCCTTGCGTCAGCTCCGAATGTCCTTGTGCCACTATGGATGCGCTGTATTTACAATACAGTGCTCCATGGCGCAAGGATTAACAGATGCGTCAGAAATACTGACGCATCTGTTGGCTCAAAAGTGACACATCGCTGGAGTTGCTCATGAAAGTGACGCAACTCCAGCAATGTGCCACAACAGATAGGTGAGTCCCATTCAAAAAGCCCTGCGTCATTCCTTACGCCTGGTCTGAGCAGGCGTAGGAATTTTGACGCTGTGAAGGCGTAGAGTGACTCAGTGAAATGTTGTAAATTTCACTGCGTCAGTTCTACATGGCTTTTTGCTTGGGAACGCCCACCCTGCATATTTTTATACCTAGGACAGGTATACTGTGACACAGGGCTTTACAATGTGACGCATCTCTCTAGATGCGTCACGTTGTAAATTGGCCACATTGTTTGCGCCACCGTTGCTTTAAAAAAAGTAACGCAATGGTGGCGCAAGGAGGCGCAAGGGGCTTGTAAATCTACCCCATTATTTGTAATTTGTTGAAATAAACCTTTGAGAAAGAGTGTCAGCCCTTCCATGTGATAGTCCTACATAATGCTTTAAAGTGAAATGCAAAACTTGCAAGTAAAGGGACCATCAAAAAAAATTCAGGTTGGTACCTTTTATTGCTCCCAGCAGGGGTTGCGTGACCACAACCATGGCGGTTGAGGCCTTTTCCCACTGCTATCCTGGGGCCTGGCCTACTACGGCACTGCAAACTGAACACCAAGGGGCAGATTTACAAGGAACTGACGCATCTGCATAGATGCGTCAGTTTCCTTGCGTCAGCGCCGAATGTCCTTGCGCCACCATGAATGCGCTGTATTTACAATACAGTGCTCCATGGTGCAAGGATTAACAGATGCGTCAGAAATTCAGACGCATCTGTTGGCGCAAAAGTGACGCATTGCTGGAGTTGCACATGAAAGTGACGCAACTCCAGCAATGCGCCACAATAGATGGGTGAGTCCCATTCAAAAAGCCCTGCGTCATTCCTTACGCCTGGTCTGAGCAGGCGTAGAGATTTTGATGCAGTGAAGGCGTAGAGTGACGCAGTGAAATCTTGTAGATTTCACTGTGTCAGTTCTACGTGGCTTTTTGCATGGGAACGCCCACCCTGCATACATTATACCTGACGCAGGTATAATGTGACGCAGGGCTTTACAACGTGACGCATCTCCCTAGATGTGTCACGTTGTAAATGGGCCGCAACATTTACGCTGCAGCTGCGTCACAAAAGTGACGCAATGGCGGCACAATAGTCACGCAAGGGGCTTGTAAATCTGCCCCCAAGTACACCCTTTCGACCCTTGACCCTTCGGGTAGTGGATTGAGCTTTCCAAGTTGTCTCAGAGAAGTAGTGTGAGGGGTAGAGACTAGGAACAGCAATCAAAAGCATGCCATAATTGTGAGTAAGTGGTTTATTACATGGATTCAGTTGTGCGCCCTCACAATGTAATAAAGACACAATTCCGTAACAGATCCAGTCGGGTTTATTTGTAAAACCGTAGCTCATTCCTGTGTAGCTGTAGCTCACAGCAGTCAGACCTTTTCAAAGGAACAAGTGCAAAGCCTTAAGGAGTACCCAAATTGTTGAATAAGAAGGAAGCACAATACAATAAAGATCTGCCACCAATTTATAAAATTCATTGGGTCAGATTTACAAGGAACTGACGCATCTGCATAGATCCGTCAGTTTCCTTGCGTCAGCTCCGAATGTCCTTGTGACACTATGGATGCGCTGTATTTACAATACAGTGCTCCATGGCGCAAGGATTAACAGATGAGTCAGAAATTCTGACGCATCTGTTGGCGCAAGAGTGACGCATTGCTGGAGTTGCTCATGAAAGTGACGCAACTCCAGCAATGCACCACAAAAGATGGGTGAGTCCTATTCAAAAAGCCCTGCGTCATTCCTTACGCCTGGTCTGAGCAGGCGTAGGGATTTTGATGCAGTGAAGGCGTAGAGTGACGCAGTGAAATCTTGTAGATTTCACTGCGTCAGTTCTACATGGCTTTTTGCATGGGAACGCCCACCCTGCATACATTATACCTGACGCAAGTATAATGTGACGCAGGGCTTTACAACATGACGCATCTCCCTAGATGCGTCACATTGAAAATGGGCTGCAACATTTACGCCGTGGCTGCGTCACAAAAGTGACACAACGGCGGCGCAAAAGTCACGCGAGGGGCTTGTAAATCTGCCCCCAAGTACACCCTTTCGACCCTTGACCCTTCGGGTAGTGGAGTGAGCTTTCCAAGTTGTCTCAGAGAAGTAGTGTGAGGGGTAGAGACTAGGAAGAGCAATCAAAAGCATGCCATAATTGTGAGTAAGTGGTTTATTACATGGATTCAGTTGTGCACCCTCACAATGTAATAAAGACACAATTCCGTAACAGATCCAGTCGGGTTTATTTGTAAAACCGTAGCTCATTCCTGTGTAGCTGTAGCTCACAGCAGTCAGACCTTTTCAAAGGAACAAGTGCAAAGCCTTAAGGAGTACCCAAATTGTTGAATAAGAAGGAAGCACAATACAATAAAGATCTGCCACCAATTTATAAAATTCATTGGGTCAGATTTACAAGGAACTGACGCATCTGCATAGATCCGTCAGTTTCCTTGCGTCAGCTCCGAATGTCCTTGTGACACTATGGATGCGCTGTATTTACAATACAGTGCTCCATGGGGCAAGGATTAACAGATGAGTCAGAAATTCTGACGCATCTTTTGGCGCAAGAGTGACGCATTGCTGGAGTTGCTCATGAAAGTGACGCAACTCCAGCAATGCACCACAAAAGATGGGTGAGTCCTATTCAAAAAGCCCTGCGTCATTCCTTACGCCTGGTCTGAGCAGGCGTAGGGATTTTGATGCAGTGAAGGCGTAGAGTGACGCAGTGAAATCTTGTAGATTTCACTGCGTCAGTTCTACATGGCTTTTTGCATGGGAACGCCCACCCTGCATACATTATACCTGACGCAGGTATAATGTGACGCAGGGCTTTACAACATGACGCATCTCCCTAGATGCGTCACATTGAAAATGGGCTGCAACATTTACGCCGTGGCTGCGTCACAAAAGTGACGCAACGGCGGCGCAAAAGTCACGCGAGGGGCTTGTAAATCTGCCCCATTGTATTTTTATCTTTAAATAGACACCTAAATGACTAAAATCCACCAGGAAGCTCTGGAGATATGAATTTTTAAAGAGACAATAAATCACAGCTTTTCACAAAGTGCAATAAATCATTGTAATCTACCACAGCTCGCGGTTTAGGGTTGGTCATGACTAGTGACTTGAAAATGGCTATAAGGGCACTCTTGTGGGGACCAACTCTGGCAGGAAGCCAGTCATAGGGAACAATTAGGTCCAGTTGAAGAGAAACCATGCAGGTAATGCAGTCCCCAGTCCAGTTTCAAGGTCTACGGGCGATCCGCCATAGGCATCATCAGAGTGGTCCTAGTGCAAGGGATACAGGATGCTGAACATGCTTAAGGATGCTGAGCCAGTGCTGGAGGTCTCCCTGTGGCCGCCTGGTACACAAACATGGATGGGTGACTTTGGCCTCCGGGGTCTATGTTCCATGCGGTGAAGTCCATCTCAAAACCAGTTCCCACTGGACTACTGGTCTCCGTTTACAGCAAAACCAGTGGTTCCCTTTATCTGGCAGGAACATTCTTGCTGGGTGGTCAAACTGCACTCCAACAACTCTCCCTGGTCCAGCAGACTCAGGTGCAACTTTTGGGGATCAGGACTCAGTTCCCAGGCTGCACCTTGGTGTACAGTGGTGATCAGGCTTCTTGGTGCTGGGCTCTCAAAGAAGCAGGCATCTCAACTGTTAAGGCCCCGTGGTTGTAACAGGGAGTCAGCCAACTGCCTATTAGAATCACCTTCTCTAGGCTCAGGGGCGACTTTTTCTGGAATAGGATACAACAGATGCAGTGCTTTCTTTGTTAGCCCAAGGTGCAGCAGGTTCAGTCCAATCATGGGTGAAGCCTCCCTTTGCTGGGTCCAGGGAACAGCAGGCCAGTCCTTTTTTAGTCAGACGCAATCTGACTTCTGGGTGCCCGAGGTGTCACTTTATACCAATTTCTTGCCCTCGGGAGATGTGGCAACTACTGGCCAATGGGCTTCCAGATCCCATCCTGCCTGATGACAACTTACGGCAACATGTGGCTTCTAGCTATCCTGGAATACACCATTCTGCCCACTTGCAACAGGCCAGAACCCTTCTCTTGGTGTGTGGAGCTCCTTAGCCCATCCCAGATGTGTGGCAACCTAGGAGCTATACACCTATAGAAACAACAGTTTAGCAATTGCTTCTCCCTCTCTGTCTAAGATGCCAGCCTGTCTGCTAAAACAAAAGAGCAGCCCATCTCGTGTGTAGCTACCATTTGCCCTTCATAGGCGGCTTCCACCTTGAAGCTCATCTTTTGTGTTCATACTCAAACTGGCCATCCTGTCAGGAAGAGGTCACAGCTCTACTCTTGGCAGATCCCTTGTGTCTCTTCCTGAGGGTCGTTCACAACTCTCCCCAGGAGTGCAGAAGACTGTCTCAAGGACAACAGCTTATGTGAAACCATAAACCGTCACTGGAAACTTTGGGCAACAAAGTGACAACTTTCTAAAGTTGGCATTTGTACAAAAGTTACATTAAATTCGACTTGAGCAACATGTCAGATTTAATGCAATGATTCTTTTGATACCTTGAGGGATCATATTAAGTAGTCCCATTCAGAAATTAGCACTGCTGAGCTGTCAGCATGTAACTCTGTACTTACCAATTGAGCTACTGGCCTTTCCACAGTAAAAACGACAATGCACGGGTTTTATTGTCAGGACATGTAAAGTTAATAAAACACATCTCTTTGTATTAATAAAATGCACCCTGCCTTTAGGGCTCAGTAGGCCTGCTTAAGGGATGATTTATAAATCTTAAAAAGGAAGGTCTCGGCCCTGCCATTAGTTTCAATGGCAAAGTAGCGTTAGCAGTGTAAAATGCGCAGCCAGCAGGCAATGGTGGGCTCGGAGTCATACTTTGCTTTGTCACACTTGTGGTAGCACAATAAGTGATACAGTCCTTAACTTACAGGCCCTTGGTCCCTCTAGTACCATATACTAGAGACGTGAAAGTAAGTTAACTTATACTAATTGCGGGTGAGACAATTAGGCATATACCTTTTAAGGGTCAGAGCACTGGTGCTGAGGCCTGTTTGGCATGACTCAGTTCACCTTTAGAGTAAAAAAACCAGCAGCATCAGTCCAAAACCTGGGGGTGATCATGCAAAAGCAGGCATTTCCTTACGATAATGATTGCCCAATCGACTGCTTATAGTTCATAAAATAGGAGTACTTTATTCAACCAAAAACAAAACACCATGCAAATAATTATGCGCTAGGGTACAGTGCTCTACAATGGGTGCTACAGGGAAAAAAGGCAAAGATGCGTCACACTCAGAATAGTCTCAGAGTGCGGGCTCACTGTTAATAGCAGAAGCAGATTTCAGTATAAGGGGACCCGTAGACCAGTCTCTTAATACTTCGGTCACAGACAACCCCCACTGTAACATTTCCATAATCCAAAGTTCCTACAAATTAAATAGGACTGTGTATACGGACAACATAATCATCAGAATACGGTGACTGAGTCCACACATATCATCAGAGTATGTTGGCACAATTCCTAGCTAGCTCACAGTGCACTATCTGAACCCCTAACCTTACCAGGGTACCAGATGGTATCTGCAACCTCAGAACATGACCACTCTAATTCCCCAAGGAAATTGTGGAAACAGATCTAGCCTTTCGTTGTTACTCAGGCATGCCCAAGGGAGACACAAAAAAGAAACAAATTGGCTTTTAAACATTTATTGAAACAATGGAATTCTTGTGTAAAAAGTGTGAGCTGCAATTATTAGTAGGATGAATCAAAGCATTGTAACCAGCATTTCAAGAATGGTGAAAAAGATAAAGAGTTCAACCATTATAACAATGTTATGTGATCATAAGATTATATAATTATATTTATACTCCTATCTAATACTGCCTACACTAGAGAGAGCATAGTAGGAGTACCCTCTGCCAGATCTCTTGGGACCACCCAACCCCCCCCCCATTCCTGTGTTTGATGTATCGGGAAGCCAATGTGGTGTAGAGCAGGCTATCGTCCTTTGAAGATGAAGGTTAGAGTTGGCAGGGCTACATCTCAGTCACAGTGCACAGCATTCCACGATAATCTCAGCAGAAGTGATCCTCTGCAGAATTTTGCTCAGAGGCAGTTTACATAACAAAAGCAGTGTTCCAATCGCACTGTGTCAAAGGTGTAGTGCTAATGTGACTGTTTTTCTTGAGAGTCAGAGCTGTCTCCAACCGGTCAACCAAAAACAAGGGCATCACGTTCAATGTTCCTAGACTTGGACAGAGTGTGCAGGGAACATGATAAAATGCTTATTAAGAAATGTTCTGCATGTAGAATAATTTCTAAGTATGTTATCATGTAAGTGCAAAGCATGTAACAAGTCACCATTAGAAAAAGATGTCAAGTTTAAACATGTAGCTAAAATGTAGCATTGTCCACAATAGTTCAAAGGTGCAGAAATTACCTGAGTGTAGAGACAGCAAGGTCCACAGAGCAAGGCTCTCACACCGGAGTGCATGAGCAACGGTCATTGTCTTCTTCCGATGTTGTTCAGGAGTGCTGTTCAGACTGCAACAGGTCCTCAGGTTCGGCTGCAGGCTCCAGTGGAGGAATAAGCACAAATTAAAGGGCCCCTTCCAAATAAGGAAAGGGCCCATACACCTGTGCCGGTGATTTGTCAGTCCTCAGTGATCCTCCACTTGTGGCAGTATCAGTACAGGATGTCAAGTGTCAGATACAGTCTTTAGAGACTGTGGACATGGTCACCCTCTCTTGCTCCTTGTTGGCATAGTGCACCAGTTATGGTTTTAGCAGCTATCAGGAGACTAGGAGATCCCCTCCAGCACTCTGGCCAGCCCCTGTCTCGCTCTCCCCTTCTTTTTAGGTGCAGCACACCAATGGTGATTTAATAGCTATCATGGAGGCAGGGAGACCCACTGTATTTCTGGGGTTGGCTCTTGCATTGCACCCTCACTAGTTTGCACTTCTAGGCTGTCTCTTCTACTCAGGAACAGTGGAAAGGTTCCTCTGGGCAGTGTCTTCCTGCAGTGGTTTGATCCACTCCCCTCTCTCAGCAGGCCATGTAGGCTTACATACTGAGGCAGTGCCGCAGTTTCTCCAGGAGCTTCTTACAGCCTCTCCAGGTGATGTCCACTCACCTCTGGGTAACTGGCTGTCAGCGACACCAGCAATGAATCTTAAGAATTCTTCTGGTATGCTGTGGAGTAGCACCTCTTCTGTAAGCAAGAAATCTGGAACCCAGTGTCAATATTTTAGTACCACATGTATAATTATGTTGCAGACAGGTAATGTTGTATTCTACTGTCAGGGTCCTGGTGCCGATCAAAAAACTGTTTTCTCTCTCAGTCTCTCTCCCTTGCAAAGCAGAAACAGTCTTTATTTCAGGTGCTGGCATCTACAGCAGGTAATGATGAGCATTGTTTCAGACTGGGGCACGCAAAACATAAGCACAATCATGCATGAAGACCCTGAACCTAGAAGCCATCAGGCTTTAACAGTGGCACCTTGCCCCCGCCACCATGGGCAGGTCCTACCCGGACGATTCCCTCTGCACAACAACAGAGACTGCTGTCCCCACCTCTTTACAGCCACCATCAAGCCAAATGTGGTTCTCAGCAAGAAACAATCAGCATCTCTTTGCCAGAGAGGTCACTGCTGCATTAATATAGCCACCCACCATCCATCCGCCCATGCCTTACAGTCTTACACTAAACCCAAAGCTCAGGAATGCCAGCAGTACACTTAGCCAGTCTGAGGAGTCTGTCCCTCAACTTCCATCTTAGGTCATTCTTTACCATGGATCCAACTGATCTCACAGTCACACATTTGAATTCAACCAGGACTTGCACTCCCACTCACCTTATATACTCTACGTACACACGCTGCTCACTCAAAGATCTCAGTGTAGGCACATTGACACAAAATGGTAGCTAAAATATACCTGAATGTGGCAAGTAGGTCACTCACTCTTTGTGAATAGGAAAAAGAACTATCCTGTGCTACAGAGGATAAAAACTGTCTGCTGTTGGCACCACTTCATGATTATGTAACAGAACACTCAAAGTCCTTTGTTCAAAGAAGGCACCCTTTTGTGCCCCTCCAAACCACAAGCAGAGTGGAAGAAGACTGAATAGGTCACGTCTCTCCCTATCGTTACGATCGCTTGAGGGCGGCGTTGTTTATAATCATTCTTTAACTCATCTCCAACCGGCTGGTGGAGCACGCATGAGTTAACATCGCTTTTTTCAGACCACAACCACCTGGTGTAGGTCTACCAGCTCTTCAAAATTGCAATCATTCCGGATCCCAAATTACTTACCTCGTAGGATCCATGGCATTTATTCCTTGCGGCTGTCAACAATTGTTTTCCTATCCCCAGTCCTGATGAAGACCCGCCTCTGACGCATATTAAGTTGCGCTTCCGCCTAGGGTCGAAACGTCGACGTTGCAGTCACACTAGTCCATGCAGCTTCTCTGACCCCAATACAAAATCACACTTGTGTCGTGTATTCATGCATTGAGAATTGGACAGTACAACATAATTGCTATTTGTCCTATGTGTTTTTTGTATAATATATGTACAGCACTTTTTTCACTTATCACCACAAGTCACCTTTCTTGCACTTCAATCACTTTACTGTTGTGTATTGTATTGTTTTATTGACAGCCATATTCATTAATATGTGTACATAATACCCATACAATACAATCGTCATTTTTGACCAAAAAATACTTTGTCTTTGTGGTGTGTTCCGCGTATCTCAAATTGGTTCTTGAAAAGTGCCGTTGAACCATTTGTTTCATTTTATTTTTTTTCATTAAGTTTGTAATGTTTGCCACCAGAAATTGAATATTTATGATATATTTATTACATTGAACAAATAAATTGTCACTCCCCCGACAGAACCACTCCTTTATATATCATACATACCCAGGTTCTGAGGGACACAGGGTTACCCCATTATTGCTAATGGTCCTCCAGACCACAAAGCTGCACTCTGGATCTCAGAATCTCTCACACAGCCTAGGCCTCAGCAAGCAAGCATGCTTTATCATTGTGCACGCTGGGCACAAAAAAAGATCAGCATACCAGTAAATGCCATCATACCAGTGAATATGGCACTTGAGCTGCTCAGGGCAGGAGCAAACGTCTGTAAAATCCTGCAGGGTACATTTCCCTCCCAACAATGGCCTTCAGCCATCTTAAAGATTTGTGATCCATGTGGACAGTGAAGGTGGTTCCATACAAATAAGGGTGTAACCTCTTCAAAATTAGCTAGTGACCAGTGTAGACAACTTGAGCTTTGCCTGGTCTGGCATTTAATAACCTTGATTGTAAGCACAGTTCTCTGTAGGACCTGAAGAACATTACTTGTGTAGCTCAAGTGTTCCTTCCAGCTCCAACTGAAGACTGTGCTGTCATCTAGGTAGACGACGCAGAAGCTCTCAAATCCGGTGATGATGCCAGTCAAAACAGGTGCAATTTGATACATTACCTCAATACGGCATGCCCTGGAACTCATGCAATCCAATCAGGTTGCATGAATTGTACTTTGCCTTTGACCTCAAAGTCTATCTGTACTTTGAAAGGTCAACCCTAATCAGAGCCTTTGTGAACTTATCAAAAGCCTCTTGGCTTTCACCAGACCAACTGACCTGTTCTGGCTCCTTTTTAGTAGGTCCACTTGGTTGTGGAACAAATATGGTCCCACAATTCTGAAAGAAATTGCAGTAGGAGCCAATAAAACCTTGTACAGTTCCCAAATGTATCTGCGTCTAACAAACCTCCTAGTCCAACATGAATTGCGCTTTGCTCTCTTTGGGTTTATTTTTCCTTTCATCCAGCTAGTGACCAGTGTAGACAATCAAGCTTTGCCTGTGCTGACATTTGTTTGCCCTGATTCTGAGCACAGTTCTCTGCAGAACTTTCCTCAGTGGCTCGGGTGTTCTTTCCAGCTCCAAATGACTCTTTTTTAACAACAATTGTTGTTAAAACAGCTATTGTCTCTGTGGCATTTCACAAGAGGGCCATGGGATCTCTTAGACCTGTCAGCCTTAGAGTGGTTTTCCTCCAAACTTTTTGCCTTACCCCTCCATATTTTCCTGATCTTGTTTTGTTTGCCTTGGGACTCTGTGGAGTTTACCACTGCTAACCAGTGCTAAAGGGCTTGTGCGCACTCCTTAAAATATGGTAACATTGGTATATCCAACTGGCATACTTAATTTACTGATAAGGTCCATAGTAAAGTGGTAATGCATGTACCCAGTCCTGTAAATTAACTACTAGTGGGCCTGCAACACTTGTTGTGCCATCCACTTAAGTAGCTTTGCAAAACTGTCTCAGGCCTGCCACTGCAGCCTGTGTGTGCAGTTTAAAACTGCCATTTCCACCTGCAAGATAAAATGTTTACCAGGTCCAAACCTACCTTTTTAATACATATAGGTCACCCCTAGGGTAGGCCCTGGACAGCCCAGAGGGGAGGGTGTACTGAATTTAAAAAATAGAACATGCACTTTTAAGTTTCACATGTACTGATAGTGGAAAATCCTGAAATCCATTTTGTCACTATTGTAAGGCCTACCTATCCCATAGGATAAGATTAGAGTTACCTTATTCCACTTAATTAGCTGTAACTTCCAAATGGGAACAGGTAAACAAGTCATGTTTAGTGTCTTTGGAATTGTAATGCCAAATCCTCTTTTATAATGAAGTCGGATTTGTAATCCAATTTTTATGATACTACTTATAGAAAGTTGTAATTTTCCTGCCTTAGCCATTTAGGGGCCGAATCCGATTCGGGCCGGAAAAAATACCGACCGACTCGGTACGGGATTATAGTCCGACCGACACGTACCGGCGTTGCCCGACCTGGGAAGTACAATGAAATGCATGGAAATCACGACCGACTCGCACGGAACTCAAGGCGAACGACCGACCCGGCCGGAAACAAGCTATCCGGCCGGGAAACCACGCGAATCGCACCGACCGACACGCACCAGGAAACAACCCGAACGAAACGTACCCGCGAACTCCGACCCGCGCAGTACGATGCAATGGGTGCAAAATCAGACCGACTCGCACGGAGCCCAAGCCGTACGACCGACACGCATACAAAAGCCAGCCGAACAAACACAATACCCCGCGAACGACGCGTACGCCGCATATGAAATGGAGCTGAAACACAGCGGGAACGACTCGGACAGGCGCGCACGAGACAACTGCAACGTCCTACTCGGTCAGAAGAACGACTCCTACATGCACAATAATCACTAATGAAAAATACAAAAAAAGGGCCAAACAAGCAATGACAAAGCCAATAAATACAGGGGGAGAAAAAATGGAACAAGGACACACCCCCAACTCCACCTACATAATGCCCACAAATCCCTACCATGATCCTTTGCAAATTCCACTGACCTGCCAGCACACAACACCATCACACAGCAAACACAGACACACACACAGCTCATCCAACACAAAAGCCACACACCATTAGCACCTCAACAAATAGCACCCTCACACACACACAGCAAAACCTACACACACACACCCTCACTTGCACACACGCACACACACCAGTCACCACCACCCATCACCATGCCCCTAAAGAAGAATCCAAAGTTCCTAGATAGTGAATTGGAAGTCATGGTAGACGAGATCCTGAGGGTAGAGCCACAGTTGTTTGGCACATTGGTCCAACAGACCCCCATGTCGCAGAAAACGAAGATGTGGGCGAGGATCGTCGACAGGGTGAACGCACAATCACCATGTTTGCGCACAAAGGAAGACATCCAGAGCAGGTGGTATGATGTGTGCAGGAGGGTCAGAGACCTACTCAAGAAGGATTACCTCCTGAGCCAGCACACCGGCAGTGGCCCTCCTGCAAAACCAGTATACCTCAGGCCCTGGGAGGAGAAGGTGCGGGCCATCCTACCACCAGTGAGCGTATATGGACTAACAGACATCCCAGAGCCTGGTGAGTACACAACTAATATACACAATATTGTGTGCCAATACACACACATCACTCTCAAGGGGACAGTCAAACCATCCACCCCTAGCAAATCAACAGCAACCAAAAGATAATCATCCCAAGATGTGTATGTCAGTTAGATTAACACAATACATGCCATCTCATAGTGATATGTAACTGTGTCATGACATGTACAAACCTAACAACAAATAGAGCAAGGCAGTGGTACAAATATAACCAACAAACACTGCCTGATATTTTGCCACCACCTCACAGGGAAGCTCACTTAAAGGAAGGAATTCTGTGTATGCTGGTGAAGTTAGTGTAGCCAATAGCATGATGGGAGTTGTAGTCACAGATATTGCTCACCCTCACAATTGGCCCATCAACACCACTCCGAACCATGCTCACATCACAGGGAGTGGATAAGGACTGACAAGATGGCTGACACTGGCTACTGCTGTGGGGTGCACAAGGCCCTGCTGGGAACTGTGCACCAACAAACAGCAGGACACCACTGTCAGCCATCTTGCCATTGCTGTCACACTCACACACAGTGAAGTCCACTCAAAAGCAAGGAAGTATGGGCATGCTGGGAAGGGGGGTGTAGGCAATAGCATGATGGGAGTTGGAGTCACAGATATTGGTCACCCTCACAATTGGCCCATCAACACCACTCCGAACCATGCTCACATCACAGGGAGTGGATAAGGACTGACAAGATGGCTGACACTGGCTACTGCTGTGGGGTGCACAAGGCCCTGCTGGGAACTGTGCACCAACAAACAGCACAACACCACTGCCTGACATCCTGAAAGGCAACTTGCACTCTCTGCAATGCAAGCACGTTGCATGGTGGGATATCTGGCTGGGTGGGAAGGAGGACTCACAGCACTGACCATAGTTACAAGCAGCTCACCTCACACACACCCTCAACACAAACTCCACATAACCCACCTGGGAGAATGCAATGCCTCACATACCAAATGAAGATCCCACAAAGAACCACCACCCTGGGTAATGCTGTGTGAAGCACAAGGACACACCTGGGACTTGTAGCCAAACAAACGCAAGGACAACACTGTCAGCCTTCCTGTCAGCACAGGCACACTACCCCACAGGGAAGCACAGTCCAAAGGAAGGAAGTACGGGCATGCTGGGAAGGGGGTGTAGGCAATAGCATGATGGGAGCTGGAGTCACAGATATTGCTCAGCCTCACAATTGGCCCATCAACACCACTCTGAGCCATGCTCACATCACAGGGAGTGGAAAAGAACTTACAAGATGGCTGACACTGGCTACTGCTGTGGGGAGCACAAGGCCCTGCTGGGAACTGTGCACCAACAAACAGCACAACACCACTGCCTGACATCCTGAAAGCCAACTTGCACTCTCTGCAATGCAAGCACGTTGCATGGTGGGATATCTGGCTGGGTGGGAAGGAGGACTCACAGCACTGACCATAGTTACAAGCAGCTCACCTCACACACCCCTCAACACAAACTCCACATAACCCACCTGGGAGAATGCAATGCCTCACATACCAAATGAAGATCCCACAAAGAACCACCACCCTGGGTAATGCTGTGTGAAGCACAAGGACACACCTGGGACTTGTAGCCAAACAAACGCAAGGACAACACTGTCAGCCTTCCTGTCAGCACAGGCACACTACCCCACAGGGAAGCACAGTCCAAAGGAAGGAAGTACGGGCATGCTGGGAAGGGGGGTGTAGGCAATAGCATGATGGGAGTTGGAGTCACAGATATTGCTCAGCCTCACAATTGGCCTATCAACACCACTCTGAACCATGCTCACATCACAGGGAGTGGAAAAGAACTTACAAGATGGCTGACACTGGCTACTGCTGTGGGGAGCACAAGGCCCTGCTGGGAACTGTGCACCAACAAACAGCACAACACCACTGCCTGACATCCTGAAAGCCAACTTGCACTCTCTGCAATGCAAGCACGTTGCATTGTGGGATATCTGGTTGGGTGGGAAGGAGGACTCACAGCACTGACCATAGTTACAAGCAGCTCACCTCACACACACCCTCAACACAAACTCCACATAACCCACCTGGGAGAATGCAATGCCTCACATACCAAATGAAGATCCCACAAAGAACCACCACCCTGGGTAATGCTGTGTGAAGCACAAGGACACACCTGGGACTTGTAGCCAAACAAACGCAAGGACAACACTGTCAGCCTTCCTGTCAGCACAGGCACACTACCCCACAGGGAAGCACAGTCCAAAGGAAGGAAGTACGGGCATGCTGGGAAGGGGGGTGTAGGCAATAGCATGATGGGAGTTGGAGTCACAGATATTGCTCAGCCTCACAACTGGCCCATCAACACCACTCTGAACCATGCTCACATCACAGGGAGTGGAAAAGAACTTACAAGATGGCTGACACTGGCTACTGCTGTGGGGAGCACAAGGCCCTGCTGGGAACTGTGCACCAACAAACAGCACAACACCACTGCCTGACATCCTGAAAGCCAACTTGCACTCTCTGCAATGCAAGCACGTTGCATGGTGGGATATCTGGCTGGGTGGGAAGGAGGACTCACAGCACTGACCATAGTTACAAGCAGCTCACCTCACACACCCCCTCAACACAAACTCCACATAACCCACCTGGGAGAATGCAATGCCTCACATACCAAATGAAGATCCCACAAAGAACCACCACCCTGGGTAATGCTGTGTGAAGCACAAGGACACACCTGGGACTTGTAGCCAAACAAACGCAAGGACAACACTGTCAGCCTTCCTGTCAGCACAGGCACACTACCCCACAGGGAAGCACAGTCCAAAGGAAGGAAGTACGGGCGTGCTGGGAAGGGGGTGTAGGCAATAGCATGATGGGAGTTGGAGTCACAGATATTGCTCAGCCTCACAATTGGCCCATCAACACCACTCTGAACCATGCTCACATCACAGGGAGTGGAAAAGAACTTACAAGATGGCTGACACTGGCTACTGCTGTGGGGAGCACAAGACCCTGCTGGGAACTGTGCACCAACAAACAGCACAACACCACTGAATGACATCCTGAGAGTCAACCTGAACCCACTGCAAGGGTGGCATGCTTCATGGTGGGATAACTGGGCCAGGTGGAGAAGGATTGCCGGATGTCCACCAAATACAACCAATGCTGGCCATGCACACACCTCAACATTCATAGTGAAATGCCCCAGGTATGCATGACAATGTGCTACACCAATATCAACCTCTTACTGTGACAACTTAGGACAATGCAATGTACATGCCCGCATCCAGAGGTACAGTAAACCATTGATGCCTGTAGAAACATTACATACAATGTGTGTCTCTTCCAAATACAGGTGACGATGATGGGGACACAGCAGCAGGCGAGGAGGAGTCCCTGTCCCAGGCTCCGGGGGACACAGAGCTCACTGGTGTGGAACAGCCTCTGCCCACCTCGGATGGCGAAGACCTACCTGGCACCTCCGGTCTGAGTCATCATGCAGCACCAGCTGGACCAACATCTGCACCCCCTGCACCCACCCCTCCAACAACTGCCAACATACAGACCACCCCCGCCGACACGGACAGACCAAGGACCACCGCTGACAACAGCACAGGTTCCCAGGCCCACCGTGGAGCAACGGATTACAACACCACTAACAACCCCCAAGTGGGCCTCGGGTCACCTGTTCATGCCACCGCAGGTCCTGCACGTGTCGCATGGGGTGGTGGGAGGGGTGGTAGACATAGGTCGCTGCTTGCAGAGGGGTCTGGACTGCATGATGACCCACAACTGGCACGCATCGCTGATGCATACCAGGATAGCACCGGAGAGGTCAGACAGGTAGTGGGGATCCTCAAGGACATACAACAGCAGCAGGCTGCCCATCATGCCCGCTTGGACTCCCACATGGCCCGTGTGGAGACACACATGTCGGGCATGGAGTCCAAGTGAGATACATTGCAAGAACTCACAGCGGTGCATAGGGACATATTGACATGCCTCCGCCAGATTAGCACCAACATGGCCACACCTCCCTGTGTGCCCACAACAACTGGTGCTGCAACAACTGACACCGCCACAGGGAGGGAGGAGGACTCTGGCGGAGAGTCCCCTGCACCGCAGCAGCCTGCACGTGAGGGTCCCCCCCAAAGACGAGGGGTCGTCCGAGGAAGGAAAACTGAGAGGTTGATGGCCACGTACATCCCCCAGGAAGCCAACACCTGTTCCAGAAATTCTCCTTTGTGTGCAAACGTTTCACCCTGTCAAATGCAACACTACTTTCCCACATGACATGGGGAGTTCAAGTTGGACTAATGTATCATATGACTGTGGACTTCACTCAGGACATTTCTGCTACCAAGACTTCCAACTCATCTGGGAACTTTGGATCACAATCACAATGTACAGCACCCACCATCCTGTGCACTATACACACACACATTTCTGTAAATAAAATCACTAGTACACCATACTTGCCACTGTTGTTATTCAAATGTGGATACTGTTATGGTGATGATGTTCTGCTAAATTACACTGTGTATGCTAACTGCTACAGCAAGTACAACACCGTCGTGTGAGTCATGGTGACGTGACACATATGAGGGAGACACACCACTAGGGCTACACAACACAGACACCAGGGCCATCGGACTCATCGCCCACAGTGATGTTGGCAGGAAATACAGTGGAATGCACAGACACCACACCTATTCAGAGTCTGTGTCAACTAGCCCACAGGTGCAGTAAGCAAATGTCAGTCAGATGTGTGACCACAGACAACGCACATCCAAAGTGAAGCACTGGTTGATTACACATTTGTAACATGTTGTTACCACTACAAATGCAAGTTAATCCCACGTGGCAGTGGCCACACAGTCAACAAGTGCAGAAGATATGAAGTCCAGGGGTGTGTGGCACATCACATGTAGGGAAACGACTGCTGCCACCCTGAAAGCTGAATCATGGTGTTGGGGGATTCAAGTTGACCAAACAACTCTGTAAGCACCCTGTGAAGGACAGACATGACACACAGTCAAAACCACTGAAGAACAGGACAGAACTGCAATACTCATGCCCTAAACATGTCACAAGATACCTACACAAAAGCACGTTTGCATGTCAACACTGTTGGGGAGTACAGACTACCTGCAAGGACACATCGCTGCACGCATCCAGTCAAGTGGCACATGGCCACACTAAAACAGCACCAGGGCACCACCCACACATATCATGCAAACTCACATCATTCACATTGCATCTCCCTGGATACTCACATTCAGCTGAAGAAGTTGGTGATGAGCTGTGTGCGGACATCACCACCATCATCATCATCATCACTGGCATCGTGGTCCAGGCCAGGATCCTCCACAGGTGGCGGACGTTGGTCATCGTCATCCAGGATGAGAGGCAACTCCTTCCGCACTGCCAGGTTGTGGAGCATGCAGCAAACGATGACAATCTTGCACACCTTTGCTGGGGCATATGGGAGGGCCCCTCCTGTCTTGTCCAGGCAGCGGAAGCGGCTCTTCAGGAGACCAAAGGTCCGCTCGATCACTCTCCTGGTCCGACCATGTGCCTCATTGTAGCGCATCTGGGCTGGTGTCACAGGGTTCCTGAGGGGTGTCAGCAACCACAGCATGTTGGGGTATCTGGAGTCACCTACAGACAGACAATTGCACATTAGCTGAGTTCAAAAAGTGGGCGGAATACAACATAGCAGAACACACACAATGGTACAAAGTCAGTACACACCGACAAGCCAGGTACGCTGGTTCGGCATCTGTGACATCATCCTCGGGATGCGACTACTCCTCATCACGTAGGCATCGTGAGCAGAACCGGGGTAACGGGCACACACATGTGTGATGGTCATATCTGCAAGACATACCACCAGCGCATTGATCGAATGGTAGTGTTTGCGGTTACGGTAGGCCTGCTCATGTGCCTGTGGTGGTACCAAAGCCACATGTGTCCCATCAATGGAGCCAATTACATGTGGCATCCTCCCCAGGGCATAAAAGTCACTCTTAACATCAGTGAGTTGTCGACGTTTGGGGAAATAGATGAACTGGTTCAGGTTCCTCAACATAGCCACCAAAACATCGCGTAGCACACGGCTGAACATAGTCTGTGACATCCCACCATCAGTCGCCACAGTGTGTTGGAAGGTACCGGTGGCAAAGAAGTGTAGGGCTGCCATTACCTTCACCTTGGGTGGCAGCGCCGTAGGGTACGGCCGGCCCGGTTGCAGATGTGGTGCCAAGCGCACTGCCAAATCCTCAATCAGCTGCCTGGTGAAGCGGTACCGTCGGATGCTGTCACGTTCCACCATCGTTGCCAGGTCAGGGAATGGTCTATGGACAGCTGGAGCCCTGCAGTGCATAGGATGAAGAAAGAAAGATTGTCAGTCACCCCACAGATGTGCCTTTCACCATACTCTATTTCACATGATACATCATTACGAGACACAAGTACTTGATGTGTGTGCCATTCTGTTCGTACATAACTCGCACCTACATGGCCATCATCTAAGTTCTCAGTACAACATGTGTGCACAACAGGTACCAGGTTGTGCTATGGGAAACCATTAGGCTGTATCAAAGTACCCATTTACTGCTGTCACGTTCCACACACACACCACAGTGACATGTCTGGACAGATGCGCCACAGGCATCACAGCACATTGACAGGTAGATTCCCAGGGACCCTGTCTTGCCACATGGACACTGGCATGACATGGCGTATCATGTACACGTCAGAAAAACAAACATGACTCCCACAGGTAGTGGCCCCTGTTGCCTCCGCAGGACAGACATGGACGTCAGTAACACACACACGCACAACATCAAAGTCCATACACAAACAACGTTGCTGTGGAGACTGTCTCCCATCGTGCACATGGAATCAGAGACATCGGAAACACAACATGCACACAGACTGTGGAGGGACATCACTATTGTGGCAATGGGTCATCCTGTTACGTACATGCCTTCCCCCATGGACCCTGGGGGTATGTGACATGTCACACACATACACAACCTGGAAATGTGACCATGCCACATGCTCTGAAATGAACTGTTGCACATCACAGTGGTCATGTGCACAACACACAAAGGACCCTGTCCCCATGAACACATGCACAGCCTGGGTGTGGATGCCCACCAGTGCCACCACAGAAACAACATGTCAACCCCATACACAGAAAAGGTAATGCAGCCTTACATGCCTTAGGAAACAGTGTGGAGTGGGTGTGGTGTTGTAGGTGTGCCCCTGGGTCTCTGGCAGGTAAATGTGGCTGGCATATGTTCACCAGTGACAAGCATGGTGACATATGCGACTGACCTGTACAGGTACGCGTTGTACAGAAATGGACCGATCGGTGTGCCCGGCCGGCCCATTGCATATGATGTGTCGGGTACGCGTTGTACCCGAAATACGCGTTGTACAGCAATGGACCGATCGGTGTGCCCGGCCGGCCCAATGCATGTGTTGTTTGCGGGTACGCGTTGTACCCCGAAATACGCTGTTAGTACAGCAATGGACCGATCGGTGTGCCCGGCCGGCCCATTGCATGTGTTGTGTGCGGTGTCGCGTTGTACAGCAATGGACCGATCGGTGTGCCCGGCCGGCCCATTGCATGTGTTGTGTGCGGGTACGCATTGTACAGAAATGGACCGATCGGTGTGCCCGGCCGGCCCATTGCATGTGTTGTGTGCGGGTACGCATTGTACAGAAATGGACCGATCGGTGTGCCCGGCCGGCCCATTGCATATGATGTGTGCGGGTATGCGTTGTACCCCGAAATACGCGTTGTACAGCAATGGACCGATCGGTGTGCCCGGCTGGCCCATTGCATGTGTTGTGTGCGGGTACGCGTTGTACAGAAATGGACCGATCGGTGTGCCCGGCCGGCCCAATGCATGTGTTGTGTGCGGGTACGCGTTGTACAGCAATGGACCGATCGGTGTGCCCGGCCGGCCCATTGCATATGATGTATGCGGGTACGCGTTGTACCCCGAAATACGCGTTGTACAGCAATGGACCGATCGGTGCGCACGCATTGGCTGGGGCCTGGCATGGCAACGGATGCGTTTTCGTGGCTCCAACGAGTCTGATGCAGTGAATTCAGTTGACCAGCCACAACAATGTTGCAAAATCATGGATGTCATGAATTTGAAGATTTGAAGGATGCTGTGGGCGTGTATTAGTGCTGCTATTCCATGGATTGGTCAGATTCAGAAGATGCAAACGACTTGGACCAATCACTTTGGACACAGGGGACAGTATCTGCCTCTGCAGCACACATATAATGCTGGCTGTTCCCCTGAGAGCTCACTTGCCTGCACTACATGCTCCAGGACGACATCTGCCAACAACACTGCTGCTGTCTCTGCATCCTATGGCTACTGCAATGGCACGTACTGTGGAGAGAGCCCCAGCCTTCAGCCTTGAGGAGAACCAGGCCCTGCTGGACAGCCTCTTTCCACAGTACAGCAAGCTGTATGGGAAACCAGGGGAGCAGGTGAGTGTGCTGTCCACTGCCTTACCAATTGTGCATGTTGTCTGACTAGGAGGACTTACAGTGTGCACACCACTGGCTAGCATGCTCACTGAGTAGTTGTCACACCCCAAAGTGTGTAGTTACATGCACTGAACAGGTACAGTGCAGTAACAGTGCAATCCAAAAAGGTTTACTCCCCATGCAATGACACCATGTAGTGACTGCTGGCAAACTGTTCATAGCCATTGTTGCACTGCCTATGTACATCATATGCCCCTGTGATTGAGACATGTATATCCAACTGTGTGATGCACGGATATGTTGCATGTGTAGTAATGACCTTTTTCACTTTGTCATCCTCACAGGTCGATGCCCACCAGAAGCAGGAAATCTGGCTGACCATCGCCCGGAAAGTAAGATCCGTGGGGGTCTACAGGCGCAGGATCCGCAACTGCCAGAAGAGGTGGCAGGACCTTCGTGGCTGGACCTGGTATCACAAGGGTCCAGCTGAAGCTGTCGCCTCCTCGCAGGAGGGGCGGACACCGGACCCTGACCCCCACATGCTCCGGATCCTGGCGGTGGTCTTCCCTGACCTGGATGGGCAGCTGAAGGCCAGACAGCAGCAAGGAGGGGGTGAGTCCATGACTGCACTGTGCACTTTGTCTGACATGCTATGTGCCCTCCTCTGGCCTGGTTAAACTTCCACAGTACATCAGTCATGTGGTCCAGGACCCATGTCCCTCATTTGTGACATGCCCACTTCTCCTCTGATACACATATGTGTGGCCCTTACAGTCAGGAAATTGTGTCACTTGGGGACTGTGTCATTGCATTTAGCTTCGCTCAAGGTGGGGGACAGCATTTGTTCCCGTGACTATGTTGTGGGATTCATGTGTGGGTCAATTGATTACACAATGCCTAAGTTCTGACATGTAATCTGGGTGTAACTTTGATATGTGGTCCACTTGCTGATCTGAATCACCACATGTCCCTGGGGAATTTGGCACACACCCATGCTGCCGGTGGGAACAATGTTTGGGCCTCAGGAGTATGTGTATCAAGTGTGTCACACGTGCTTAGCCACATGCCTTCTGTCCAGGACTCATCCCTCTTACAGGTGGAGCTGGACAGTCATGCCTACTCCAGGGCATACAATACACTCTGTACTCCCACTCCGGTGTATCATCTGGTATGTTGTGATCAGTGAAATGTACCCTCAGGTGTCTGCCTCTTCTTAGGGTGTCCATAAACGGGCTTTCTAGAATCATGTCCTTATATAGGCACAATTCGCCCTGCCCTTATATAGGCATAAAATCCCAGTCCTTATTTAGGCATAAACCGTGCACTCCAAATACAGGCATGGTCTCCGACATCCGTCCACCCTAACGTCACAACGAGTTCATGAAAAAACAGACCCTTAGGCAGCGGGACTTTCCCTAGCCCAAGACTATTGATTTCTTCAAGGACTCATATATTATGCATGAACCATTATTCCTTAGGGGTTCATTCCTGACGTCTTCCGCTGTCCGACTCACGTCAATGCTAACATTCTTAGGTAATTCTCAGGTATAAATATACCTTCCCGAGCCCCTGTAAATCAGAGGAGACCTCGACTTCAGAGGAGCCCGTTTCCCGGCCGGACGCACTGAGAAGACGCTGTCATTCCTGCACGCAGAGAGTCCAGCTTCCAGTGATCTAACTTCCCTTGCGGGGTGTTGGAGTTCGAGTCTGGCAAGAGATTCCTACCTCTCTCATTCTTCAGGTATGGAGCTGACAAGAACCTAGAGAGACTCTTGGCATACTAGGCATACTAGGCTTAACATACTCTTAGTATACTATAGTAAGGAATACTTCACCTACTTCATACTTCTCCCTACACCTAGGACAGGTTAGGTACATTGGGGTAGAACTAGGTTAGAAACGCATCGTATGAGTACTCGCATTTTTAGTCTGTGTCATTTTATGTAAATGCATATATGCTAAAAAGATAATGCTATCGCAGTATTATTTATTTCTACTGCTCACTCTGTACATTATTTATCTCGCATACTGTCTTGTGAACGTAACAGCACATTTTACTTACACCAGAAACAAGACTGTTCAATAAATCTTTTATTGAAACGCCCGTCTGTTCTTTCTGTGTAACTCTGAGGAAAACTAAGCATGCACGACTGAGCTGAGTGAAATAGTTATCTATTGTTTCCACGACTCTGGGACACGTTCTGATTCTAAAGGGAAACACAGTGGTCATGTTTTGCGGCTGCCAGAAGCTACTCCCTTCTTGTTGTCAAGGAGTTTCTAGTGGCCTCTGAGCTAGCTGGCACAAGTAATTAAGTTTAATATACTCGATAGGGACATACCGACCTCAGTCCTATGTCAAACCTATAGGATATATTATTCCAATGCGCAGAGCCTATTAGGGAAATAGGAGCTACACTACATGGCGCCCAACATTTGGTAAGGCAGTAATTCAACGTTAGATACTGAGTAACTCAGCAGTGCTTCTTCTTTTTTCTCTCAGAGACCCCTACCCATATACACCAAAAGACGTCTGGAGTGGGCAGGTTTAAGTATCCGCCACGGCTACATAGGGCAGTACCCTATATATTAGCTGTTTGGTTTGCTCAACGTTGACGGATACAGTGTTCCACAAATATTGTGCACCTTATCTTTGTTTCCTTGAAACTTGTTCTACATTTTTCAAAAACAAAATGACTGAAGACGCCGAAAACGGTGGAGCTGCGGCTGATCCAGCCCAACCAGCATTTTTTAACAATACAGGTTTAAATGAAACCGAGGAGGGTGTCATAGACATCACTCCAAACTTAAGAAGAGCCATTACTCTAAAACTTATAAAACATGGCCTACCACCAAGAGGGGGTAGAGCAGTTTTCGTGATAGAGGCACAAGAATCCTTTCAGACAGAGGTATTCTATTCATGGGTAATATTTCCTGAATCCAATCCAGTAACACACATGTTTCACTTCTACAAAGAAGATGAACCACCAGAGGAATACATACCTTTCGAGGATATTGAAATTCCATTAACATACCAAGAGCACCAGCTCTGGTTTAAAGGCGCCCTAAAACATCACAGAAACATTACCAGGCTCGGTCCACTAGGTAGACCAGGAGCAACATGGCCGATTCTAGCCGGCTACACACCTCATTCTGAACTTGACATAATGTCAGATGAGGAACTACATACTCAACTCACAGAGTTAATAAAAATCTACAGACAATTGGTCCAATATGTCATGCAGACTTTCACAGTCCAACCACCATTAACAATTCCAAATCAAACTCCTCACCAGGGGAATACTCTAAAAATTACACCACAGACTCTATACGCAGTCATGGGTAAAATGCCCACAAAGCGTGAGCAAATTCCATTCTGGATAGCTCAAAAAATTACTCAAATCGAAGTAGTATTTCCAAATACTAGCCCGCATGAGAAACACAGAATCCTAACCATCAGTTTACCGATGGGTATCACACCACAACTGGAAGACTGCACCACTTGGGGCTCAGTCTTTGCTGCCATCTACACTAAAACACACGGCATTCCGTCAATTGCGGTAATACCTGATGTCCTAAAACAAATTCAAAACGAATACGGGGCAGAGCCTGCTCTAAATTTAGGTATGAAATTACTGAAAAATTTCGACCAGGTCTCAACAATAATATTATCTAATATTAAAGGGGAGGCAGCAGCAGTGGTGATCCGACAAAAATTAAGGGAATTTGATGCTACAGAACATCAAACTGAGCTACCAAGAATAATAGAACAATCTTATGCAGAATTAGGCAGAGATAGTTTGGGTGGAAGACCAGTTAAACCGAAACTATCTGAAAGTCCTGAGAAGGACTCAATTAAACAAACTCCTACATCTTCTAAAAAGAAGTGGGAGACTAATAAACAAAATTCAAATGAGAAACGTTCTCAATCCCGAGGTAGGTCTCCTCAAAAGGAGCCCTCTGAAAGGAGGTATAACCTCAGGAATAGGGATAATTTGAGAAAACCTGATAGGTATCAAGATACTGATACACGTTCCTCTCGTCCCTTTCAGATCTCATCCCAGACTTCGGAAAGAAGAGGACGAACAGAACATAGAGAAGAACGCGTGAAATCGAAAGACGACAAACACGCTCCAAAAACTAAAGCTAAACCTCAATTCTCCAAAAAGAAAGTAGCAGGTCTGAAGATCAGACATGCCGAGAATACTGAGAACACAACTCAAGAACGGAGAATGGGCTCAGACAATGCTGGACAGTGCAGCAGAAGTCACAATAGCTCGCCAGAACCTGAAGGAACTTCTGGAGATAGTGGACTTGAATGAGTACATTACAGTAGAGACTGTAGACACCAGGGTTAGTACTCCACAAAAGTTATATGACATAACACTCCGGATGGAGGGAGACAAACCTAGACAGGTTAAAGCACTTTTTTGGGAAAGACTATCAAAGGGCTAAGACATACTTCTAGCAGAAAAATACTGGCCACCACAATTTGTCAGGGAGTGCCCACAAGGCAAGGACATTATTATGCCTGCCTTCTCCAACCATATGCCAATGCATCTAAGATATACATATGCCAGGAAATGGGCAGTGGCCCAGGCCCCAGCATTATATAAAAATCATGTAGGATGGGACGAGGACTCCCCTCACCATAAAATACATCTGAAACATGAACCAACGGCACAACGGCAGTATCCAATAAAGCAAGAAGCTAAAAAACAGGTCAGGGAGATCTTAGATCAACTTGAATACCAAGGGGTGATTGAAACATGCACCTCATCAATGAACAATCCTTTGTTTCCTGTCTCCAAACCAGACAATACATATCGTCTAGTTTTGGACTACAGACACCTAAACACTTGTTCTAAAACTTTTGCAGTGCAAAATGCACATAGCACAGCATTAATGAATAACATTGTGCGTAAAAAATACAAAACAACATTAGACATCTCAAATGTTTTTTTTTGTCAAAACATAGCACCTGAAAGCAGGTACTTAACAGCATTCTCCATAATGGGGACCCAGCGTCACTTTTGTCGACTCCCACAAGGGTTCAAGAACAGCCCAGGTTTATTCTCAGCGAGGGTAACGGAGTTACTACAAATTTATGAACTACGAGGCATTGTCCTATGTCGATGACATCTATCTGACAGACGATGACCTGGAAAAACACTTGAACAGGGTGAGCACCATTATATTGGGATTCGCCTCTGAGGGCTACAAGTTCAACTTTAAAAAGTCCCGAATTGCCCATCTCAATGTCCTATTTTTGGGATATGTGCTTTCAAGTGAAGGCAAGAGCTTGGCAGCTAACTTTCTAGAGAAATGTGCGCTGCTCCAACCTCCAAAGACGCTAAAAAACTTACAATCCATCCTGGGTTTCCTAAACTTTGGAAGAACATACATTCTGAATTACGCGGAAATGGTCAAACCTCTCTACGCATTAATCAAACCTGATTTTTCAATCAAAAACTGGACACAGGAACACACAGAAATTTTGCGTTCACTCCAGGCTAACATGTTAGCAACAAATCACTTACAAACACGCGTAAGTCAAAGAAATTTGGTGATTCGAATAATTTCGGGTCAATGTGGATTCACCTACTTAACCCTCAATGAGGGTGAGAAAATACCAATCGCATACAAATCCCATTTGTACACACAAGCGGAAATGCGCTTCAGTTCCACTGAAAAATTCTGACAGCAGTTCAAACCGCTGTAGCAAAAGAAAGAGCCTTAGCCCAAGGGAAACGCATTATTGTCGTAACCCCAGTACCAGCTTTAGAAGCGGTCACAAAAGCAAGCATTCCAAATGCTAAAGCATTACATCCAAGATGGATACAATGGGTTAATTCTCTTGCTGCAACAGATGTTGAATATGTTTTTGATCCAGATTTAAAAACTCAAGCATTCCTGCAATATGAACAAGAATGTCCTCTGCCCACTGAGATTCTGCCTCTCGATCAGTACGAATTCATAATTTATACTGACGGTTCCGCACAACCCGCAACAGGGAGTAAGCAAGCTTACAGTGCAGCGTGTGCTATCGTTAAAGGTCGCATGCGAAATGGCATCTTCAGACCTATGGTCACAAAAACTCAGTCACTAGGAGATTGTACAGCTCAGCGAGCTGAACTACAAGCATTCAAACTGGCACTTGAGAGTACGGATCGAGAATTCCTCACACTGATAGTGTGCAATTCCTTTTACTGTGTTCAATCGTATAATGACTATATACGAAATTGGCTTGAAAATGGTTTCAGAGATGCGAAGGGTGGCACAATAAAGCATAAATTGCTTTGGGAACAAGTAGTTCCGTTGAAAAACGAACTACCAAAGGCTCACGTGATTCACACACTGAGTCATCAACGTGATGGCGTTCACGTTGCAGGGAATTCATTGGCTGACGAAGCCACAAAGGGGGCTGTTCAGACGGCTTCCGTAGCTGCGATCACTCGTTCAAAAACAAAAATAGACAGTGAGATAATGTTGGCTGTCAATGCTTCAAGCAAGGGCAGCAGTGCAGCGTTACCAAAAAAGTTTCCACTCAAGTACTCTTATGTAATTGATGCGAACAATGTTCCTTTTGCTCGAGTCCCTGGAGTGGGGGATAGGGTAATTCCAAACATGGAACGCAGAGCAGCCTTGATTTATGAAACACATTTGGGGGAGGGTCTGTCACATCAAGGGATCTCTAAAACAATTTTGAGGTTAAAAGAGATGTACTGGTGGCCTGGAATGAATACACACATTCACATATTCATCAATAACTGCTTAGACTGTAAATTACAGCGAGAGAGCCACCAGACACCATGCTGCGAATGTGGCAACCCAGTACAGACACCACTGTTAGACAGCATTAGGCTATCTACTCGCCTGCGTCCCACTGGACAAAGGCATTCCCACAAATACTGAATCTAGGTTCCTATGGTTATGGCCTCAGCGCTCGGCTGACGCTCGAACTGTTATAAAAGATTTGCGAGTCTTTATCGGCACATACGCAATAGGCACGCTACATTCTGACCAGGGTCCTGCGTTTAGCTCTAGGGCTTACAAAGAAGCCATGGCCAGTCTGGGCGTTGCATTGCGGTACTCCTCTCCATTCCATCCTGAGGGAAATTCTGTTGTGGAAAGGAAAAACCGGGACATAAAGCAGTCTATAACAGCTAGGGTATTAGGTTCAGGTGATGGGTGGGTCAAACACCTCAATGGCGTACAGCGCGCAATGAACAAACTGCCAAGAAGTTCTCTAGGGGGGTCACTCCATATGAGGTCCTATTTGGGACAAGAATGTGGGTACCAGACCTTGAACACGTAGGCACAGTGGTGGAAAATAAACTGTTTGATATCAAAGATCGTTTGGCTGTTTTACAGGAACTAAACAAGTTAAGAACGAAACAAAGCAACGTACTCCTACAGCCAACCACTACTGGGGAAACATCGGCGGTCCCAGCAAGGCCTGTCTGGATTCCAAAAGTTGGGGATCTAGTCAGAGAAAAAATAGCGGACAAGAAGGAATTTGGACCTTCTTACAGACAACCAGTACCTGTTCTAGCAGTTCAAGGAACAAGAACAGTACTTCTGCCACCCCTTGCTGGAAGAAAGGAGAAAAGATTTGTGTCCATCGACCTCATCAAACCACAGTATGTGGCCAATACTAAACAGTAGGCCTCGTGGACTCCGACCTAGTAGCAGACGCACTCCTCTCGCTACTATCCAAGAGGTTCAGACTGAAAGACTGATAACCATCGAGACCTCAGCTGTAACAGATGAAGGACTAAGCAACCATGCAATGGAACTCATCCCTCTTGACAACCAAGTAACGGTTCGTCCAAATACACCTGTCTACACCAATGTGGCACGTGATGAACTGGTTCCTATGATTTCTACAAATCCTGATGCAATTCCAACAATTGACAGAACTGCTTCTGGCTATTTCATTAACTTTGATACGTTCTCAGAAGATCCAAGTGAACCTGAAACGACGCCAGCATCATTCCAACTCAAGCAGCAAGTACAAGACTTTCTTCACTTTCTGGAAAAGACTTATCTGGTTTCTCCATGGATTGAACTCTGGATTATATCTGGACTTTTTGTTTTCCTGCTATGGCTAGCTTTGGTAACAACTGTGAGCGTGCTTATAAACGTACTTTTGAAACCTCATAAATCTTCCCATCGTGAAGTAAGAGACTTGTCATCAGTGAACATCACAGCCGTTCCTATACAGGATGGTATAGTGTGGGACAAAACAGATTATGATATCTTCGGCCCGAATGAACAATTGAACATTCCACATTTGTTTAAAATTTCACTAAGTGATTTAATTACGTCCAGTACCTATTCAGATGATTGGGACTTTGAGACTGTCAATGACATAATGTTTGACCTAGAAAAATCTGCTGCATTTTCTAAAAATGAATATTTAGAGGGTTCATCAGACTATGAACAAATGTATTGTTATAACCACTATGGTCATCATTATTTGCATAAAACTGCATATCCAAGAAATGTGTTCATGTTTAACCAAAGGGAACATTGTCCTACACCACCACAAGGTAGTTCAAAAACATTTGCTAGTAAGTTTCCATATTTTTCAGGATACAATACATCTGATCCAGAAACATTTTACTATAAAAATGTAAACAAAACAGGACTGAAAATTATGTTGACTAATACGAAACAGATTTACTCTGCAGAATTTATTGCCCAACTGTCTAGACAGGGTTTCAACTTATGGAAAGACACAATAGACACAAAAACTGTCTGGGGTACTAAAGATTGGCAAGTACAGGTTATAGAAGCTTTATTTAGAGCCTGCATCATCCCTGAACAAATACTGTTTTTGAATGAAACCGTCCAACAAACATCTTGTCTTGGGCTAGCCAAGATCAAAGAGATGAAAACACCTTCTGTGCCAACACCTGCCAGTGATAATGATACAAAGGCAGTGGTGACAGTTGACAATATACTACAACTCAACAGATCTAATACTGATTGGAACAAATGGTTGATCTGGCCCACAGACACGAATAACTGTCAGGAAAGATTCCTGAATAAAACTCAGGGCTTTACTATTCATAGGCCAGACCCAAGATACGTCCAAAGACAACATCCGGGGGTAGTAACAACATACAGTGTAGGAAAATTATGCCTCGATTGGCTGCATAAGTCTACACTGAAGGATGTGAAACAACACTTATCCTTACTTGCAGACGACGCAGACCTTAGGGAATTCTTGCTTGGACCAAGAAAACCGCGTCAAAAACGTTTCATATATGCCGGCATTTATGCTGCCTATAATGAAGCATGGAAAGTGTCACAGATGGAGGCTGCAGAACGAATACGTGAACTTGATCGTATTAATTTAGAGAAAACCCTCTCTGTGGTCGACAATGGGTTAACAACTTTGTCCTCCAGAATATATTCATTGGATGACATTGTATCCTCTGCTATCGACATTCTAGAACAAGATTTGGCGATGTTACAACAAGGCCAGTCTCAATTACGTTCTATAGTGTTATTAAGCTGGACGCTGCAATCTTTGCGAGCGGGCTATGTGCCTTGGCGTTTTATCAACACAACGGCTCTGTTTGCAGAATACAATCTAACTGATAAACAGATCGAATTGGCGCAAAGAGGAGCAGAGTATACAGTGCTGAGCATTGAAAAACTGGAAAAATTACCATTCACAGTGGCAGAAAAACCAGCTACAGAATGGCTCATTCATGGCAAAATAACATTACCTGTGACTACTTTTCAGTTTCAGTATTGCCTCAGACAAATGCAAGCAGGCAAATATGAAAGGTTGGGTAAGGAATACATTAGGACATCATGGATTTACCGTATACACATAGATGTTGGAGTGGGGATCGTGAAGTGTTTTTGAGCGGTACTAACTGTAAACATGCACTGACCGGTTCACTTATATGTCAGGACATTTCTTTACACGGGGCTTGTAATGGTTCTGTGGCAAATTTGTCTTGCCATCAGCAGGGGACACCAGCTGCTGTAATTAATCCAACGTTTGGACAACTTTCGAATGGGAGTTACCTCATGTTGAATGATCAGAGTTGCTGCGGAATGTTGCCAGGCATCCCATATCTAGTAACGGTCAACTCCAGGGTCACTTGCTGTATGCAAGTATTGTTTCCCCCAATAGACACAGTCAGGGAGTCGCCTCTATGGCCTTCGCTGAACGTCTCTTTTATAAGATTTGATACTTTGAGCAGAATGAAAGCCATGCTTTTACAGCAAACAGTGCCTTTGACCTCGGCCAAAGAAACCTATGATCTACAAGTAGCAAGCACTTCGGCTGAGATACAGACTTTAATACGTACAAACTGCCCTATACATTTCGTAGAAATGATAACACGTATCTTTAACATGTCTGATACAACAGGAATTGTACATGTATTTAAGAGCATCTGCTCCGGTCTGTTAGCACCTTTCCAGGCAATACTCGGAATCATCCCAAACTTTGCACATTCTGTGTTTGGTGGCATTCCATTAATTCTAGCACTTGTTGCCGGAATTCTATTTCTCTTCCTGCTATTGCGCTATGGCCAGCCTATTCGCAGACATCACTCCGAGCGAAATGGAGAAAGCTCTCCTTGAAAGAAAGTGCCGTGAGTGAATAGTACAGCTATTGGGCATGACTCGTCTACGGGACCTTAATACAACTTGGTTCCTGTCATTCCGACCAATCTGGCAAGATTGCATCTTACCTGTTCTACGATGCCTGCTATGCGGTGAAGAATGCGTGTTGGACACCTGTCTAACATTTCCATCAGCAACGCCAACGGACGTCGATACTTTGCTGGTCCCAATAACGGCCCATGCTCTGTGTTGTCCCCAGAGGCTACCAATCCTGATGTCAGCATTCATTGAGATCTCACAGACGCTTCCGGCTGCTGCTGAGGTACGAGAAAGATCTACAGGCACACAGGTAACAACGGACGCGAACATTGCTGCGGTGACCTATGCTGAGAGCGATGCTTCACATCTCTGTGCAGTTAATCTCCTACACGAGGTATTCCAACTAACACCAACTACAGTGGATGATGTTTTGTCTATAGAAATAGATGATCTCATGTTTACACCAGACCCGCAAACTGACTCTGATTCAGCATACAGTGTTCCAGAGATGCAGTAACAATTTGGCCTTCATTTTTCAAAAACTTGGAACTCTACCAAAATTGAACTTTTGTCCCATTTTTCGAACGAAAATGGCACTTCAATCTGCTTAAAGTAGAACTAGCCTTATAATACGGACTTTGCGGTACTTCCGAGGACACTTAGTCATCTTGTGTGTCTAGAACAGTTCATTAATTTTCATGACATGAATTGATTCTGATATTTGAACAACTTATCGATCATTTTTTGTCATATGTAAATATTACTGCTTATTTTCATTCCAATTGCTTTGGTTTAATACTTTATGCCTGAAATGAATAAGCATTGCTTAATATGTACAGAAACTTTTGCATTTTTAAATATGTTTTTCAATGCTTTTAAGAAATATTTTTTAATATGCAGTACTCCATTTTAATGTTTAGCATTTTATATGTTTAGCATTTTAGTATTATCGTACACACGAAAGAGGAGTGGGTGTTGTATTCTTCTTAGGGTGTCCATAAACGGGCTTTCTAGAATCATGTCCTTATATAGGCACAATTCGCCCTGCCCTTATATAGGCATAAAATACCAGTCCTTATTTAGGCATAAACTGTGCACTCCAAATACAGGCATGGTCTCCGACATCCGTCCACCCTAACGTCACAACGAGTTCATGAAAAACACAGACCCTTAGGCAGCGGGACTTTCCCTAGCCCAGGACTATTGATTTCTTCAAGGAGTCATATATTATGCATGAACCATTATTCCTTAGGGGTTCATTCCTGACGTCTTCCGCTGTCCGACTCACGTCAATGCTAACATTCTTAGGTAATTCTCAGGTATAAATATACCTTCCCGAGCCCCTGTAAATCAGAAGAGACCTCGACTTCAGAGGAGCCCGTTTCCCGGCCGGACGCACTGAGAAGACGCTGTCATTCCTGCACGCAGAGAGTCCAGCTTCCAGTGATCTAACTTCCCTTGCGGGGTGTTGGAGTTCGAGTCTGGCAAGAGATTCCTACCTCTCTCATTCTTCAGGTATGGAGCTGACAAGAACCTAGAGAGACTCTTGGCATACTAGGCATACTAGGCTTAACATACTCTTAGTATACTATAGTAAGGAATACTTCACCTACTTCATACTTCTCCCTACACCTAGGACAGGTTAGGTACATTGGGGTAGAACTAGGTTAGAAACGCATCGTATGAGTACTCGCATTGTTAGTCTGTGTCATTTTATGTAAATGCATATATGCTAAAAGATAATGCTATCGCAGTATTATTTATTTCTACTGCTCACTCTGTACATTATTTATCTCGCATACTGTCTTGTGATCGTAACAGCACATTTTACTTACACCAGAAACAAGACTGTTCAATAAATCTTTTATTGAAACGCCCGTCTGTTCTTTCTGTGTAACTCTGAGGAAAACTAAGCATGCACGACTGAGCTGAGTGAAATAGTTATCTATTGTTTCGACGACTCTGGGACACGTTCTGATTCTAAAGGGAAACACAGTGGTCATGTTTTGCGGCTGCCAGAAACTACTCCCTTCTTGTTGTCAAGGAGTTTCTAGTGGCCTCTGAGCTAGCTGGCACAAGTAATTAAGTTTAATATACTCGATAGGGACATACCGACCTCAGTCCTATGTCAAACCTATAGGATATATTATTCCAATGCGCAGAGCCTATTAGGGAAATAGGAGCTACACTACAATTGTGCTGTGTCTTCGTTGTCAGGACTACTGGTATGTTTATCGGTTAGGGCTCAGCATGCCATCTGAGATGTGACCATGATAGACGATACTTCTGTGACTTATAGGTGTCTGATCACTTGACTGTGCACACAGGTGTTTGCGACTGTGACTTTCAGGCAGCTGTATTTTCATTCACAGCACACTGTGAGGTGCTCATGTTCAGAGAGTTGTGTTTCATGTGCCCCATATGTCCAGTTGGTATGACGTGGACAAATAGTAGTACAGATGATGTGGTTTTGGGGGATGGACATGTGCACTTGTCAGTCACATAACTTGCATTCCCCATGCCCTCGGATTGTGACACAGTGCAGACTGTTGTTGGCTGGCTGCCATGGCCATGTGACTTGAGACAGTAATGTATGACTTTGCACGCATTCATGTGTCATGGCATTAAACTTCCTGGGACTGATCCTGCAGGGGAGTGACATGTGCAACATGCACCCCATTGTGGCATTGACTATCCGGACATGGGTGCATCATGGTGTCTGGTGCTGGTATGCATCACATGCATTTCTATTTAGACTCTGGCCATCCCTTTATCCGGACACCTGCACTGACTTAGTGGCAAGAGATGTGATGTGTGCATGTTTACATACTTCACCGTGTTCCCTGCAATGTCCAACAACTGTGTAGGTGGTGCATGTGTCCACACTGGGGTCTTACCATCAGACAGGCACCAGACAGATGGGTGCAAGGGCAGGAGGGGTGTGAGTCCCATGGTTGACCATCAGACTGACAATTGGCTTCCCCGAATCTGTGTGAGGACTTTAGGCAATGTTCAACTAAGGATACCAGGGCTTGCTCTGTAATGTGCTGTACTTACTGTGGTGTGTGCGGTCAGTGCAGGTGACTGATGTTTGTCTGTTTCCCTAATTGTTTGCAGATACATCCACGGCCACAGGAGGGGACAGCTCCACGGACCAGGAGGAGCAGCGGAGCCAGACTCGGTCAGCATCGGACAAGTGGTCAGAGGGACCCAGTGGCACGGAGGGCAAGGGGAGCCACACCGAGGAGTCCTCAGCACCATCCACCTCGGCTGAGGACCACAGCAGCTCGGAGGATGACTCCCTTGTGGAGGCGGGTGTCAGCAGCCACCAAAGTCAAGCTAGTCTGTCTGGCCCCGCCACCACCACCACCACCACCGCCCTCCCATTGGCTCCCATTCCTGAGGTCCGTGGAGGCTCCCGTGCTCGGGAGCGTGTCTCCTTCATGCCAGGCACCGCACCCCTGCCCCTGTGTCCCCTGCTGCCCTGAGTGAGGAGTCTGTGTACCTCCTTCGGCAGCTCCATGTAGGGCAGACAGCAATGCTGACTGTCCTCCATGCACACACCACTCTGTTGACACAGCTGTTGTCGTTCATGGAGGGCATCTCGACGGGTATGTCTGCCCTACAGAGGAGCAATAGGTCCATGGACTCCTCCCTGACGGCAGCAGTGTCCCTCCTCCAACAGTCCCTCACCCCTCCCACCTCTGCCCCATCCACACTTCCTGCCACCCTACCTGTCCAAAGCACATGCACACCTGCACAATCACCCAAACACACAGACACAAGCAGCACAGACACACCCAAGAGAAAGGCAAGACGTGCACACAAGCATCCTCAGGGGACTGATACCACAGACACAGGGGATGGGGAACACACACACACACAGGCATCCACAGTCACTCCGCAGTCCTCCAAATCCTCTCCCTCCAACACCCCTTCCCTTGCCTCACCTGCTACCCCACCTACACAGCAGCTCTTCCTGTGTGACCTTGGCCTCTTCCCTCCAATCCTGCTGATCCAGCATACCGGGGAAGAGGAAGTCCACCCACACAGAGGGAGTGCCCTCGCCCCCGGACACCCTCCCCCAGGCGCAGGCAGACACAGGACCCCATTAGGAAGTCCCCCAGACCAGGAAGAGCAAGACCCCACCACCACCACCACGCAGCTCCACCACCCAGTCTCTCTCCTCCATCCCCCAGGCCACCACTCCACAGGTTCCCCCGCCACACCCTGCCCCAGGTTCCCCACACACCGATACCACATCCCCAGGCTGCTTAGGCCCTCCCCCCCTGCCACTTGCTCTTCGAACACCCAACCCAGACGCTCTGCCTGTTAGTGCCACTGGTGTGGGGACCGGGTCCCCCCCCTCTGTCCTGCCCACCTCATCTGCCCACCCTTCCACTCCCTTGGAGTTATGCACTGCAGTGGAGTCCACAACCACCCCGTCTGACTTGGGCACTGCAGTGGGGATCCAGTCCACTACATCAGACCAGCCCACTGCAGTGGTTGCAGCACCCACACCAACTGACTTGTGTAGCACGGTGGTGCTGGCCCCCTGAGTCAGACACCTCCACTGCAGTTGCCGGTGACACTCCTGCACCCACCACCCCTTCACTGCCTCACTCTGCCATCCCCTGATCCTGTCCCTGCGGTGCCTGGCCTGCCCCTTGTATGCCCCTCCAAGGGGGATGTCCCCTGTCCGTACCAGTGCAGGTAAGCAATGGGTAACCAGTTGTCACTTGTCACCCTGTTGGGACATGGATTTTGGACTGGCCATTGGCCTTAGTTTCTTTTGGACGTCAACTTTTAATTTTACATTAGCTGAATAAAGCCTCTTTTTGTTTAATTGAGGTGTTTCTTTTGATGTACATGATGTAGATGAGTAGCATCCTGCATTTGCAGTTGTTATAGTGTTCAGATCAGGAAAATGAAGTGTTGCTGTGATGGACTCCATGTGGTCCATGGGATATGTGTCCTGTTCTACTCTGGATCTATGGCATCCTTTGCTGCAGTCTGAGGGTGTGATGTTCAGCATTTGACACAGGGATGTACGTTTTGCATTTGTAAAGGAACATCTTTGTCTTACACTGATGCACATCTGGTGGGCTTACCACTGTTCAATGTTCCGATTTCCCTGACTGTGTGCCCATCTTCACTGGACATGCAGTTTTGCACATCAATGTTGAAGGACTCATCTGTGTATACAGTGCAACTGGCTTGACACGTGTTTTGGGTGTATGCAGATACTGACGTGACACTCCCGTACCCAGGCTGATGTGAGCAGAGCCTTCTGTGTGTTGTAGTTGTTGACTCACTGACGGAGTGTCCTGCTGACATGTTTGAGTCGTGCACAGACAAGGTTTGGCACAGCGGACCTTCCACAGGAGTGGAGTGCCCTCAAGGCAGTGTGTAATCCCGTGACATTGCGTGTGCCTGTGTTGTGTGTTGTGTAAGCATGTCTGTGCGTGTTCCCTTCCCTTTTCCTACACAGGCTGTGTCAGTAGGGATGTTCCTGTTTGTGTTGCTTGCAGAGTTGGTCTGTGTTCATCCAGCATCTTGGACCTGGTTTCTCTGTGATGTGGTTGCATGGCAAACTAATGTTCATGAGGTTGTCATCCCAGGTTGTCTTTGTTGTCAGGGCTGGGGATGTGGGCAAACGGTGATGGGACACATTCAGGATTCCCCTTGGCACTTGTTGTTTACACAAGTCATGTGAATTTCAGTTTGTGGTAGCTTTCAGTGATTGTGACACAGTGTGTGTGTGACTGCTGCCACTCCTCAGGGTCAGAGCTGCAATGTTGGAAGTTGTGTACGTGTGTTCTTTGTGTGTCACCTTGGCTTCTTCGTAGGTGTGTGACTATGGCCAGGATCCCATTGATTGTGGTGGATTTCACATCATGCCCATGTACGGCGTACTGTGCTGTGTGTCAGACATTGACGAGTCTTGTTGACTGGCCATGTGTGATGGGTATCTGCACCTTAGTTCCCCCACCACCCCTGGGATTGTCATGGGTGCATGTGCACTGTCACCAGTCCATGTGAGCTTCACTGCTGCACATTGGTGGAGATCAGGGTGTGTGGTGTTGAGTGTGCAAATGTGAGTTGTTGCACGGCTAGACCCCTACCTCCATATTGGCCTTGGCTGGCAGGCTGTGCTGATTGATTGGAGCTTGTGTAGGTGTGATGGTAGTTTGTTGCTCAGGACACATGGCTGTGGTTCACAGTGTGAACGACATCTACCTTTGTCATCACAGTGGGATTGTCATGCAGGCTAGTGTCAGCACAATGTGGGGTCCCTGGGGGTAGTACTGTGGTGGGTCTGTCTCTTGCTGTGTTAGTTGCTGTTCCTACAAGCTTGTGTGACATGTGTAATTTGGCCTCCTCTCAGCTGACGATGCCTGATTGCCCACATAGGGGTATCCGATCCATGAGTAACTTTTGTATGGCACTGTATACACATCTGTGTGATTGGAGTTCAGGCCTCCTCATGTGTTGTGTGGTTGCCTGGGGACACTGGCACACCCCCCCATCACCTGTTGTGTTTGAAATGCAGTGTGAGTCTGCCTGTTTGTGTTTGTGCATTTGCACCACTGCATTGGCATTTCTGTAGTGTGCCATTGTCTGTATGTTGTTTGGTGGCTTTCCCCAGCTGTCCCTGGGACTCCTAGGTCATCAGTCAGCACAATGATCATGGTTTGTATGTCCCATTGATGCCATGGTATGGTATTTGTTCACCTGACATCGACAGTCTCCACAGGATATCTACATTTGTGTGTCCATTGGTGCAGATATGTGGCTCAGCATTATGATGGTCACTTCTGTCATTGTGTTATTTGTGAATATTGACAATGTGGTCCCCCATGGGTGATGTTTGTATGCACATGGCCAAAACGATGTTTCTGTGACACTGCACTGTTTGCCCCGCTCAATCTATGTTGCAATGGGACACAAGCACTACTATGTCACTGATGTGTTTGTTGTTGTGTGACCAGGATTCATCCATACAGTTTGGCTTTCGCAGCTTTTACCATGACTACACTTACCTTATGATCACCGTGGTGATGGTGCTTTTGGTCCCATGGCCACACTGTTCAAGAGGTGCATCAGCTATGGACCCCACACTTACCTTTTGGTCACTGTGGTGATGGGGCTTTAGGCCCCATGGTCACACTGTTCAAGAGGTGCATCAGCTATGGACCCCACACTTACCTTTTGGTCACTGTGGTGATGGGGCTTTAGGCCCCATGGCCACACTGTTCAAGAGGTGCATCAGCTATGGACCCCACACTTACTTTTTGGTCACTGTGGTGATGGGGCTTTAGGCCCCATGGCCACAGTGGTCATGGTCTGCTTACATTGTGGAGGCCACACACATTTATGTGCGAAACATGTGATAGTGGGTCACATTGTATGTTCAATGTCATGTTCAGTGTTGTAGGCATTTGACACAGACTACACACGCTTGTCATGGTGTTGGGGGGGATGTAATTTTCTGTCATTCCTTATGTGGGAGTATGCTGGTTCTGTCATGCATTACCCATCCTATGAGTAGGGGTGGTGGTAGTGGTAGGCATCCAGCCCCCTATGGGTGGGGATGGTAGTAGTGACAGGCATCCAGGCCCCCATGAGTAGGGGTGGTGGTAGTGGTAGGCATCCAGCCCCCCCTGAGTAGGGGTGGCAGTAGTGGCAGGCATCCAGCCCCCCTGAGTAGGGGTGGTGGTAGTGGTAGGCATCCAGCCCCCCTGAGTAGGGGTGGTGGTAGTGGTAGGCATCCATCCCCCTATGGGTGGGGATGGTAGTAGTGACAGGCATCCAGGCCCCCATGAGTAGGGGTGGTGGTAGTGGTAGGCATCCAGCCCCCTATGGGTGGGGATGGTAGTAGTGACAGGCATCCAGGCCCCCATGAGTAGGGGTGGTGGTAGTGGTAGGCATCCAGCCCCCTGAATAGGGGTGGTGGTAGTGGCAGGCATCCAGCCCCCCCTGAGTAGGGGTGGTGGTAGTAGTAGGCATCCAGCCCCCCCTGAGTAGGGGTGGTGGTAGTGGTAGGCATCCATCCCCCTATGGGTGGTGATGGTAGTAGTGACAGGCATCCAAGCCCCCATGAGTAGGGGTGGTGGTAGTGGTAGGCATCCAGCCCCCTATGGGTGGGGATAGTAGTAGTGACAGGCATCCAGGCCCCCATGAGTAGGGGTGGTGGTAGTGGTAGGCATCCAGCCCCCTGAGTAGGGGTGGTGGTAGTGGCAGGCATCCAGCCCCCCTGAGTAGGGGTGGTGGTAGTGGTAGGCATCCAGCCCCCTGAGTAGGGGTGGTGGTAGTGGTAGGCATCCATCCCCTATGGGTGGGGATGGTAGTAGTGACAGGCATCCAGGCCCCCATGAGTAGAGGTGGTGGTAGTGGTAGGCATCCAGCCCCTATGGGTGGGGATGGTAGTAGTGACAGGCATCCAGGCCCCCATGAGTAGGGGTGGTGGTAGTGGCAGGCATCCAGCCCCCCTGAGTAGGGGTGGTGGTAGTGGCAGGCATCCAGGCCCCCATGAGTAGGGGTGGTGGTAGTGGCAGGCATCCAGCCCCCCTGAGTAGGGGTGGTGGTAGTGGTAGGCATCCAGCCCCCTGAGTAGGGGTGGTGGTAGTGGTGGGCATCCATCCCCCTATGGGTGGGGATGGTAGTAGTGACAGGCATCCAGGCCCCCATGAGTAGGGGTGGTAGTAGTGGTAGGCATCCAGCCCCCTATGGGTGGGGATGGTAGTAGTGACAGGCATCCAGGCCCCCATGAGTAGGGGTGGTGGTAGTGGCAGGCATCCAGCCCCCCCCTGAGTAGGGGTGGTGGTAGTGGCAGGCATCCAGGCCCCCATGAGTAGGGGTGGTGGTAGTGGCAGGCATCCAGCCCCCTGAGTAGGGGTGGTGGTAGTGGTAGGCATCCAGCCCCCTGAGTAGGGGTGGTGGTAGTGGTAGGCATCCATCCCCTATGGGTGGGGATGGTAGTAGTGACAGGCATCCAGGCCCCCATGAGTAGGGGTGGTGGTAGTGGTAGGCATCCAGCCCCCTATGGGTGGGGATGGTAGTAGTGACAGGCATCCAGGCCCCCATGAGTAGGGGTGGTGGTAGTGGCAGGCATCCAGCCCCCCCCTGAGTAGGGGTGGTGGTAGCGGCAGGCATCCAGGCCCCCATGAGTTGGGGTGGTGGTAGTGGCAGGCATCCAGTCCCCCCGAGTAGGGGTGGTGGTAGTGGTAGGCATCCAGCCCCCATGGGTGGGGATGGTAGTAGTGACAGGCATCCAGGCCCCCATGAGTAGGGGTGGTGGTAGTGGCAGGCATCCAGCCCGCCCTGAGTAGGGGTGGTGGTAGCGGCAGGCATCCAGGCCCCCATGAGTTGGGGTGGTGGTAGTGGCAGGCATCCAGCCCCCCCTGAGTAGGGGTGGTGGTAGTGGTAGGCATCCATCCCCCTATGGGTGGGGATGGTAGTAGTGACAGGCATCCAGGCCCCCATGAGTAGGGGTGGTGGTAGTGGTAGGCATCCATCCCCCTATGGGTGGGGATGGTAGTAGTGACAGGCATCCAGGCCCCCATGAGTAGGGGTGGTGGTAGAGGTAGGCATCCATCCCCCCCTGAGTAGGGGTGGTGGTAGTGGCAGGCATCCAGCCCCCCCTGAGTAGGGGTGGTGGTAGTGGTAGGCATCCATCCCCGTATGGGTGTGTATGGCATTGGTGATGCCCATCCCACCCCTATGGTTGTGCTGTTGCTAGTGTACGTCATTTGTGCATCCCTATGTGTGTGTGATATATTTTCGGTACGTGTAGTTTGTTTGTATTGTTGGTGTTTGACTTACCGTCTGCGCCGTACGCGTCCGTACCGGTCCCGGTTATAGATGTAGAGTATAGGTAGGACCTGCGCGATGGGATTCATGGTTGGGTCGTCTCGTTCGGGTTTCTCGTGTCTTCGACTCGTACTCGTCGCTGGCTTGTTCGTCTCGTAGCCGTGGTTCGTCTTGTGGCGCGAAACGGAGCTTATGTGCGGCTCTCCCGGATGCTGAAACGTGCCGGACGTAGCGACTGGTTCGGCGCGTACGGAGCGCGCATCGTACTAGTCCGGCCGGAAGGTGCTGTGTATTTCGTTCCGTGCGACTCGATTCGGCGTTTACGGATCCGGCTCGGGCGGGGAACAGGAGCTGGATTGGGTGAGTACGGCTCGCTCTGAAAATGGGTTGTTATACGCATCGTACTTGTTCGTCCGGACGGGTGTACGAATCGGTCAGGAAAGCCGCATTCGGCTGGGTTTTTTTCCGGACGAATACTGTTAGGTGCCCTACCGGCCGAGATCGGAATCGACCCCTTAGTGTCTGCAGTCTGTCTCTGGGTCACATGACTGAGTGTAGCTGACAGTTGGACTTTGTGTATTCCTCCTAGACAGCCACACACAATAGAGAACTTAAGTGTGTCTGGATGGGCCATCACTGGCAGTATAGGAGGACGGAGATAGGCAGTGTCCCACTAACACCTGAATAGGCTGTGGCCTGCCTTCACACAAACGATTGCATACCCCCTGTAGTAAGTCTAGAGCCAGGACAGGGGAGACAGGAAACCAGTGCACTTCAAAGGGAAACCTCTAGCAGCTTCTCCCACTTCAAAGAAGGCACTAGGCATAAATATTGGATCTCAGACAACAACTCTTCAGTACACTCCTGGGCCTGTGAATACTACAGAAGAAGGACTACTGCGCTGTTTTGCTGCCAGAAAGACTGCCAATCTGCTGCCCTGCTACTCTGCTGCTTGCTGAGAAGGAAGATTGGACCTGCATCCTTCATTCCAGGCTGAAGTGACTCCGAGGGTCATCCAGCTGACCTCCTGTTCTGTACTACAGGGACATAAGCTCCAGAGGCTCCCTGCAACTGCCCAGTTGATCTGTTGGCTGGACCTGCAAATGGATCTGCATGAGCCCTGCTAGCCTCTGCTGGAGTGAGTTCCTTGCCCGCAAGTCGAGCCCCTCATGTCCTGGAACCATGATGTGACCTCAGTTGAGCTCCCCAGAAGTTTTGGGCTCTTTGCAAACAGGCTCGTTGGCGCCGAAACTTGCAACTTGCACCCATCACCAATATATATTCTGGCTAAACCAACTCTGCTGGCTATTGCATCGACCAACGCGGTGACGACTATCGCGAAGCTCCAGCCATGACGATCTGCGACCCAAACAAGATCTTCACTCTACAGCAATGACCTTCCACGACGCTCAGATGGCCATTCACGCTACTTCGACGTCCATACGCAACTCCCTCTTTGCTCCTTGCGGCCCCTTCCACTGCAAACAGAACCTTTTGCGCTGGACTGAGAAGGTAATTCTTTCAGCAGGATTAACCTTGTCCCTGTCTTCGACCCTCGGTCCATCGCGGTTGGCCTGAACTTGTGACTTTCTCCCGGTTTCGCATGACCATATAGTCGCGGGTGGTGCTTTGTGCTTTTAGGTGCTTTTTCACTTAAATCTTTAAAAACTGCATATCTCCGGTTCTACTAGTTGGAGGTTTTGTTGTTTGGTATCAAATTATTCATTAAATTCTACTCTATTTTTCTAAATTGGTGGGGGTTTTCACTTTATTACTCTTTGAAATGCTTCATAAATACTTTTCACATTGCCTTTAAGTTAAGCCTGACAGTTTTGTGCCAAACTACCAGAGGGTTAAGCACAGGTTAATTTGGGGTTTGCTTGTGACTTCACCCAGACAAGGATTGTGGTTGCTGCTTGAGTAGGGTTTCAACTCCCTCAGTCATTAACCCAATTTCTTACAGGTTCTATTCAATCGTCTTGCTGGTGCAGAAGCCATCAGAGGTCTACAGAACCTTGCTGCCTTACAAGTTGATCAACAGGTACATCCAGCAATGGTATGATCTTTCTTGATTATCCACCAGTTCCCCCAATTCCTGTTTTTTTAAGGTCATGTTACATATTGAAGATGTATATTTGCACATCTCAATTCATTCAAACATCCAAAAAACGAAGGGTTTCTCTTTGGGTGCATCCTTTACCAGATCACAGTGCTCCTTTTTCGCATGTAACAGATGCCCTGATTTTCACTGAGGTATTAACTCCTGTAGTTGCCCCTCTGTCACTGAGGGAGGTACAGATCTTTGAAAACCTGGACAGTTGGTCGCCAAGTCTCATCATTTCCTTAAGGCATAATCCAACTCACCCAGGGTATACAGTTGCAATAGTAGCTCAGTTTTCTGGTGAAATGACAGATTTTTCCAGCATACATCAGTGTGCTCATTGGGGCGCGATTCTCAGTGGATGAGCACATTGACTGTAGAGGTGTGTGGGCCCTGTTGCCAGGCTAACCAGCCTCATCCCGGGAGTGGTCATGACTGACTTTCTAATACGGCTACTTTTATTCAATTATCCTTCCATCCTGACAATGGCCTTTAGAAAGTGGGGCTGGGACACTCCAATTTAAAGATTCTCGTGACCATCTTCTGATCACTCCAGATACTCATTTGGGTCATTCCAGGGAAGGGAGTTCTGGTTCATTTGGATGCCCAAGTAGAAAAGGCTTACTTGCACCAGGGGGGGCAAGAGGTGACTGATGCCAGCAAAGTTGTCATAGGAGACCTGCTCCTGGGCAGATATGCAGCTGACCTGTGATGGGATCCTACCTGCGGGGAGGGACAACAACTGGGCAGATTGCCTAAGCCAAGTCTATCCTACTCAGTGTTGTAATGCTTGGATCCTGGTGTCTTTCAGATGCAAGTGTGGTAATAGCAGGCCTAGGCTGGACCTATTGGCTTTGCTGGACAGTGCTGTCATTCCCCAATTCCTTCACAAGCAGTGGAACATGTCGACATATGGGTGGATACTCTCTGGGGTATATTCACAAGAACGTGCGATAACTATCGCCAAAGTAATTTATCGGCAGAAAAGTTAGCACTGCCTAACCCCGATTTTTTTCGCCGTGATAGCGTGGTATTCACAAGCCCGCGCTACATGGCGATAATTACAGTGAACGGCGGAGAAAACAGGCGACAACAACATCGCAATGGCGATAGTTATTCCTGCGATAGCTGTGGATCGGCACATCAGCGCCAGATAACTCACCTTTCTCAACCCAGGCGATATCGCATTGCGAACATGGCCCTACAAATATTAGGATGTGAGGGTTAGGATGTCAAGTGAATAACAAATGCAGGAGACATTGTCTGGTTCATTTAACATTTGGCATGCAGCCTGGAAGACTGCTGTGTCAACAGAAGCCCTTTCCCGACCTCTGTACCCCGCTTTATTGAAAGACCCTGCTAGCCAGCACCATACAAGTGATAGATGGAAATGCATTCACGGGTGAATGCTGAGGGGTTGGCAGGTTATTAAAAATATATGGCGGGGGCTGGGGGTGGTGGTGGTGGGTGTTGTGACACTCATGGGTGTCGGAGCTGCATGATCATTGCCTCCATGGCATCTGTGGGTCTTCAGGTGTGGCTCTTTGCTGGGCTCCCTTTCATGCTGTGGGTAGTCGTCCTGCTTAGCACCAGCAAAAGGCAGGTGTAAAATCCCTGGTGCTACCGCGGTTCATCCCCTGTTTTTGCTTCGCTTCGCAGATCTGGCAGTTCGTTGTTATGTTATGTTATGTTAAATGGGAATTTATGTAGCGCACGTTCACCTACAGGTCTCTTGGCGCTGAGGAGTCTGAGCAGAAAATGAGCAGAAAAGAAACAGGCAGAGGAGCAGCTAGTTGTAGGCCAGAGTGAACAGCCAGGTTTTAAGTAATTTCCTGAACCGCACGTAGTCAGCCTCAAGTCTAATAGAAGTGGGCAGTGAGTTCCAAAGCTTCGGTCCCAGATAAGAAAACTGGGTCCTTCCAATACATTTGCGTCTGATTCTAGGCACCGTCAAAAAATTCAGATGCTTCGATCTCAGATTACGCTGGGGCAGGTGCTTACTGATGCACGAGGAAATGAAACTTGGGCCAGTTTCTTGAATGGCTTTAAAGAGAATACAGCCAGTTTTAAACATCGCACGCTGCTCCACTGGAAGCCAGTGGAGATCTTTAAGCAGCGGGGTGATGTGACATCTTCTGTCCTTAAGATAGATGATTCTAGCTGCTTGGTTTTGAATCATCTGAAGACGATGTCTCAGATATAATGGAATGCCAAGGTCGAGGGCATTTCCATAGTCAATTTTTGATAGCATAAGGGCAATCACAATTTGAATACTGGCCTCTTTACTAAAGAAACGTCTGATCTTACGCAATTTACGGAGTTGGACAAAGCAGGCGGATGTAACTGAGCCAATTTGGGCACTCATAGAGAGATCAGAGTCGATGTGAAGACCCAGACTCTTTATCGCTGGTTTAGGAATTGGGGCCGCACCTAACTCAGGGGGCCAGTAGGAGAGTGTCCAATGAATAAGTTTATTACTCTGAATAATTATTTCAGTTTTTTCAGAATTGAGTTTTAGTTGGTTCTTATTCATCCAGGTTTTTACATACATCATAGAGCTCCTGACAAAATCTTTGCATTCGGTAGAGTTCTCCAGAGTGAAAATTAGCTGCATGTCATCAGCATAATTAAAGATTTTTACCCCCATCTGCCGGAGACTCAAGATTAGGGGACGTATGTAAATATTAAAGAGAATCGGCGAAAGGGAGGAACCCTGTGGGACACCACAACACATTGCAACAGTGTTGGATTTGTAGGGCGAGAGCCACACCGATTGTTTGCGGTCCTCTAAAAAGGACCTAAACCAGCCCAGTGCCGAGCCCCCAAGACCCGCTGCGGCAATGCGGTCCAACAAAATTTTGTGGTTCACGGTGTCAAATGCCGCAGACAGGTCGAGGAGGATCAGGGCCTGAGTGTGATCAATGTCAGCCTGTCCTTTGAGATCGCCCAAGACGGATAGGATCACAGATTCGGTGGAATGCGCAGGACGAAAGCCTGCCTGGTGAGTGTCCAGAAATTTGGACGCTTCTAGAAAAGAACTGAGACAGGTTGCTACATGAGTTTCCAGTAATTTTGCTGGAAACGGGAGTAATGATATAGGTCTATAGTTTTCCAGCTTTTTGGGATCCAGCCCCTGTTTTTTTTGGAGTGGAATGACTACTGCTTCCTTAAAAGCTGACGGTACAATTCCATGGGACAGGGAAAGATTAAGGAACTCAAGAATAGTGTCGGGGAAGGCCCGATAGATTGCTTTCTTTATATTAATGGGGCATTCCTCCTTAGGGGTGCCAGATTTGACCTTCACCACCAAATCCATAAAACGTTTCTTATCTAACATAGGAAAGGTATCGAGAGAGGAGGAATTGGAATGAGCCATGCTGTCTTCAATATTATTATTGTTACAAACAATAGAGTTTTGAATTTTTAAAAAAATTTCCACGAAAAAGGAATTCAGATCATTGCATAGTTCCTGGGTGGCCGTGACGGGCGTAGCCACGCGGCTCGGATTGGAAAGTTCTTTCACAATCCTGAAAATTTCCTTAGAGCTGTTATCAGAGTTGAGTACTTTATTGGTGAAGAAGGCTCTTTTAGCCTCCACAATAGCTGTTTTGTACTCGTGTAATTTTGCTATATATTTCATTTTAGCCTCCGCTGAGTACAATTTTCGCCATTTCCGTTCGGCTTGGCGTACATAAAGTTTTAAGGTTTTCAACTCCTTTGTGAACCATTTAGATGCTTCGTTTTGCCTAAGGCGAGAATTTTTAGTCTGACGAGGGGCATGGATGTTAAATGCCTTCCTTTGCCAATCAATGATCTCTCTTTCCCTGTTATCTAAATCTCCTTCAGGGGCAACCTGCTCACAGGAAAGAGTATCCAGGAGTGCTTTCAGGTCAACTCGATTCCAATTTCTAAAAGTGCTTCTTAATTGGGATGATTGTTTCAGTGGTGACAAGTTATTCAAGTTAAAACTAATGATATAGTGATCTGACCAAACGCATGGTTGAATTACCAAGTTATGGAGAGTAACATTGGTGGACCACACTTGGTCAAGAGTATGGCCTCTAATGTGTGTGGGGGAATGAATATGTTGAGTAAGGTTGAGGCTGGTGAGGGACTCCGTGATTTCCTTGGACAAAGTTCCCTCATCTATTTCATTGGCCCAGTAGTTCAAATCTCCTACGACCAAAACTTTATCGTAATCTATAGTCGAAGACGCAATATGATTTGCTAGAGCTTTGGGAAAATCAGGCATCGTCTTGGGGGGCCTATACAGTACTACGCATAGTAGAGTGCTATTGTATAGGTCCAATTTAACTACTAAGGAATCAACTGATGGAATTTCAAAGTGAGGCATGGTAGTAGCGGATAATTCTTTTTTAATAGCAGCAGCCACTCCACCCCCTCTTTTTCCTGGGCGTCTGTCAGTATGAAAAAAAGAATAATTATCAGGAAGGGCTACTAGAATCTCAGGGGAGGATTCCTCGGTGAGCCAAGTTTCAGTCAATAAAAGCATGTCTGGTGAATCAGTAATCAATGTGTTATACATCTCTAGTTGATGTTTGACCAAAGAGCGTGTGTTTAAGTACATCACATTAAGATCTTTAACTAGCCGTTTGTTCAGACCTGCGTTCACAACAATTGTAGGCAGAGCTACCGAGCTCGTGAACTGTTCACCCATATTTGACATATCGGTGTAAGGTCTAGGGTTAGGATCCACGTTGTGAATGTGGTGTTGTGGTTTTCTCGTGTGTTGTTGCACGGGAAGGCCTACTCTGCATCTCATTAGTGTTAGTTGGTGGTGTCCACCATGGAGATAAATTTGGGGGCAGTTATCGCGGGAATACTGGTGTTGTCTGCAGTTTGCACCAGCTTGTGAATGGGGTGTTAAATCTATCTCCACTTTTGCTGCGTTAAGGTGGAGATAAATCGGAGTTAACTCCTTGTGAATATGCCCCTCTCTTTTCTTTAAGCTCATTTCCATCTGCCTGAAGGTGCTATGGAATATTCAAGAGGAAGCAGTGATAGTGATTGAGACTCCTGGTGGCCAGCTGTTGCCCCTTTATTTCAGATGGAAGTCCCTCCGCCTCATCTAATTCTTCCCAGTTTCTATTCTCAAGCCCTATTCCACCTTCGCCTCATGAGTTGAATGTGGAGAGATTGGAGTTTCAGAAGCTGAGGTGTTCCACGGAGGTAGCGCCACTAAGCCATTCCTCTAGGCACTTATTTACTTTGGCAAGCTATTCCAAGCACTGCAGGCACTTTCAAGACTGGCCATTTCACAAGGTTTGCATATAAGCTTCTGCAACTATTTTAACCTCCTAATTGTCTTAAACATTGGTTTATATAAGGGATTTGCTTACTGTGCCAATTACACAGCACAATAGACTGCAGGTGGTTTCCTCACAATAGTCAGTAATTCTCTTAGCATCTAGGCTTCTTCAAAGTTTACACAGTCAGTGAGAGATCTTCACTCCCCAACTTCTGCCTTTTGAGCTGCCCATCTTCCAGAGGGGTCTTCAAGTGCTACTCTTTAAACTAGGGACGTTTTCTCCTTTGTCCTTGCTGACTGCAGAGGTCTCTTCTCTAGCGGGTATCACCTTAGCTCGTAAGTTGGGGACCAATGGGGTCTTGGTGGTCCTATATACTTACATCAGTATTCTTCCTGGTAGCGTCATGTTGGATCCAGATGTATTGTTTGATATAAGGGCTTTTTTCTCAATTACATGTTGACAAAGATATAGCTCTCTCGCTTTTCTCTCCTAATCTCTCCTTTGTGTAAGACTAAGTGCTACATTCTCTGATTGCTTGTAGGCTCCTCTTGTGTATTTGACAAGACCAAAATGTTGTAGACATCAGATTCCTTGTGTGTCACTGACAGGACAGCCGGTAAGGATAATAGGTTGTCAACAGCTGCCTTGATTCAGTGGATTGGGTTGGTTATTCAGGCATATGCTCCTTTGGCCAAGGGTGTCCTAGAGGTAGGCCAGGGGCTCAGCAGGAGAGGAGCCACCTCATGCGTGAAGGTCAAATCGGTTCCTTAATATGAAATCTTTAAGGTGTCCAAGTGTAGCACCATCACCCAATTTTAAAACACAATAGAGACTGGATGCACAGAATGCTCAATCCTCTTTTCTTGCTGATATCGTAACAGGCTGCTAACTTTTAACACTGTTATTATACTTCTTGATAAGTTACACTTGGCACAACAATTCATCTCCTTTCAATTTTGGGGCTCATAATTGGCATCAATAGCTTGGTACATCCTTGAGCATGTAAAGGCAGACAGCTGAGGTAGTAATTATCAAATTACTTACTGTAATCTACATTACTTTCATTACTGGTCTTCTTTATCACAGTCGTCATTCCTGCCTTTTAGCAGTCTCCTGTATTCAGTGACTGTAGGTGATGTGGTTTATGAGTGTGGTACAGAAAGCAGGGGCCATGACTGTTAGATAGCTTTATGGGTGATGAAGGCAGGGAGGGAAGTATTAGAAAGGGAGGAACAGTTCATCAACAGGGCTTGTCCTTCCACGTAGGTGAATTAGGCCTAGCATGTCTTGGAGGCGAGGGTTAAATTTGAATACAAATACATATATATATATTAAAAATCTGTCCATGGAGTTTGGTTGTGCATTGGCCAGACAGGGCACTGTTGCTTGCAGCTAGTCAAAAGCCATCCCTCAAGAACTGTCTATCTCTGGGTGAGGACTAAGGTCTGACAAGGGCAACCAGGGGCCGTATTATAGGAAGTGCCCAGGGGGCGCAACAGGCAGTGTGCCTCCTAAAAGCAGCCATCTGCAGAGAAGAAAGGGGGTCCCATGGACCCCACCAGACACCCCCTGCAAGCGGGTGCAGTCACTTACTGCACCTGCCTGCAAGGGGATCCCTCTCCCCTGTTTAAAGTGCAGCCGGGTTGCCGCATGCACAGTGACAAATGAAGCCGCTCTGAAGCAGCCGCTCCAGATTTCACTTGATTACGCTGCCCCCAGGGCAACACAAGTTTGCAGCTTCCCTGTGGGCAGCACGTTCATGGTACTACAGGGTTTTGTCCCTGTTTGCCTATGGCGCACCTATTTAAAAGTGTGTCGTAGTGCAAACAGGGAAAGTGCGCTTTATATGTAATACGGCCCCAGGAAGGCACTTGGATCCTTGTTATATGGGAATGACCAATCCTAAATACTTAATGGAATATAATCCTTACTACACTAGAAGGAGTTAGGCATTCCTGTGGGAGGGACTTCAAGATGGCACTTTTCGGCATATTTCCAGGTTGGGATGGTCTCAGAGAGGAACGCATTATAGTGGGTCTCGGGTGGGTACAGACCAAGTGCGACATAGCCAAATATATACTTTGGTATCACAGAAGGAGCTGCAGATGCTTGTGCGGCCCCTTCTGTAATACACCTAGCCCTGGTGCACATGTAGCACCAGCGCTATCTCAAGAGGGCATTCCCTCATTTGCATGGGGGGATGGCCCCATGCAAATGAGTAATGTGGACGTGGGGGCACAAAGGCAAAGAAGTTATCAGGAGGCACACTGAAAGTGCACCACAAAAAGGCGGCGCACTGTCAGTATGCCTCCTGATGGCCTCCCTCTGGGTGGGACCCAGACATCCCATTGCAGGTGGGTGCAGTCACTCACTTCCCCCGCCAGCAAGAGGATCTCTCTCCCCTCTTAAAAGTGCAGGCGGTTTGCAGCCTGCACAGTGAAACACAAAGGGCGGCTTTGAAGTAGCTGCTCCGTATTTCATTCGAATGCGCTGCCCTCAGCATTCCTGAGGGCAGCCCATTCTTCATCATAGGGCACACTTTCCCTGTTTGTGTGCGCTCCTATATAAAAGTGTGCCTTGTGGCACAAGCAGGAAAAGTGCACCCTGTCTGTAATAGGGCCCCAGGAGTTAGAGGGCCAGTTCCAGATGGAGGTTTAGGGAGGTGTGGGGAAAGTCATACAGCTCTTTCTTCACTGCAGAGTTGACGTAAGCACATTTTGCTGTCGTCCTGTCAGCCCCCAAGGTGCAGCACAGGCTTGGCTGAATTGTGGGTAGTAAGGGTTAGTGCACCTCTATTGATGCCACACCCCTCAGAGTCCCCTCGCTCAGTACAGTGAGGTGAGGGGTTGAGGTCGCGACTGAATTAATGCACTCCTGTTTGCATTATAATTGGGGGGTTTTTCAACTACAGGCACAGCTGTCTGGTTTGCTAAAGATATCTTGGGGAAATTCAGAAAGTTGCCCTATGAATGCACTCCACCTGTTGCTTACCATGGGCTTTGTGGTTTGTAACTCACATTTTCTGACTTTCTATTTGCTGGCTTTATTTGCTTTTGGCAGTCCGGCTTGAGTTCGTTCCTCCCGTTGCCCAAACCTTGCATGCTGTATTCTTCCACAAACTCGCTTTCTGTAAACAGGCTTTTAAATCATATTCTTATCTTTCCACATTTGTTTTGCATTCAAAGACAAAAGTCAAATGGCAGGCTGTGTCTTCCAGGGAGCTTGGTGTTTATTTTTCTTTCTCTGACTTCAAAGTGAGAGGATTAATGCAACAATCATGCTGCCTACTGGAAATCTGCTTGAGAAAGGCTGTACAATGTTGTTGTTTTTTCTAGCACTCAACAAAATTTAAATGTCTGAAAATGAACTGTGCTGATGATCAATTCAATACATTGGGTGAAGACATTTCCATACATTATTGTTTGTGCGCTGTATACTTTTATCAGTAAAACTGTATGTGAGTGCAAATGCAATGGTGATTTCAACTGAAGATCATGCCACTACACTGTACTCTGCACCACTTCACACTATGCCAATCCACTCCACACTGCATCACTGCACTCTACTCTGTACCACTCCACTCTATGCCTCTCTTCTCTACACCACTCCATTCTACTCTATGCCAATGCCCTCTACCCCACACTACTCTACTATGCACCACTGCACTCTTCACCACTGTACTCTATACCACTTGGCGCCACTGCAGTCTACGGCACCCTACTCTGCAACACTGCACTCTATGCCACTGCAGTCGATGTGGATGCACTCTACTCTGTACAACCCTACTGTATGCCAGTGCACTCTACAACAGTATACTCTGCAATACTGCACCCTTTGCCACTCTGCTTTATGCCACTGACCTCTACGGCACTGAACTCTACATCTCTCCACTCTACGCCACTGCACTCTATGCCACTGAACTCTGCATCGCTCCACTCTATGCCACTGCACTCTATGCCGATCCACTCTAAACCACTCTAATCTACTCTGCACCACTGCACTCTACAACACTCTACTCAACAACACTGCACTCTACGCCACTTCACTCTACTCTGAAACAATCTACTCTATGCCACTGCAGTCTATGCCACTCTATTCCACTCTGCTACACTGCACTCTGCACCACTGTACATGACTGCACTCTAAACCAATGGACTCTACACCACTCTACTCTACACCACAGTACACTACGACACTTTACTCTGCACCACTGCACTCTAAGCCACTTCGCTCTACTCTGAAACAATCTACTCAATGCCACTGCAGTCTATGCCACTCTATTCTACTCTGTGCCACTGCACTCTGCACCACTGCACTCAAAAGAATATACTCTACACTACTGCACTCTATGCCAATCTAATCTACACCACTGCACTGTGCACCACTATAATCTACTCTATGCCACTGCACTCTACGCCACTCTATCTACACCATTGCACTATATGTCACTTTATTGTGCACCACTGTACACCACTGCACTCTACACCAATAAACTCTACGCCACTCTACTCTACATCACTGCACTCTATGACACTCTACTCTGCACCACTTCACTCTGCACCACGACACTGACCTCTACGACACTGCACTCTGACACTCTACTCTGCATGAGTGCACTCTATGCTAGTCTACTGCACTCTATGCCATGGCACTCTGCACTCTATGCTACTGCATTCTATGCCTTTCTGCTGCACTCTATGCCACTGCACTGTACGCCACTGCACTCTATGCATCTTCACTCTACATCGTTCCACTGCACACCACTGTACACTACACCAATGCACTTTAAGCCACTCTAAACTACTCTGCACCACTGCACTCTACAACAATCTACTCTATGCCACTGCAGTCTGCACCACTCTGCGCCACTCCACGCCACTCTATTCACAATGCCACTGCCCTCTATACCAATTTCCAAGTGTGCAACAGCCTAAGCGTGTAGACCCCACGAAAATCAGGGATCCGAGTCATGTATACTTCAAGTAAGTTACAGGCAATGGTTTCTGCCCCACACTTGCACTACAGCGAGGGTCAAGCAGAGTGTATTATTTTTTTATTGCTTCCCGTATTTTAACATGTTTTCTCCATTAAATACTTGAGGGAAATTACAAAATCTCTGTGGGGATCATATTTTTATTTCTCCTCAGCAATTCACGTGAGGATTATATAGGCAATAGCTGTAGCTGGAGGGGGCATACTTTGCTCCAAAATCAACATCCCTAACCAGAAGTCAGATAACAAAACGTGTGTTCCAATTAATGCACAAACATGTGTGCCTGTGCTGGCTCAGACACTGGCAAAAAGTACAAATTAGAGAGAAAATGTCAGTTCTATTCCATTTCTAGGAGCGTTAACCATTTGTGCAGCTAGACTTTCTTGCCAGCAGTTTTGGAATGCACATTATAAATCCATACAACGTTAAAATCACAAACCACGTAACAGATGGTTGCAGACCTATGGGTTTAATAACATTCTAATGCATAACAGTCCCATGTTTCATTCAAAATCTATCATTTTAACTTTATCCTGCAAAGATGATAATGTGGCTTGTTAGGAAGTGAAACCATATGACTAGACCAGCTTGCTATGTAGTGTTGCTGAAAATAAGTCACACAGGGTCAATAGAAGGTGTTTGTAAATAAAATGTCACTCCTACATACAGCGCCAAGAAACCAACCGGTGTACGTGCGCTTTATAAGTAATTTTAACATAACATAGCATAACATAACATAACATAGCACTTTAAATGACAGTGCTTGTAGTTTCTAAGCACTGTAAATTTCAGGTGTTAATATTGCATGATTTTATGGCACTTAATTTACTGAGCTCGGAAGGATGAAAGACTGATGGCTTTTTTGGAAGTCATTCTTGTGAAATGTATGTACAGCAGTTATCAGAAGTGAGTGTTTATTTCAAGGCTTCAGATCATGCAAATTAATAGTATGATAAACTGATCTACAGGATACACACGCGTAGCGGTGTACGCATTAAATCAGTAAAAGGATGTTGTATGTTGGACACCTTACATTTTCAGATGTGCTCGCTCACCCTCTTATACCTTTCTACCTTTCTGAGCTCAGATAAAACAAGTACACTGTTTAAATACTTACCAAGGTACGTTCGTAAAATAAAGAAAATGCTCAATGCACACCTTGGCATACAGATTGACTATTACATTTAGCAAATATGTTGCATGAAAATACAAGTTTTGATTTTGAAGTGGAAAATTTCATTTCACCGTCTCATGTTTTGCTCATTTTAAGTATTTCTTTTATTTGGTCTTTTGATCAGCCTCTGGTGTAAAAGGAATTTCTTGTGCACGCTTCTACTGGAAAACCATACCAAACAGTAAAAAAAAAAAACAGTGACTCGAAGAGAATATAAAGCATTTTATCGCTTTTGGAAAACTAACAATCAATGTCAACGTATAAGTAAGTATTGAAATAGCCAATGTTTTAAAGAAATGTCCGAATGAGAATTTGATTCAGCCACTGGTTAGAGTTTACTTACGAACGTACTGCACAAATCTCTCAAACCAAATCTGAGTAAATGCAAATTAGAAGTCTGCAAGTGTTTACTAACAAAGGAAAAATTAATCTGTGAATTGTAGAGTAGGGTGACAAGGAGATACCCTAACAACTCGTGAGCATAAAACCTATCCAAGCCAAGACAAGATGAAAATTTATGTTTTCATACATAGGGTTCCAGTGGCGATCATGTGATGAAACCGTCATGGGAAAATGTACAAAAGACTATGAAACTTATACAAAAATATGAACTTTCTTTTTATGGAAATTATTTTTATTGTTTTATTGTAACAACATAATACCGTATAACCACATAACAGCGGCTTTGACAGCATCACACTTAAAGCACACCAGATTTCTACAGATGTACTCTTTATGTCTAATTATGCCTTTCTTTCTAAAAACCCTATTTTAAAAAATACTCACACTTTTTATCTAAATTATTTTTGGGTACATTTTCTTTCCAGCACTGTTTTGGTATAATAAATTTCTTAAGATACATAATAGATCCTTCTGTTTGACTATTTACAATCCAAATACTACTTATCTGACTCATTTTTTGATGAGTATAATTTAATCTCAACTGGCCTTCAATCTTTTTTGTCGAAATCTAATATTAGCCTTGATTTCCCTTGGACTGGACTATAGGCTTACAAATTTTACAGTGCAATATTCCTCTCACTTTACAAAATGTTTTTTTGGCTTTTTATGCATTGACACTATGACTCATAGATCTTTATTATTTGATCTTTTTATTGCTCTTGCCTTCAAGGTAATACTTTCCTGTTGGAAGGATTTCACCAAACTATCTGTAACTACTTGGTGGAGTTTTATTTGCAATGAGCCTAGAATCCATACTGCATCATCTCTCACACTATCCCAAAAGATTAGGTTTGATTTCTATTGGCTACCTTTCACTACCTTTCTCACCCTACAGTCATAATTCTCTTACTTTCTTTTTTTCTATTCTCTTCTCTCCTTTTCTATCCTCTTCTCCTTTCTTTTTCTTTATCACCTTTTGCTTCCTTTTCTTTATTCCTTTTTCTATAAGTCAGAAATATCTTCTATTTATTCTCATATCTACACATGATTTTTATCATCTTAATTTGTACCAATTTCCATGGTTGTAATTTATTCTCTGTATTGCTTTCTGAAATTATAATAAAATATTAAACTATACCAGATTATATCTTGATTTAGAACTGTAATCTGAGAATGTATCCAGTCTATTTCATTTCCCCCCGCTACCCCTTGAACAGACAGGTAAATAGTGAGACGATCAATAATACACAAACTGGCAGTGAGGGTGGCAAGCAAAGTGCGCACAGGTGTCTGTTCTGGGATACTTATTCTCAAAGTTCTGATCATGCTCTACTTTATGTGGTCCCACCGTCACTGGGCCACCAACAATCACTACAATCTATACAAAAGGAGCGTGTGATTCATCCAAATAATGATAGCGTTCCAAGCAGTGCGCTCATATATCGTCCATTCTCTGTGTATCCAATCAAGAAAATCCCAAGGGAGTCTTGTTTAATTGGAAAGCCAATTCCGAATTTATTATTTAATCCAATTTTTCAACACTAAGGTACATTATCACATACATATTCACACTTCACCATAACATAAATGTTAAATCAGTCACTATGAATATACTAGTTCAGACTCCCTACATATATCCAATCTAAAAAACAAAAAGATATGCTCATTCATGAGTTTAAAGCAATGCAGTTGCTAGTTCCAAAACATAGAACCCAGTGTCCCCATTTTGACCATTATAATTGCTTCATTGATTTTACATCGTATACAAAGTATACGTTTTAGACCCTCTACATTACTACATTTCTTCAATTCTGCACCCTACAATGAATAATATTGTGTTACCTTCTAATATCCTGATAATCATATGACTTTAAATTCCATGTCGTGCGCCCATCCTTCTTCTAGTATCAATCTTTGTTTATTGCAAACGTCTAGAATATGAGAGAAAACACCAAGTTGCTCCAGTATATGTAATGTTAGTCCAAGTCTGCTATGCAAGACAACCCTGAGGCCACATTATCAGCTATTCCCAACTTCCCATGCTCCCACAGGGCCCCATGGTCCTGCTGTGTCTCAATAACCTCCACTCTGTCCATAACTCGTATACCCACCATTCACTACCTGTTAATAGTCCTCAAGGTCAGTAGCATGATACTAAATAACTCCTTCTTTTTGCACTGTCCCATATCAATTCATCTCCATTTATGCCCTCTGTCTCTATGAACATTTCCTCAAAAACTCCCTGATATGCGACAGTGCAAAAAGATGGAGTTATGCATCCCCAGGTAGGTGAAAGGGCCTTTTACATACTAGATGTCGAGGTTGCTAACGGACATGGGGGAGGGGGGCTCCACCAGCAGAACAAGCAGCGATTTACCTCAGTTCACCTGAAGGCCAGATACATCTCTGTATATCTACAACATTTGAGTTAGCCTAGGAAAGGAAGCTTCCAGTCTCTGAACAGCAGAACATCATCTGCATATAGGTAGAATTCAGTCTTCAGAACCATCGACTCATTTCCATCTCCAAAGCAGCACATTGCGCTGCATTCACTCCACTAGTGGCTCGATTACAAGAGCAAAAAGATATGGGGACAGGGAACAACCCTGCCTACTGCCTCTTTGATTTAGAAACTCTTGAGAGAGCATGCCATTGACCCTCAATATTACCCACAGTGTACATTAGAGCAGCTGAATGCATTTTTGAAAGTAGGGTCTAAAGTTCATGCACTGCAAAACTGAATGAAGAAAAGGCGATTCAACAGAATAGAAGGCCTCCTCAAAGTCCAGCTGTGAAATAAGGGTTAAGTCAGAGATTTCTCATCCTCACTCAAGTACGTTGTAGATTCTTTAAATACTGTGCCTTCTCCCTCTTGCCGCCATGAAGCCATTTTGGTCTCCGTATATCAATGAATGTATAATTATAGCCGTCCTGGCGGCTAATGCCTTTGCCAATATTTTGCCTTCTACGTTAATCCTGTAAGAAGGCCCACTCAATCTGTGGCTTGTTTGGCTTGGGAAGAACTATCAATGTGGCCTCACATATATCCTGAGGGAGGGACCCAATTAGAAGGGCATCATTGAGGATGGCCAGCATTGGAGGAGCTATGTTAGCTGCGAATTTCCAATAGAACTCAACCGGGTACCCCTTGGTACCCGGTGCTTTTCCATTAAGCATATCTTGTGCTGGTGAGGTCAGTTCCTCTACCATAAGTAGTATGTCCAGGTCAGCCATGTCCCCTGCAGAAAATGTGGGTACTATGAGTTTGCTTATGATTGGGAGCTGGGATTCCAGAGTAGAAGGCAGGTGTGAGTGATATAGTGATTCATAATAGTCTGCACAGGCACCAGCTATACCTTGGGCATTGTATAGTGTCACACTGTTGGCATCCCTCTACATAAGCATCAATCTTGATCCTGCTTCTTTGTTAGCCAGCCAATAGATGAGTTTTACGGATTTATTCCCGAATTCGTATATACAATGTTGCATCACTGCTAGCACAGCTCGTGCCCCCCATTTAGTTTATGTTTAAAAGCAAGTCACACAGCATCTAATCTACACCATCCATCTTTATCAGAGGAGAGAACCTGCTCTCTCTCCAGGGCACTCAATTGTTGCTCTAGGGACTGCATTTCTTTCCCCTTTTCCCTTCTTTGCCACACCAAGTGAGAGATTATCCTTCCCCACTCCACCGCTTTCATGGTCTCCCAGAAGGTGACATGGGAGATATCATGGGAAGTAGTGAGTTTGACGTATTCTTCTATCACGTCTCCTTTGTGCGTGCAGAACTGTGTGTCTTATAGCCACCCGTGGTGGAGTCACCATTGTCTACTCAAGCTGCCCCCAACCCCTTTGAGCATCACCCTGAGTGGGGAATGGCCAGTGAGTACACACAAGTGAATTATTGCCCCTGCCACTCCCACTACGTCTGTCGTAGGGACAACTATCTAGTCAAGCCTGGAGAAGGATTAATGGTGATAGGAGTAAGAGGTGTATTCGTTGGTATCAGGGTGGAAGCATCTCTAGATGTCCTTAAGTCCCAGTAGGTCTGCCCATGAGTCTAGTGTTGCTTTTTTCCTGATGGTGGTTGTGTCTTTCGTGTCTAGTGATGCTTCCACTATATTATTAAAGTCTCCCCCTTCTATTGTGTGCCCATTAGTGGCAGCGGGTATAAACTTTGTTAGGTCTTCCAGGGTTTGGTCCCTGTGGGCCGACAGGACATATACGCTTATGATCAACCAGACTCCCTCCTTCATGGTATCAGTGACCCATACGAACCATCTCAGGGGTTCAGCTATCATGTCAGCCACCACTAATGGAAACGTTTTATGCAAAGGAATCTCTGCTCCCCTTAAACCGTTAGTAAAGCCTGCATGGTAGATCCTATTAAAGCCGAAGCGGCCGAGAAAAGCACAGTTATTTTGTAATAAATGGGTTCAGAGACGTTTTAAGACATGGGCAGAGTGGGCTCTGGCCCAGGGCCCCAGCCTTTCAGGGGGCCTCCTGGTAGAGCCAAATGCAAAAACAACAATTGATGGACAGAATGCAGAACAATGTCATACATTCACCCCAGTACAGAGATCTGGGCCTAAATCCATCGTTTTTGCTCACCATGCCATTCCAGTTTGAACCCAGCCATATGAAAATCAGTCTTGACCCTGTGCCCAATGGGAACAGTCCAGCCCGAACTGCCAGGCCAGGTCCTCCCTGGACTGGAAACAAGCATCCTAGGACCGGTTTCGGGGTTTCACCCTCTTCAGCCAGGATAGCTTGACTCCAGTGGCATGGAGAGCACGGGACCCACGTCTGGGCATACCCGTCCCACTCGGGGTGACAAATGCAAAAACAACAATTGATGGACAGAATGCAGAACAATGTCATACATTCACCCCAGTACAGAGATATGGGCTTAAATCCATCGTTTTTGCTCACCATGCCATTCCAGTTTGAACCCAGCCATATGCAAATCAGTCTTGACCCTGTGCCCAATGGGAACAGTCCAGCCCGAACTTCCAGGCCAGGTCCTCCCTGGACTGGAAACAAGCATCCTAGGACCGGTTTCGGGGTTTCACCCCTCTTCAGCCATGATAGCTTGACTCCAGTGGCATGGAGAGCACGGGACCCAAGTCTGGGCATACCCGTCCCACTCGGGGTGACAAATGCAAAAACAACAATTGATGGACAGAATGCAGAACAATGTCATACATTCATCCCAGTACAGAGATCTGGGCCTAAATCCATCGTTTTTTTGCTCACCATGCCATTCCAGTTTGAACCCAGCCATATGCAAATCAGTCTTGACCCTGTGCCCAATGGGAACAGTCCAGCCCGAACTGCCAGGCCAGGTCCTCCCTGGACTGGAAACAAGCATCCTAGGACCGGTTTCGGGGTTTTTGCATTGTCACCATTCCGTCCATCATTTATTTGCTGTAACACTTTTTGCCCTAAGTGGGATGGGTATGCCCAGACGTGGGTCCCTTGCTCACTGTGCCACTGGATTCAAGCTAGCCTGGCTGAAGAAGGGTGACATACTCTGAAACCGGTCCCAGGATGCTTGTTTCCGGTCCAGGGAGGACCTGGCCTGGCTGTTCGGTCTGGACTGTTCCCATGGGGCACGGGGTCAAGACTGATTTGCATATGGCTGGGTCCAAACTGGGGTGGCGTAGTGGGCAAAAGAACGATGGATTTAACCCAGATCTTTTGACTGGGGGAGAATGTTTGCATTGTTAGCATTCCGTCCATCATTTGTTTGCTGTAACACTTTTTGCCTTAAGTGGGATGGGTATGCCCAGACGTGGGTCCGTTGCTCACTGTGCCACTGGATTCAAGCTAGCCTGGATGAAGAAGGGTGACATACCCTGAAACCGGTCCCAGGATGCTTGTTTCCGGTCCAGGGAGGACCTGGCCTGGCAGTTCGGTCATGACTGTTCCCATGGGGCACGGGGTCAAGACTGATTTGCATATGGCTGGGTCCAAACTGGGGTGGCGTAGTGGGCAAAAGAACGATGGATTTAACCCAGATCTTTTGACTGGGGGAGAATGTTTGCATTGTCAGCATTCAGTCCATCATTTGTTTGCTGTAACACCCTGGTAGAGCCAACACTGTTCTATAGAGTCTTTCTCTGATGACCTTGAATAATTCTTAAACGGATTGTTTTAAATACCGTTTTCCTTTAAATTTAATGTAGGGTGCTATGTGAGAGTCTATTACAGAAATGTTGTTTATGTTTTATGCTACATCCATAAAAAAGTTTCTTTAAGATCAAAACAGGACTTCTCATATGAGAAATGGGAGGGTGTCATAGAGATTATTTGCAGTAATATTAATGAGCTATTGCTTTGTTACAATATTGTCATATCCCTGAATATTAGATGTAAACACATTTAGAATTTGGGCGAGTGCACAGGTGCACTCAGTTACCTGGTCAAAAAGGGCACGAAAGAGCTGAAATTGGATTATAAATTTAAAGTTGTTCAAACAGGGGCCCCCAGAATACATTTAGCCCAGGGCTCCCAAAATCCTTAAGATGTCCCTGAATGGGTTTCCTGGAGAAGGAGCACTGCAGAGTGGAGAGTTTTAGTACGGCACAATATGACCCCAATTCTATCTTTTAACCCATTGACGTTCCAGGTGAGTATTTTATAAGCTGTGTCCAGATTGTCTTTGGCCATGGCAGGTTGTGTGCAAGTATTGTTCTTTCCCTGATGCCTGTGTGATGCTTGTATCATGTTTTAACCAAATAGAAAAACACACCATATTCCAATCCACCCCACACACTTCTAAACATGAAGCCTCTGTCACCCTCATGAACATTTGGAACTTAGACAACCCAAATTGTGAAATGAAAATAGTGAGCAGTAATTGAAATTAATGAGGTCATTGCACAAAAGAGGGACAGGAGGCTCTATAGTCGGACAGTTTTGCAGTATATCGAGTAGCCAATCTTGTCATTAAACAAGTGTTTCTATATCTAACCAGAACTTTGACCAGGGGCCGGTCTCTTCAGCCCGTAGCACTAGGTGCCTGGGGGGGTTGATCTTCTGTGTTTAGGGGGGATATGAGCCTGCGTCCTCGCCAGAGTCCACCAACGATGTGACCTCTGGCAGACCCACGAGCAGGAGGTTGCTTCGGCAAGAACATCCCTCAGCATCTTCCGCTTGTTGCTCGTTGCTTGTGCTGGTACACCTGCAACCTATAGCATTTTAAACTCCTTGACTGCTAGGTTCAGTCTGCCCTCCAGAGTTGAAATCCTTTGTTCTGCTCTTGACATGCATGTAGAATGTTTTCAGGTCTTGCAGGAGAAGTTCTAACTCTGCTCCCACCTCACCAGTTTTCTAGTTGATTTATCTGAATCCTTATTTGCCTACAGTATTGTGGCAGAGGAGATCAATTCCTCCGGGTGCTGCAGGTCCACCAGCACCTGCTCTCCTCCATGCCTGAGCCATGGCAGATGGAGCCCTAGTATATTTGTCAATTTTCTCTTCCCCCAGAAATGACCCCCACCTTGCCTGCCATGTCTTTAACCATTGCACAGTGTCAGATGGATTCCAGCTGCACCCTTTCCCACTTACACTCCTTCTGCAATCCAACCTGGCCTGCCTTTCCTGCACTATCAGGGCCCACGGGGGGCCAGGGGTGAAGGAAGTTTCCTACACATCCCTTCAGGTCTACAAATGCATGTTCCTTCACACAGGCAAAGCACTCTTCGGCATCGCCCCCGGCACTCGCCCCAGAATCTGACCAGAAAGTCTAGCCTATGCAGTGACCACAGCACCTAGCGAGCCATGAGCACCAGGGGTGTGCCCTCACATGCACCCGGCGCTCAGAGCCCCGTCAGCAAGACTCACCAGGGGGGAAGGGGAGGACTGCTCTTTTGGCTCCAGTGCATAGGGCCCATCACATCTCCAGCCAACTGCTCCACCAGCCGTCACGGCCCCTCTGTTTCCATTGAGAAGTCTTGCCCGATTTGTCTTCAGGGCCACAGCACCTCCCAGACTGCAAAAATCAAAACGCAGAAAGCCCACCTTCTTGGAGACCCGCTCCTTCTCAGCCAGGCCCTCTTAGGGCCAGATGTACGACCCGCCAAATTGCGAGTCCCAAATTGCGTCGCATTTGCGACTCGCAATTTGCGACTCACAAATTTGGATGCACAACAGTGCCTCATGCATATTAATGAGGCAAGCGCAATTTGTGACCCTATTGGGAATGGCTGGCACTCCCAGGGATGGTGGCCTGCTGGGGTCGGCAGACCACCATGTCTGGGACTGCTTTTAAATAAAGCAGATTTTTTTAGTTTTTAAATGCAGCCTGTTTTCCTTAAAGGAAAACGGTATGCATTTAAAAAATAAAAATGAAACTTTCAGTTTCATTTTTTAAGGGCAGGCAGTGGTCCCTGGGACCACTGCCTGCCCTTAAAAAATATTTTGAGAGCCACTCACAAAGGGGAAGGGGTCCCCTGGGGACCCCTTCCCATTTGCAAGTGGTTTACCACCCTTCTGTGAATGGTGGTAACTGCGACTGTTTTGCGACCGCAATTGCGGTCGCAAAACAGTCATACATAGCTAGGAGTCGCTATTAGGAAGGGACGGCCTTGGAACGCCCCTTCCTAATAGCGAGTCGCTAATCCTATTTTGCGAGTCACAAATTGATTTGCGACTCGTAAAATAGGATTAGTACCCGTTTTGCGGGTGCAAACGGGTCTTAAACCCATTTGAGCCCGCAAAAACCTTAGTACATCTGGCCCTTAGTGCTGTTCGATGCCTGCGGCTTTCTCTGAGCTTCTCAAATGGCTCCTCCAGTGGCACCGGCGGCTCTGCAGGAGGCTTCCCAGGCTTGACAACAGAGTTGCTTTACAAGTTGAGGTAGGATTAGGCAGGATTAATGCACAATGTTCGTGGCAGCGCGGAGCTTCCTCAACCTGTGACTGCCATCTTAGGCAGCCAGGCCATGAACCAAAAATATGAACTTTCAGTGCTGATCAAGCTATTCAAAAATTACTCATTGACTATGCCTGGCATGAGAGGGCGGCTTTTCATGTCACATGTCTACTTCTGCCACAAGGTGATCTCAACCACTTGCATGAACTCTATATCACTGATATTTTCTCAATACCTGTAAGTCTCGTCTCAGACGACTTGGTTCTCTGTGATTACTGCCCAGGCATGTGATCCGATATGAATCTAATCTTATTTGATTTCGTCCAGCCTTGCAAACTTTCCCATTCCAATAATGTCTATGCTAGGTACTTTACAGCTTGCAGCACCAGGACACATAGGGGAATTTTAGGGCTTTACCAATTGAAACCAGATCAATTGTCAGAGACGAACAATAAATTGGTAGGATTGGTTAGCCCTGAGTGGTAAGATAGCTGTAGTTGTTATATTTACTCTAAGGCAATGTTTTTTTTATTTCACAATCCCTCCCTTGCACTATTTATTGTGCAACCCTTAAAGAAGATCAATTGTCATTAATCAGTTAACTTCCTGAGACACATCATCATGGATGCATTCAAGTGAGCAATAATCAGTCTTTTCCTCCTCATCGTCATTTTTTGGTATTTTAAGTGGAAAGAAGGAATACATTCTTTATTTTTAGTGAAACAGCTAGTAGAATATATACACACTCTGGTAACTATATAAATTAATAACAAAGACCATCAGAATAATTTCTATTATCTTCATTCCTAGTTTCCAAATATACCCTTCAACCAAGACCAAATACTTCATTCAAGACGTACGCCATCATTATTTTTGTGTAACTTCTTACTCTGATATAGACAATCTGGTCATGTATACTTAAAGAAACATTTTCTATAAATTAACAACATTCTAAAGGTGGAAGGACACAATCTTCACCCTTGGCATCCAGGAGAAAATCAAAAGCCATTCTTTTTAGGTCTCGCCTAGGCAGCGCGCATGCGTTGCTCTAGGAGAGGGCCTTTAGCGATTGGTCTTGACTTTTCAAGCACTCGCACTTGTGCTTGTGCTGGCATCCACCTTGCGGGAGCAAGCAGCTTCGCGCGTGCTAATTGGAAACAGATTGCCTGCGCGCCGCTGCTCGCTCTCGTGGATGCCAGCACAAGCACGAGTGCTCGCCCCGACTCCTCGGGGTATAGCGCTCTCATCTATCACCTCCTGGGAGGTGCATGCCATGCCTGGAGGGCCTTTCTCCTTTCTTCTGTGCCCATCCGGTTAAACCTCTTGTTTCACCCAGGCACCGGTATTGAATCTCTTTTCGCGCGTACTGACACCTGCACTATTGCCTGAGTGTTAAGCAATGAATTTAGTATTTTTTTTAAAAAGCACAAACTTCATGATCCTCCTCGGCCTGTGGCGAGCGCCGCTTCTTCCTCCTCCAAACTGTTTGACTTTCCCTCTAAAAGGTATTGCTATTTTTCTTTCCCCGCCTACATATTTTCTATAAGTTGTCCTTAAATAACCCCGCGGAGTCTGCCTTTCTCCTATGGCTTTTCAAAGTTAATTGTCAGCAGAGTTTCGACCGTTTTAATGGAAAATTGTTAACTTCCAAGACCAACAGAAATAGGGCGATGGCGTTTCAAGCAATGGAAAAAAACGTACACTTTTGACAAGGTCGCCTGGCTTAAAAAAAAAAAAAGCGCATATAAAGAAAAAAAACTCTTATTTTGGTCACTCGGATACTATTCCATCACACGGCTGCTTCTTGCTGTTAGTTTGTTTACCAGACAACTAACAATTAGTGCGTAAACCTAAAACGTTTATCCTGTCTTTCCAAAACAAATTAATTATTTAGACATTTTATTTAAACACTTATTTTTGTTGCAAAATAATTGATACACCGTAGGACTCTATAGTACACTTTTTGTTGCCAACTTAAATAATATTCCACATTTTAGAATAATTGATTAAAAACATTTTTGTTAGTGAATTGTAAGTCTTGTCTACAATGTTTTGTTTTTGGGCATGAGCACCATTGAAAGATGGCAATTCTGTGTATGATGGGTCGTCTTTCTTGTAGAGGAGTGGGGGGAATTTTACTGTGTCTATCGAAGTTCTCGCTCTAGTGTGTGTGGGAGTACAGCAGCATGGAGTTTGAGGAGCTGGGCATCAGGGAGGAATGCGGAGTGTTCAGATGCATCGCTGCGGGAGAGTGGCTAACACAGCTAGATGTTCCCCATGTCATCACTCTGGGGTAGGTGGGACTGCGGCACAGGTAAAGAGTTATTGCGAGCACGCTGCCACAGTCAGTGGCTTTTTGGCAGACACAAGAGGACAGTTTGTCAATTCTGCATGGAAACAAAACTTGACATACAACTGGGTGTGTTTTGGAGAGCCATTTAATAGCAGAAAGAGCAATATTTTTACTTTCCTGCTGAGCTGTGTTAAAAGGATAGTTTTTTCTTTTTTGCAATTTAAAACACAACTTGAGCAATATAATAAGTGCTGCTACAAATCTCCCTCCAAAATTTGGGAAGGGGTTCATATCATTTTGTATTTTGGAAATGGTTGCAAGGTCATAAGTAGATGCAATGATGCAATTAATAGTTAAAATGTACACAGGTGCTATGGATTGCCCTCGGCAGCTTGTGCGACATAAAAACACATGACACAAACCATGCCAGTACCAAGAAAAGATTTTTGTGTGGTAGTGTTTTCCTAGAGGCATGGGTGAAGTAACATGAGTGCACTTTTGTAAACTCACTGGTAATAAGAAAAGGCAGTTTCTGGCACCCCCTTTTTCCTTATAGAAGCGAGTGCCCTCTTTCGAGGCCACACATTATCCCCATTTCTGCAGTTTTATAGTTTTCATCTTTGTCTGTACAAAGTAACTCGAATTCTTGGCATTTCGGTGGAGGCGTGCAAACTTGTTTGTAAAGCGGCTCTTTCTTTGGTTCTGTTAAGTTGAGCCTGTGTGATAAATTCCTTTGCAAGCTCTCACAAAGACACAGGCACACATGGCTTTTGGCGGCAAATAACGACCACCGCTCCTGCTATGCCTGGTTTTTCACACTGCCTTCAATGTCTCCAGCATTACATTTGCTTCATTCACTCATAATGCTACCCTGGTTTTTGTGTAGAGTATTTGGAAGTTGTTTCACAAGTTTATTTCAATATCAGCGTGATTAAATAGGTCTGCTATTACACTTTTACACCCTTTATTCAGTCGTGTCTTGTGGGAGGTGGTATTGTGGAAAGTTTTGAGCTAATGTTCTGTTGCGGTGTGTTTACAGTGGTGGGTTCACCACCAAGGATGGGGTTGTTGATGTTGCATGGGTACTCTCTAAGCAAATTGTTGCGCAACTGGGGTTATCTGTATTCTGTTGGTGTTTGGGCAAGAGCTTTAAGCTGGTATGGCGCGTCTGGAGAAATGTTGAAGGTGCTACTGGATTTTCCTGCCAATTGCTACTGTTAGGGTTTGAATGCCTGATCATTTGAGACCCAGGCTGGTTCTCACTTCCTTTCTTGCCCCTAATTATCCAATTTCCGGTTGCTCTAGGGTGCTGTGCCTGTTGGTGTCAAAGCTTCTATGTTAAATAAATACACTTTTTCGTTAAATAGCACAGAAGGAAGCCCATCCTTGAGTGTGTGTGATTGTTCATCAGTGGCACGTGAAATAACAGTAGGTGTTGCAGCCCCAGGCTAATTTGCTGTATGGCTAAATTCTTATAAGGTCCCAAAGGCGAGACCTATTGGCTATGCCAATGCTTGTTTTAAAAGGGATACTCCTCTGTGTTTCTATTTGGTCAGAAAGTAACTCTAACACCATGGCAGTAAAGTTTGTGATTTCCTCTTGGACCCTAGCTACAATTTGAATTTCCTAGATTTGGATTTCTGAAATACACAGTTTCTTTATTAGATGTCAAAATTTTCAAGAAACCATTGCTGGGTATGTGCATGAGTTATATATTAACAGCTGCATGGGAATTATAAGGTTTAACCAATCAATATATTAAATACCGATGTTTTGTTAACTTTTAGAGCAAGAAAAGATTTAGAAGCAATATATGTTGCAAGAATTCTACACTGGAGGAGACAGCAACCACAAAGGTTATGGTAAGATCAATAATATCTCTTAAAGCATTCAATAGGAGTGAGAGGAAGTGAGCTTTAAAAAGAATAAATGGTGGGCAGACTACCAAGAGGTTTTGACATAAAGGTGGTAAAAGGTCACTTCTTGCTAGAAGTCTATCATATCCTGACATACAGTGGCAATGCAATTCACGCAGAAAAATTGGTCATTCTCATTCCCATATGATTCCCATTTTAGGGACCCTAGTCACAAAGCCATTTTGGAGTATTCAAATTAGTATTCTGGTAGTACTCTTGAACGTAATTTACAAGCCTTTTTGAACTGACCCAAAAACGTATAAAAATGAAAATAACATGTATATTGAAAATGAAATTAGCTCTGTGTAATTCATAGGTCTTCCATGATGGGTCCCATATCTTACAGAACAGTATTTCTAATGCAGAAATACAGCAGTGAGGTTTCTCCAAAATTGAGACATTTCCACCAATCAAACATCAGAAGAGACAATTGAGGACACTTTCATCTTTTGAGTGGTAAGCACTTTCCTCCCATAATAGCATTTTTAAAAGATATTTCTACTGAGACAGTGTCAATTGGGAAATTTGTGGAGAGGTCATTAAAGAAGATCATTGAAGGATTTAACTTGATCTTGTGCTTCTGTATTTCTTTACCCTCCCTCCAAAATGTTTTTTTTCATTATTTGTTTTAAACAATCTTTATTCATTTTCCAATTTCCCAATTAACAATTAGACAGGGTACAAAGAAAGTGGGTAAGAACCAATTTTCTCTGTTTTTTATTATAAGGGAAAGATACTGAACATGTCACTTTAATTAGTAGGTGATAGGGCAAACCTATTGTACTTTTTGTAAGAAGGTAATGAACATGATCAATTTGTTTTTCTTGTGTGTGATACAGCTATGTATTATAAGTTATACCTGTCTGAAGTGGGGAGGGAGGTGGGGCTGGGGGGGTCGTAAGGATTGTAATTGGAAAATGTTTTTTTTTTCAAATGAAAAAAGGCATAGTCTTTCTTAGCTGAGGAAATTGTGCTGCTTTGATAAATAGATCTAATCATTGAGCTTAGATTGTCATCTCTCTTGTAACATTGGGAACAGAAATATGTGTACTTCAGATCACTGAGTTACTCTTTATACCCACATGTGTAGTAGAAAAAAATATAATAAGAAAGACAGCCAAGACATGCCTACCCAAAGTGAATATGCAAAGGAAGATGTAGCACTACAATGATTTGGAAGGAAACAAAAAAACACATTGGTACTACACTATGAACACTGAGTAGGCCATTTATCCCCTAAAGAAACATTGATAAATACTGCACAGAAGCACTATGAGTTGAGCCTGAATCAATTGAACCTGGCTTCCATACCGGTCAACAACTAAACGTCATTTGAATAAGGAGTATAACAATATTGAAAAAAGGCAAAATATAGCATTCAAGAGACAAATGAGCTCCTGAAGGCATACTAAATTCACTATGGGAGACGTTGTGAAGATAACAAGTCCTTTCCCATTTGTTAAACACGGGTGGGATGATTTTACTTTTGGGTGACCTTCCCCTTGGAAGCTGTTCCACCATCTTGGCTTAAGATGTCATCACTATATTTTTTGGGTCTAAGAGCCAACCTACATCTGTGCCCTTAACACATGGAGTTTTCAGATCTCTTAATAGCTGACTCTGAACACAACAGTGAAATGATATCTCTCAATGTTTCCAGGGAACGGCCCCAAGTTCCAGCTTTCAATCACCCATGAGACCATTCTACAACATACATTGGTATTTACTTTAAGAGTGACTGTCCTGCCTGATTCAACCTTGATAACACAGCTTTATTTCTGTTAAGTTGTAACAGGCATGTTGACTAAGAGGAGGCACTTGACCTGTGCGGACTTCATTTCCATAGTGATCAGTATCAAGGAATGATATGTAACTGGGAGCAATAACAATGTGCCTGTTTGTACTTTGGAGAGCTCTCCTCTTATGCTTAACACACATTGACCCTCCACTACAAGTAATAAATGTCAGAAGACTCCTTATGTTCGTGGTTTGAATATGTACTCCAAAAATATACTATGTAGCCAATGTCTACTTCTTTGTACATATCTTTAAAGTAAACATGCTGGCGTGGTCTCGCAGTGCATGAAGTGAGACGTGCGCCTGGGGAGCTCCGGGCCGCCGCTGCCATTCAAAGCTATTATCACGGCACGAAGCACCGGAGGGCTCCCCCCGACGACGTGCAGGACCCCGGAAGGGTCCGAGAGCAGTCTGCCCACATTCTTTGAGTCGGCGGACTCGAGAGCTGCAGCCGCGATCGAGAGGCCTGAGGCCCGGGTACGCGGCCGCCATCTTCGATTGCTTGAATCCCCGAGGGCTGCAGGCTGAGTGTGTGCCTGCCTCCGCCGGGAGATCTGCGGCCTTGAGTGAGCCATGCAACGTCCTGGGTGGCGCTTGGGGTGACTTCCGAGGCGGAGGAGAGGAGGTTCGGGACCGGCGCCTGGAGGCGTGAAGGTATGGCGCACTGCGGGGGAAAGCCTGAAACCGCCATCTTGGGGACTGGCAGAGCTGGAAAGATGGCGCACGGCACCGCACCCCTCCTGGGGCTCTCAACATGGCACTGGGGCATTAGAGGCCTCCCTGTTGCCGCTGAAGCTATCAGGGGCAGGAGAATGAACCGGAGGCATTTGTGGGGTCGGCGAACACAGGGGCCATTGGTGTCGCAGTAGGGGCCTGGGGCCTACACGCACAGCCGCCACTCCCGATTGCCCGATCCACCAGGAGCTGCAGGACCTCGAACGAGTCTGCCGCTGGCCTGTGCGATCCTGAAGACTGAGGAGCGGGGTCGGGTATTGTCCCCTAAAGGTGTGAAAGCGCGGCGCCTCCCTGGGGGAAAGCTCGTGACCACCATCTTGGGGCCTGCTGAGCTGAAGAAGCCACGTACCCTGCCATATTTAAGGCAATACACCTAATGGTCGCTGCAGGGCTGTCCCTCGAGAGGTATAGTGAGGAGCCAGACTGTGCTCGGGCTCACCCCCCCAGGCAGAAGCTAGGCTGATCGTGGCACTGGAGGTGGAGGAGACATTCCACGGCAAGCATAGACCCGATCAGCGGAGAGGGGTCGATCGACGGAGCGGCGAACCTGAGGAGGGAGATCACGGAGGCCTTGTCCACCACTAGGCCGCACGCCACCTGGGGACCCAGGCGATATAGTGGCTGATTCGGACGGTCCTACGGCCCGGCCATTTATGGAGCGGGAGGACGTAGCACACAATTGGTTGGTCCACTCGACTATATGAGTACTTGGGGGCACCTTGCTAGCACGTTGGCCTGACATTCCAGCATAATACATGGTTCTTTGGAGGGTCGTTAACTACCTCATGCTACACTGTGTGCTCCTTGTCATCACCACACTTCAATATCACTAACAGGGGTCAGTAAAGAAATGAGGAAATACTACAACAGACGAAGCCTAGGGAGGAGGTGAAATCCCCTTGCACGGCTGCTATATAGATCCACCTCTCTTCTCATGGTTCACAGCAAAGAGGCTGACAGGGCCACCGACACGGGGCAATAGTGTCACCGATCTAAACTACCTCACAGAGACACTTTTTACACAAGGACACTTGAGTCCTATCCTAACTGAGCTGTCTGCTCCACTGCAAATGATCCTACATTGGGCCGTGGAGCACCCCGAACCTCCTGTTCTGTCTTCCCGACCCTGGTACATAGTGGGAGCACTACTGACTATAGGACATGCCACGCTCCAAGACAGGGAAAGACGCCGCAGCAAATCTGAAAGATAATCCTGTAGTATCCCTGTGGAACAAAACTGGTCCTTCGGCTACAGTGTCCATGGCGTCCTCATCAGAAGGATCGGCAGACCATCTTACCAAAGAATTTATGACCAACTTTTTGCACGAGATCAAATCAGAAATTAGTTCTCTTAAAACTGAATTTAAATCATGCGTTAAGAAACTCAAAAAAGAGATAACATAAATTGGGGAGAGGGTGGACGATCTTGAAAAAACAATGGACACTTGCACGGAAGACCAGGAACACCTTTGGCAACGACTAGCTCTCCTCGCGGAACAAAACATTGAACTTCAAATAAAGCAGGAGGATTTGGAGGACAGAAGTAGGCGCAACAACCTCTGCCTTAGAGGCGTACCCAAAGGGGCAGAGGGTTCAGATATAATGACATTTGTAGCGGAGCTCCTTCATGAGATCAGAGGAGACGAAGATGTCTCCCCACCAGCGCTTGATAGGGCACACCGAGTGGCTGCGCCCACTGGACGCTCGGAACTAGTCCCCGATATACTAACTAGGGTCCATTTCTTTACGGAGAAAGAGGCAATATTAAAAGTGGCCCGGAATAAAACTGAATTGGCATGCAAGGGATTTACTATTCAGCTCTTTCAGGATATCGCTCCAGCTACGCTCCGGCGTCGCAGAGACTTTAAACCAGTCACTGATAAGCTTCGCGAAGTGGGCATCCAATACCAATGGGGACATCCTTTTGCGTTGGTTTTCACATGGGAGGCAAAACGACGGGTGTTGCGCTCTCTTCAGGAGGCCAAACAACTGCTACAACTCTCAGTACCCTCCAGATTAGCCAGCTCCTCTCTTTCAACACCACCAGACAGAGAACCTGCACAGCCGCAGTGGACCAAAGCACTCAGACAGCGATGAGGGACTAGAAACAGGGGGCAATCCTCCTCCCAGGCCAAGCAAGATATTATCCAACATCTCCGCTCCATGGACGGCGAGAAGTCGCCCACTCCTTCGCAAGTGCTATCAGGATGATAGACATGTCGTGCTGGGTTACGTGACTATATTTGCTCCTGATACAGCCTCTCGAGATGGCACTGAGCTTCTTTACGCAGACATATCTGCCCTTTTGCCTTGGTGGAAGCCAGGCAGCGGGGCCGGTGGACCCCGCCTGGTGAAGTGTTTGTTCCACGAGACTCACCCCGACCCTATTCCTAAGAGAGTGACATCTCTGGAATGGACTGTGCCTTGGCGCCTTGCCCGTTCCCGGACTGGAATAGGACTTGTTGGCCCTGTTGGCCCTTAATGGTGTTTGAACTTTTTCTTGTTTTTGCTTTTCCCCTTTTTTATTCATTTTCTTCTGTTGGAGGGAGGGAGGGCTACTATGTCATGGCTGCACTGGCTCCCTGGCCTTGGATATTGGGATGCGAGACTGCTCCTAGCCACTATCTTCTGGGGGACGGGGTGTTGTCCTTTGTCATCATTCCTAAAGGTGGTTTCCTGTGGCTGAGTGGTAGGCCCGGGGCCCACTCCCCACAACTCAACGCTTCAAATTAGACACATACACTAGATACTCGCGATGACTACCGTTCCCTGCCTGAAGATCCTCTCACTTAATGTGAAGGGCCTTAATGCACCCAATAAACGCCAACAGATTTGGCGCTATCTGTTACAACAGGACCCGGACATTATCTTTTTACAGGAGACACACCTCTTGAGGGAAGATACCCACTGTATGACTCATCCTAAAAATCCACTCCAATGTTGGGCATCTGCGCCTACGAAAACGGCTGGGGTGGCGATACTCTGTAGACCAGGAATCACTCAAGGTGCTGCACGAGCAGTGACGTGTAGAGAGGGTAGATATCTTAAACTTGTTGTACATATTGGGGCAAAAACTTTTACTCTTCTTAACATCTATGCACCTAACCAAGCACAAGACCTCTTCATCAGGGACCTCTTAAAAGAGCAGATATCACAAGACGAACACCAACTTATCTTAGGGGGTGACCTCAATTTAGCATGGGATGTGACGCTTGATCGGAGTGCCAGCATCTTTCGAGGGACTGGGGCCATGTCCGCCTCTTTGAAAAGAGTGTTCAGCGACTTGGGGTTAATAGATGCTTGGCGCTATCACTCCCCCGATACACAAGACTACTCGTATTACTCGTATGTACACCAATCTTACTCTCGCATAGATTATCTGTTCATCTCCCACTCCCTAGTGCGAAATGTAATCTTGGCATCTATGTCTGATATTTCAATCTCAGACCATGCACATCTGGAACTGCGGTTGCAAAACCACACACATTCCACAAGATGCACACCCCGCTGGCGCCTCCCCCCACATATTCTGCGCGCTCCAATAGATGTAGCCGAAATTAGAGATGCAATTACGACATACTTTGCAACTAATGACCTCCCAGAAACACCATTCCCAGTCGTATGGGATGCTTTTAGAGCCACCATCAGGAGCCTAATAACATCCATAGCAATAGCGCGCACTCAAGAAGCTCGTCTGGTTGAAGACAAACTGACTAAGGACATTAAGGGCCAGATGTACGACGCCCAAAATAGCGCCTCGCAAATTGCGAGTTTTTTGCGACTCGCAATTTGCGAGGCGCTATTTTGGATGTACAACAGTGTGTAACACACTGTTAGCGATTCCCAATGGGGTCACAAATTGAGAGGCTCATGAATATTAATGAGCCTCTCGCAATTTGCGACCCCATTGGGAATGGCAGGCCGTCCCTGGTATGGTGGCCTGCTGGGCTCAGCAGACCACCATGTCTGGGGCTGCTTTTAAATAAAGCAGTTTTTTTTTTTTTAAATGTAGCCCGTTTTGCTTAAAGGAAAACGGGATGCATTTAAAAAAGAAAAAAGGAAACTTTTTCGTTTCATTTTGTAAGGGCAGGTAGTGGTCCCTGGGACCACTGCCTGCCCTTAAAAAATATTTTCCCATGCATTTGCAAAGGGGAAGGGGTCCCCTGGGGACCCCTTCCCTTTTGCGAGTGCATTACCACCCTCCGCAATTGCGGACGCAAAACATTCATACATTGGCTTTCGCACGCTATTAGGAAGGGAACGCCCCTTCCTAATAGCGAGTCGCAAAACCTATTTAGTGAGGCGCAAATAAATTGCGACTCGCTAAATAGGCTTTGTACATGGCCCATGCTGTTTTTGCATGCGCAAACGGTCGTACATCTGGCCCTAAGACCCTTGAGAAACTAAATCAAGAGACACCACTAGCCATTAATAAACGACACTTGGCCATGATTTGGGGCCAGTTAAGAGCACACAGAACCAACAAGGCAGAGCGAGCATTAATGGCATTGAAGCAGAAGTATTATGATGGGGGGTCAAGGTGGGAACAATATTGCAAAAATTAAAATGGTGGACGACAAGTGGGCCACAACTGAAACAGCTAAACTAGCAGCCTTCCATGATTATTATACTACTCTCTACACACAGGAGAACCCCCACCCACACCAGATACATGCAGTGCTGGATGACTGCAAGTGGACTCCAATAGACGGGCAACATGCACAGCTCCTCAAGGAGCCCTTCTCACTGGGCAAACTTACACATGCACTGAAAGACCTACCACTAGGCAAAACCCCGCCCCTGATTGCCTACAGGTCTATTTTTACCGCACTTTTATCCCACAAATACAAGACCACTTGCTTCGCCTTTTAAATTCATTCACAGATAATACCGGTCCATCAGTGTCTATGGCCATGGCCGAAATAGCACTCCTTCCCAAGCCAGGTAAAGACATTACATTATGCTCCTCGTATCGTCCTATTGCACTTCCTAATACAGATTTAAAGATATACACTAAAATCCTAGCTAAACGTTTGGAGCCACATATGCCGGGGCTCATCGAGCCAGACCAAGTTGGCTTTATTCAGCATCGCCAGGGCGCTGACAATGTGCGATGGATAGCACACCTGGTAGAAAAGGTGCATCACTGGGACATTCCCGCCTGCCTGCTGTCACTAGATGTGGAAAAGGCGTTTGATCGAGTGGACTGGGAATTCTTAAAGGCAGTATTACAGAAAATAGGGTTGGGACCTATAATGATCTCTAGGGTAATGGCACCATATACCTCTCCCCAAACTCAAGATAGAGTCAACGGCCAACTCACAAACCCCATACACATACATAGAGGTACTAGGCAGGGGTGTCCACTGCCCCCTTGCTTTTTGTGCTCGTGGTGGAACCTCTTGCCATAGCAATACTCCAGTCGGATGCTATCAGAGGCTCACTCTTGGAGGAGCTATTTGCTGATGATCTTCTCCTTACCCTATCGAAACCACACACCTCACTTCCAGCCCTCCACACTCTACTACGAACCTTTGAAGTAGCATCAGGCCTTAAAATTAATCATACTAAATCTTGGACCCTAAACCTTACAATCCCTGCAACAGAGATCCCGGCATGTCAATCCCAGGTCCTGTATCAATGGGCTAAACACTCAATCAGATACCTTGGGCTCAACCTAACTTCCACAGTGCGCACATGGGCACAGGCAAACTGGCAAGACTACAAAAAAGCTGTCATGGTAGATTTGAGAACATGGAAGTCCTTGCCAATGTCATGGTTGGGACATCTTAACACAGTTAAGATGTCGGTGCTGCCGAAAATACTATATTTATTTCAAACACTACCCACATCAATACCACAAGGCCAAATTATGCATTTACAACGTGAACTCACCACCTTTATTTGGGGAAGGAGAAGACCACGCTTCTCTAATAAATTACTTATGCTTCCACGCAATAGGGGAGGGTTGGCATGTCCCAATCTGCTGGAATATTATTGGGCATCACACCTACGCTACATCTCAGAATGGGTGGTGCGAGAAAGTGAGAAAATCTGGTTCCATATGGACAGAGCTGTGGCATGCAGACCCCTGTGGGATCTTGCGTGGCTTCCAAAAGGGGCCAGGCCACACAGCGCATATATAGCTACACCTACAAAAACGGTATTGGAAATTTGGGATAAAATTGCTCTTTCTAAAGGCCTCACCTCTTTCCCTTCCCCTATTACTCCTATTGCACATAATCGAAACTTCCCACCAGCACTGCAGCCCCATTCCTTTTCAGCATGGGCAGAAGGTGAGTGCCGGATAATTAAAGATCTCTTTGAGGGAGATTCCTTCAAGACTTTTGAGCAGTGCAGACAGGAATTCCACCTCGCGGAAGTCACGAGATGGCAATATCTTCAACTCAGGCACTGGCTACAGAAACCATCTACTATCCAAGGGGCAACTCGACCCTTCACACCATTTGAGTCGTTAGTCCGCTCATATGACAGATCTAGAGGATTGATATCCTGCACATACCAAGTACTCCAACACTCCTCCCAGGTCACACCACATACCTACCAGTTGCATTGGCAATCCACTAGTACAGATGAAATCAACCCTAAGCAATGGGAACAGCTTTGGCGGGACATACCGAAGGTCTTTTAAAGCATGTCCTAGAGGGAGACTGCTTATAAGGTCATGACACAATGGTATTACACTCCTCAAAAGCTCCACAAAATGTTTCCTAACACCTCACCCATTTGCTGGCGTTGCAAGAGTGCAATTGGGGATTTCCTCCACATTTGGTGGTTTTGTCCATTGTTGACCACCTATTGGAAGGAGATCCTAAGCCATATTAAAAAAGTGATTGGCTACCCTATACCTGAGACCCGAACGGTAATCATTTTGGGTCTTAAACCTACGACTCTCCTTGCCATGACACAAGCAGACTGGCGTATAACATTACACATGCTCGGCGCAGCCAAACAGATAATAGCGGTGCATTGAAAGAGGGCAGACACTCCCCCAGTAGCTTTATGGTTCACCCGTTTGTGGCACACCATGGCAATGGAACTTCTCACAGCACGGATAGCCCCCCGTAAGAACAAGTTTGCATGCACATGACAGCCATTGATAGATTATTTTTCTAAATTAGAATATGCCTGCTTCCAGCCTCCAAAACTTCAGGCCTTACACCTCTTTGAGGATGACCTTCTCCCCTCGTGTGCGGAAGAACTTTGGGGCTCGAACAGAGAACACTCATAACCGGCTTGGTATATAGCTCCCAACACTCCCATCGAAGTGAGTTCCCATCCCTTCCTCCTTCCTCTCCCCTGCTCTAGGGGCCTTTTTGTCTTTCTAGACCGATATACAGCTTCTGCTGGACAACGGAGAAACGGCGGCCCTCATCCTCCTGGACCTGTCAGCCGCCTTCGACACGGTCTGCCACCACACACTGTGAACACGCCTCCACAACGCCGGGATCCAAGAGAAGGCCCTGGACTGGACCACCTCCTTCCTCTCCGGCAGAACACAGAGCGTCCGCCTTCCCCCTTCCGCTCCGAAGCCACCGAGATCATCTGCGGCGTACCCCAGGGCTCTTCCCTCAGCCCAACTCTGTTTAACATCTACATGGCACTGCTCGCCCACGTCGCCCGTCGGCACGACCTCAACATCATCTCCTACGCCGATGACACCCAGCTGATCCTCTCCCTCACCAAGGACCCCCACACCGCCAAAACCAACCTTCATGAAGGAATGAAGGCCGTCGCTGAATGGATGAGGAACAGCCGACTGAAGCTGAACTCGGACAAGACGGAGGTCCTCATCCTCGGATCCACCCCTTCGGCCTGGGACGACTCCTGGTGGCCGACCGCACTGGGAACCGCCCCAACACCCACCGACAACGCACGCAACCTAGGGGTCATCCTCGACTCCACCCTCTCCATGACTAAACAGGCCAATGCCGTCTCCTCCGCCTGCTTCAACACCCTCCACATGCTCCGCAGGATCTACAAGTGGATCCCCACTGAAACAAGAAGAACGGTCACCCAGGCCCTCGTCAGCAGCAGGTTGGACTACGGAAACGCCCTCTACGCAGGAGCCTCGGCCAAACTCCTGAGACGGCTCCAACGCATCCAGAACGCCTCTGCACGCCTGATCCTCGACATCCCTCGCCGCAGCCACATCACACCCCACCTGAGAGACCTGCACTGGCTCCCGGTCAACAAGAGGATAACCTTCAAACTCCTCACCCACGCACACAAGGCACTCCACAACACCGGACCAACGTACCTCAACAGACGACTCAGCTTCTACACCCCCACCCGCCAGCTCCGCTCCGCCGACCTCGCCCTCGCCACTGTCCCCCGCTTCCGAAGAGCGACCTCCGGTGGCAGATCGTTCTCCCACCTCGCCGCCAAGACCTGGAACACCCTCCCCATCCACCTACGGCAGACCCAAGACCTGCTGACCTTCAGAAAACTCCTCAAGACCTGGCTTTTCGAGCAGTAGCAGCATTCCCCACCCCAGCGCATTGAGACCCTCACGGGTGAGTAGTGCGCTTTACAAATGATATGATTGATTGATTGATTGATTGTATTAAACCGATCAATTTAGCCATATGGTTTAAAAGTTTTAGACCACATACAGTGTGCTAATTACTTACCAACAGTGTGGAATGTGGTATTGTCAAATTGACCAGACACAGAACAAATGTAAATCTTGGATAACAATGCTGTGATCAAGTGGACTTTTTGATTTGCCTTCTCTCTCTCTCTCCTCTTTTTATGTTTATTATTGTTTTTTATAATACAATTTCAATAAAAAGATTTGAAAGAAAAAAGTAAACATGCTATATAATAATCCTGTAACCTGTGAAATGCAAGATTATTGTCACTCTCTGTAAGCACGTTAACACCTACTTGGATAATGTCTGCACTAAAGACAAAATTTAATACTTGGAAAATTAAAGATGGGGAGGACCCAGGATGGCTGACTAAACAGATTGGTCTCTCTTCGGTTCTTCTATGATTCTGGGAAAGACCCTCATGTAGGCCACTTTCTGAATGCCCCCTTCGTTTTACACCATTACCGCTCCACCGCTGGTTTACCCCAGCGCATATCTTGGCAGGAAAGACTGATTTGGACCGGGTTTGCGGACATGACGATGGCAGGCTAGTCCAGCATTGCTTTGACTGGTCTACCCCCCAGTTGTGAATGAAATGTGCAATGAGACTAGGTTGTCTACTAACCAATAGTCTGGAACCTATATCTGAGGGACTCCAACCCAGAGTGAGGGCACTGCCTTAGTAGGAGTTCCACAGCACCTCCTTCCTCTATGCAGATAACACACATGACTGTTCAAACATCCCCCCACAACACCGAATCCCCTGGGTTTTATATGCCAGTGGAGGGGAAATAGGGAGGATTTTACTGCTGTGGGAGGCAAGAGCTGCTCTGGAGTTGGGGGACTCCGTCAGTAGTAGTTTGTGCCTGGGCCCTGGATGAGGGCTGATTTTACTTAAGTGTCACCTGCTATTGGTGGGCACTTGAATTCTAGTAGAGAAACAAGTAGAGGAGTGCTGCTGCAGTTCAGTCATGGCCTCTCAGAACAGCTGAGGACAGCCTGGATAAGATGGCTCATGCAGCAGGAGATAGGTTGCATGGGAAATATTCCATAGCTACTTAGTGGATTATGTCCTCTATCTCATATCTGAGGCAGCTTATCCTGGAGGGTAATAAGAACTTCACTAGCAAGACAGACACCCTGGCTATTTCTATGATTCTATCAGGCCAAGGCATGAAAAAGCTCAGAGGCAATACAACTGAACCAGGGAGATGTGTTGCTGATCTAATGCACAGAAGCATGAAATAGCCAAATGAGCTCTCTGATAGGCGCATCTTCACAAAACGTCGTAAAAAGATGCTGGCTGATCTAGAAGACAGGTCACAAAGAAATAATATCTATCTGCTGTGCCTTCCTGAGGAGTCAGAAACATGTACAGAGGTCAGTAGGAAGATTTCATCTCTGTACTATTTACACATAAAGACTCAGATAAAGATATCGTAGAAGACAGGGTTCGTAGAGCACAGACACAGCATCAGCACACTGAAAAGTTACCATGCATGATTATGATTCAACTCATGAGGTACAGTGATAAGCTAAAACTTTTCAAGATGGCTAGGAAGCAGGGTTAACTGGCCAACAAAGATTTTAAAAAAGCATTCCTAATACCTGTACTATGGAGAAGAAACACAAACAAAAAGGTATTCCTTTTGAGTAGGTGAATCTGAAGGTCTATGAAAGTAACATTCACAGTGAATCTAGATTCTGGTGGGGGTGCTCAGAAAAATACCTGGAATATAACACAATAATGTTAGTTGAATTTAATTGTATATTGCACCTTACATTTGACAATACCAGGTTGCTTAAGAGACAGCTGTGAAAGGTCTTCAGCCCCCTGTGGCAATTGATGATGGACATGAACTGAGTGGGAGTTTGGAGGGTCCAGCGTGAAAAGACACATAAGTAGTCCTTATATTCTTGTCTGCGTCAAATTCCCCACACATACTTTTTTATTAGTGGAGCCTGAACATTATGGCAATTGTAGGAAAGCTGAATGTCAAACTCTGTAGGATCATACACCATTGGATCTGACTTGGGTGCCAGCTTTAGAGGTAGCGCTGATACCTCCCTGACAACTGCTTAAAGGTTTGACAAATAAACGATTTAAGGTAGAGCGCGACAATTAATGATCACTTTGACGTGAATGAAGGATTAGTAGTCACATCAACAGTTCTGTGGATTGTATGTAAGTTTATGATAGAAGTGAAATATGTGTGTGATATGCACAGAATTATTTCACTCTTTCGAATAGTATTGTTAGTCTGAAGATGAAGACTTTAGAGAAAGTGAGAGCTGTTTGTGAGGCCTGTGCAGGAAAAATTGCTGGATAGCACGGGTGTGCTATGCATTGATTGCTATCAGGCATATGTAATTTGACACTATGGAGAAGGGAACACATCTGTACACTGTACATCAATCCAGATATTGATGTTCGGGATTTGAGCAAAGAATATGCAGTGTAAACAAACATATGTATATTGCCACTTATTCCGTAATGGGCGGCTCTTGTGACTTCTCTTAGAAATGTGCTGTTGAAGGAATATAATTGTGTTATTCATTTTGACTTTGTTGGGTATAATAAAGCTAATTACAAAGTTTAAATAAATAAATATATGAGTATTGCAGTGTCCAAGGCATCTGCTCTACTGCGGACTGAAACTCGAAATCCAGAAGGCATAGTTCTAATACATCATAAGTGCTGTGCTCAATATATCAAGAACGTTTGTGCCTCCTTTGACACTTTTTAAAAATATATATTTTTCTTAAGATTTTGCAACACATCACAACAAACCAATGTGTACAATACCATAAATGCCAGCAGGCTTAATTCAGAGACAGGACAGCAGTATTCTGTTAACATAATAGAGGTACAGTTAGTGGCAATAACAGCATCAACATACCCATCAAAAGAAATGCACTACCTTTGAAAGGGTCAGGGAGCCCTGAGTAGTGAAATGCACACAATATAGAAGCAGTCAATCAATACCAACCCCTCTGAACATACCTGCCATGAACAGTTCCCAGGATCCCCCACCCACAACAGGGGGAATAATCAGAGAAATGAGGCAGAGAGATTTGTAGGTCGATAAGGGGCGCCATCCGGGCCGGTCTCAGTGCTCCAGTCTCCATGGCCAGCACAGAGCTGCCAGAAGGGGAACCATCTTCAAGCACCCAGCCCCTTCAATCCATTTATGGGCAAGCTAACAAGATGGCATCCCATGAGGGTAATATCAGTACTTTCCTAACCCCCCCCCCCAAGCCTCTTCCCAGTATATTGCCTCCCTTTCGCAGTCTTCCCACTTTGTCAGCTCTAACCACGAGTGGTATATATCGGCACCCGTGTGGGCTTCCAAGTTATACTCAGTTGCCTGAGGGCAAGGATCAAGGCCAGATCTAAGAACCTATCAGTAGCCTTCCTAGCCGCTGATTGTCCATGGAGGCCTAGCAAGCATAGTTGAGGACCCAGAAGAAATTCTCTATCAATGGGCCCTCTAACCACCTGGAGGACCGTTGTCCAATGGATCAGTAAGAGCGGGCAAGACCAGACCATGTGGAAAAAATCTGCCTCCTCGATGGTGCACTAGGGCCCCTCCGAGGTGGTACCTGGGAACATAGCATCTATGAGTCAGGGAGTCAAATAAGCCCAATATAGGTAAAAGATTTGAATGAGTTTGAAGAGGGCATTTCTGGATACTTTAGAACAATGATATTCAAAGTATGGCCTGGGGCCGCATGCGGTCATCCTGACCTTTACATGTGACCCCCTACTGAATGACCGTACTGGGCTGCGTTTTTCTCAACTCAGCACTAACACTGAGAAAGTTAAATAAACAGGCAAGCCTTTATTTAAAGGTTAATTGAAGTTAAAGAAAGGAAGTAACTAGGTTATCCTGCACTGCTTAACTTTAGAAATACCTGAACTGAAATAAAATAATTGCCAAGAATCACAAATTTTGGTAAAGTGGGGAAGACGGGATTAATGTCAGGTTTTCTGGTTTCACATTGTGCAATTCAGTCACTAGATGTACATGCTTCCCTTCCCCTACACCCACCTTACCTGCACCACTCCCCGGGAATCCCCTGCTCTTGACCGCCACCATGCTGGCATCAATGTGGCCCTTGGTCACAAGATAGACACAACTGTTTGGCTCCTGAGAAAATGTTTGTGAGTACCCATGCTTTAGCACTAGATTCCAATACTTTCCTTCAAGAGGGGTCAGAGATAGGCATCCCCAGGTCCTCCTCCAACGTAACCGGAGGGGCGTGAGAGATGGTTGTGCCCCCGCCATCAAAAACCCTTTAAAGTAACGTGACCATTTTCTTAAGAACCGTAAGAAGGAAGAGATGACACAGACAATCGTGCTCCGGAGGTTCCACAACTCCGGTACAACACTATTCCCATATCTTGTGTGTCAGGGTTCCAGGTAGTATGAAATAGCCCACGGGGATAACATTAGTCTCCCGGAGAGCTGAAAAAGGACACAATTCACCCCCCATGAAAAGATCCCAGGAAAATCAATCCCCGCTGTCGGCCATTCACAGAAACCCACCAACGCCAAATCACCAAAAGAGGAAGTTCTTGGGTATACGGGGTTAGCATCCGAGTCCTCAATAAGGCATGAGCCCAAACATAACGTGCAGTCCTAATCAGGATATTCTAGGATCATACTCTGGAAGCAGGTGTCTGCTTCATTAGAAAACCCAATAGGCAATCCTTGGAAGGAGAGCCACACTCGCCAGATCCTACACCATCCCACCGAGAGGCTTGCCAACGAGCCACCCAGTGAAGCTGCGCTGCTAAGTAATATAATTTAAAATCGGGTGCAGCTAGGCCCCTCTCTGCCACAGGCAGTCACAACTTACAGAGGGCTACATGGTGACGCATGGTGCCCCAATAAAGTGAAAGTAGCAAACCCTCCAGCTCCTGAAAGAAATTTTGGGGCAACTCCAACAGGAGTGCTGCAAACAAATAAAGAAGACGCAGCAACATAATCATCTTTGAAATGGTCACTCATCGATAAAGGTAATGTAGTCCAGAAGGCAACAGAGTGAGGCAGCCCAGCCAACACTCACCCAAAGTTCCCCTCATACAACAATTTCGGGAATGGCGAACAGCCCCCCGAAGGTACTGAACCATATCACGCTTCCATCTCAACGTAGGGCCCGTGGGGAGAGGACCACACTCAGGGACTTTCCCCCTCAAGGGATAAAGACATGACTTGTTCCAGTTGACCTCAAGTCCAAGTGAACCCCGAAGTCCGATAACGTCACTACCACCTCCAGGAGATCAGAATCCCTCCAGTTGAAATACAATAGCATGTCATCCACGTACAGAGAGAGGTAAGTACAGTTGGGCTATGGTAGTTTAGACCCTGAGGATCCGTGCAGGCAAAAAACTCCATGGCTAATGCAAATAACAGAGGTGATCGGAGGCACCCCTGCCAAGTACCACGTTCAACCACAAAGGCCTACGAAATAAAAGTACCAATACGGATCTTGGTCAGGGGGTCAGAAGCTTCATCCACCTTACGAAGGGCAAACCCAAGCCCATGCCAAGCATAGTTGCATATAGGAACTCCCAGCAGAGCGAGTCAAACACCTTCCTAATGTCCACGAGATAACCAGTACCTTGGGTGAGAGTTGCTCCTGACGATCTAATGCCAGGAACAATGCCGGATATTAGACATAGTGCTACACGTACGAATGAAGCCTGCCTGGGCAGGATAGACTAGAGTGCACATATGTGGAAGTAAACAAGTTGCGAATATTTTACTCAAGATCTTAGAATCTGCATTAAGCATAGATAGGGGGTGGTAAGAATCAAGAAGAAAAGGGTCCTTATTCATCTTATGGAGTGACACAACAGCGGCCTCTCGCAGCGAGGGTGGAAGCTGACCACGCTGCCGGGAACGATTAAAAAGCACCACTAGTCTAGAAATAAGGTCCGTTGCAAAAGCCACATAAAATTCTATTGGAAACCCATCTAGGCCAGGCAACTTACCCCTTGCCATTTCCATAATTGCTCCCTGTACCTCCTGTTCGGTGATATCCGCACCCAGGTGATCTGCCACCCCCAACTCAAGGGACACTAGAGAAGCATCCACAATATAGTTCAGCAATTCCCCCTCACTGCTCGCCACCCTCGAGCAGTACAGTTCACGATAGTGCTGCAGGAACACATCATTGATCTCCTCTTGTGTGAAGACATCACACCCCGAGGGACCAGGTAACTAAATTAAAGAGTTACCACCCCCGCAAAAGCCATGCCAGCTTTCTGCCTGACCTATCCTGCTCGGCATGGGCCCTAGACGCATATTCCTTACCATCAAAGTGGTGAAGGCGCTCCACTAGCTCAAACAGCCTCTCTCGCTCCTCCAGCAGGCACCCCCTACCATCCGGAGACCCTTCCAGCCCACAATACTGAGAGATGTGCTCCCCCAATAAGACTCAGAAGGCTTGATCATCCAAAAGTGCCGGATTAAAGTGCTGGTAGGCACACTAGGCCTAGATGAGGGCCATTGAAACATGCCCAACATGGGAGCATGTTCAGAATACATTTTCGCTAAGTACTCCAGCCCCACCACTCTGACATAGAGTGCCCTGCATGTATAGAGCCTGTCAAGTTGAACCTCACGATCATTCAGTCCAGAGCGGTAGGAGTACGCAAAAGCCTCCTAGTGACGAACCCGCCAACAATCTATCAAATCCTACTGTCCAGAACACAAACACTGGCCACTGCCAACCTGCCCATGGGTGCACCGTCTAAAGGTAGTTGATCCAGACTTAAATCCTCGACACAGTTAAAGTCGCCCCCCACCACTCTCTAATATGGGACCATAATTGAGAGCAGGGGTGCCAAGCTGATGAGGAACGATGACTGATCCACATTTGGTGCATAAATATTTAAGAGGGAGACATCCCTGCCATTCAGACTCCCCAATACTAGGAAATAGCGTCCCTCAGGGTCTGTAACCACCCTGTGCAAGCTGAAAGGGACCCCAGGTCTAATCCAATTAAGAGCACTAGCGAAAAGGCAGATTAAGTAGTAGCATAGAGCTGGACCGCCAGATCCCAGAGTGGCAGCAACCTCAATCACCCTCGACTGTTCCAGTGCCACCTGCGTCTTAGAAGGGCATGTCGCCCCTGGCCGCAGGGAACGTTGGCGCTTGGGGCGCAAAGAGAGGTTAGGCCCAGATGTCTCAGGTCACACGGTGCTCTTGATGTAGAGTTCCATCCAGTCCAATGCCGCCGACGGATCCGTAAATAAATGCACTTTGTCCTCAGACTGGACCTGCAGGCGAGCGGAGAAGATCAAGCAATAAAGCAGTCCTATGTCATGCAGCTTCTTCTTTACCGCCATGAAGGATGCCCACTGCGTTTGAACGTGGATGGTAAAGTCAGGGTACAAAGACACCTTGGCACTGTCCACCACAAGTGGGCCGTGTGCACAGGCCGGGTGCAGAAGGTGATCCCGGCCCCTGAAATGTAGAGGGCAAGCCACCACAGGATATGGTGGGGTCCCAGGGCGAGGGTTACTTGCCGGCACCCTGTGCGCACGTTCCAAGGCATAGAAGTTAAAGAGACCCTTTGAGGTCCACAACCTCCTAGAGCCAGGTCTCATGAAAAGCCAACAGTGAGTCCCCCTCAGCATGCTCAGGTAGCCCCACAATGCAGACTTTATTACACATGGCCTGTCCTTTCTGGCCATCTAAGAGAGCGGCCAGGCGCAGAGTCTGTGCTCAAGAGCCGAGATGTGATGATCTATCGATTGAACCACTGACACCAGGGTCTGCAGCCCCGTCTCCATGGCTGTGACCTTTCCAGAGATCTTTTGCAAATCCTCACGGATAAGACCCAGCTCGACAGAAAGGGAGTCAATTTTGTTCTCCAGCCATTTCCCAGAAGTGTCATTGGCGGCTAGAAGTTTATCAAACTTGTTGTCCATGTATGCCGTGTCTCTGCTGCCAGCCCCCTGCTTGATCCCCTGCAGTGGGGCGCTCGCAGCCGTGTCGTCCTTAGAGTTTTGGGTGCACCCCATAATGGCACCAAGAGAGGGTGGGAGGGCCCCAGGGAATGCTAGGAGCAGAGCCACAAGAAAGTCCATCAACTCCTCCAGTGGCACAAAGGGAGGCAAATCAACAGGAGACCAGGGCTCCCCAATCGAGTACAAGAGACCCTAGACAAAGAATGTCAGGATACAGGAGCAAGGTAGTGAAGAGGGCATCCTGCGAGAATAAATGGTACTTTCACACCTCCAGCCAGTTCCAAGAACGAGAGGGAGGGGAGGCCTCCTGACACCCAGAAAGTTACCCATGAAAGTCTCTGCAGCAAGCATTGTCCCCCACCACAAAATGGCAGCATAGGGCCTTGATGCTCCTAATCCAACTCACCTCTGCATTCAAGAGGGAGGGAGCCAGCAACAAAACTCTGGAGCCCAAGGGCTCTTGGGGCGATAGAGTGGGGGGCTGACTAGTTCGTGGGCCTCACAGCAAAAACAATGACGGTGCACCAGTCCCGCAAAGCACAGTGCAGCAGCTGCGGGTGTACTCTAAGGTGGCCTGGTGTCCCAGGACCAAGCACAGAAGCCTCCCTTGTGCCAATCGCGGCAGGCACTGGGCATCGTCGCTGGGAGGGTGCGGTGGCTTTATATTTCATTCCTGCACTCCTGGATAACTTCAGGCGCTCCCGCGAGGTCCCGGATGCATAGGGGTGCCTCCCCCATTGAAGCAGGAAGGCAATGGCTGGGGAGAAATGCAGGAGGTGATGAGCTCCGTCGCCCGCATCCTCAGAGCATGGCAGCTGGCTCTGCCCCACCTCTGTTGACACTGATAAATAGCTCTATGCTTAACAGTTGAGTTACTGGTTAAATCGGGGAGAACTTCTAAAAATGTTTAATAGAAGAAGGCAAAACATACACATCTTTGTTGTTTCATCATAGTTTTTGGTGTTGGCAAATTTAAATTACCTGAATCTTAGTATGGTCTGTTTCACCCTGGAGTGAAAGAATATGACGTAAAAGGATGGAGATTTATGATGATATTCACATTTTCCAAAATTTTTGTGCAGATGATTTTTCCTTAATCAAGACAATACTTCATGGAAGAATAGATAACGATGGAGCATTGCATAGCCCAAAAGGCATGACTAAATGATTATAGTAGCAAAGTGAATTGCTTAAGTTGTTTTTACAATAAGGATAAAAGATATCTATATTTCCATTTTTCAAAATGATACCATTTAACTGTTGATAGTCAAAAGAAGCTCACAATTATGTAGTCTCTTTTTTGTCAAGAAAGAAAATAGACATCTCAGCCCTGGACATTTACGGTCAAATGAACCCAATCTCAGAAGCTTCTTCTAACTAGCAGTTTAAAAAATATCAGTCAATGACTACGTCCTTCCATGAAGAATCATTAGCACTTATAGGATGAGGAGATAACTTACCTTCTTATATACAATCAAAACCATCTGCAAAGTTCTGCTATTCAGGTGGTAGTAATCAATCAAAATTGCTTATATTGGATAAAAATCGGTCTAATGCAAAAAATAATTCAAAAATATACACTACAAATCAAATATACAGCATATAGGGCCACATGTACGACCACCAAAAATAGCGACTCGCTAATAGCGAAAAATAGCGAGTCGCTATTCGCTACCTACCAACACCTCCGCTAACTAAATTGCGAGTCGCTATTGACTCGCAACGCTATTTGGGACAATCGCTAATAGCGAGTCGCAATCGGCTCGCAAATAGCGATACCCATATAAACACCGTTTTTGCATGCGCAATTTGTGAGTGCGCGTGAAAATCACAATAAAGCACTCGCAAACAGCTAAAATTGAATTACATTTTTTTTTAACTTCCTGGTTGGGTTGAAGGACCCCCAAACAGGAAGTGGTGCCCAAATCAACTCCTGATCACAAACAAGCACATGTACTGGTGCAGCAGCATAGTCAGACACTGCTGAGAGAGCAAAGATGACCAGCAAGGATACCAGCAAGGGAACCAAGCAGAGGCTGCGCAAGCTGAAGTTTGCAGAAAAGGAACTCGATATAATTACAGAAGAATGCTGTAATCATCACAAGGAATTATTTGGCCGAACATCCCACCGTCTGGCTGAAAGTGAAAAGCAGAAGATCTGGTGCAACATGCAGAGAAGGATCAACGCCCTGGGAGTAGCACACCGCACCATCGATGACATCATGAAAAGATGGTATGACCTACGCTCCAGGGCAAAAGAGAGGGTGGCAGAACGCCTTGCTGCTGCAAAACAGACAGGAGGTGGACCATCCACATCAGCAGACCCGACACGAGCAGAGGCAATGGTGGAAGCCACCCTGGACAGGGCAGCTGTAGCAGGCTTTGGTACCCTGGACACATCCCAGACATCCATGACTCCTGGTAAGTGAAAACTGTGCATGTGACGTGTGCATACCCACTAACGCCTGTACTGTGCATGCATACTAATCAAACACAAGCATACATCCATGCACTAACAACAAACAACCGAAGTGTTGCATCATCGGAGATGTAGTCTGTGTCAAAACAAGTGTAGTGAGGGAATAACTTGAGCTGATTAACATAGACGTAACACTGATAGAGTGAATCACATCTTTTATTATCATCTGTCATCTCTTTTGTCACATAGACACATCGCTTGAAGCAGAGGACACCAATGGGGACACATCGAGTAGCCACTAGCCAGAGGGAGCTGAGGAAGGGCAGGATGCTGGGGATACGAGTGGGGATAGGCCCACTGACAACACTTCCACTGCGGCTGCAACCACTCCCTTGACAACACCAACTGCCACCTCAGCAGCGCAGCACGACATCACACCACCAGGCCCTCAGTCCACCCGTGTGCGTCATGCACCGAGAACCCAACAGTCCCAGCGGCGGTTCCAAGGCATGTCCTCAGATGGGTCATTCAGTCAGGCAATGTCAGCTCCCATTGACAGAGAAATGCTGCAGATACAGCGCCTGCATAACCAGATACAAAAACAAAGAAATCTGAGAATGACCCAGGGCTTCCGTATGGTGAAAAGAAAATGGGCACAAAACCAGTCAAGAATAGAGGCAAAACTTGATGCCCTCACCAGCACCGTGGCAGACCTGGCCAAGGAGTTTGCAGTGGACAGAGAGAACCAGAGGCGCATTGAGCGCAGCAGGGGCCAAAAAATGGACAGTCTCACCAGGGCTATCAACAGGCTGGTTTATGCCACCAATAGACAGAGTCAGCACACACTTGCCCTACTAGTGGAAATGGGCCACTACAGCGGTGATGTGGCGCGTGGTTTGGAGAAAATCACAGCTGCAGTTAAGACACTGCAGACAAACCAGTTACTCTGGGATGTTGGACTTGGTGGCACTGATAGCGAGTTATCAAGCAGGAGCAGCATGTCAGCCACAGATGCCCCTATGTTGCGCAGAAGCAGCAGCCGCAACCTTGGAATGGCTAGTGGCACCTCTGGCCAGGCCACGCGCAGGGGCAGGAAATGACATTTCACTGTTCCCCAAACAACTTACATTTATATTTTCTTTTTTTCTATTGGCGACGTAACCCATTTATTTTCTTATTGCTGTCATTATACGAAGGTTACTGATGGACATGTTGTCCTACTAAACAAATGGATGTGTGAAAATTAAACACCCATTGGCAGTCACAATTACTCATGTCTTTTGTACAGCTGAGTGACTAGCTGGTGTGTACGTACCTTTCAGAAATAGTTGTTCGCAATCTGGTCCCTGCGCCTTCTCCCCTCTGCTGCAGCGCTGCCATCCCTTAGACGTTGGTCAGGTGGTCCCGGGCCATCATCCTCTGATTCTGTGTCAGACACATCCATGGGCAGTCCACCCCTGCAGGCCATGTTGTGCAGCATGGCACATTTTACCACAATTTTACAGACTGACTCTGGCGCATACTGCAGGGCTCCACCACTCTTATGTGGGCATCTAAAGCGTGACTTCAGTATACCGAATGTACGCTCAATCACTGTCCTTGTGCGCCTGTGTGCAGTGTTGTACCGCCTTTCATGGATGTTGGTGGGCGACAGGTACGGTGTGAGGATCCACGGACGCAGAGCATACGCACTGTCACCTGTTGTGAGACATATGATGTTGATGTTGAATGCTTACAGGCATTCAATGACATTAAGAAAAGTTTGGGAACAGGTGATAACATTACCTAGGAGGTATCCATCATCAAAGTCACCTCTTTCTAACCTTTGATGTAGGCCACTGTGCCGGAAAATGAATGCATCATGGGTGCTTCCTGGGTATTTGGCTACAATATCTGTTATGATGTTCTTTGTGTTACACACTACTTGTATGTTGAGGGAATGTGTACTTTTTCTATTACGAAAAATATATTCAATGCGGGATGGTGGACATATGGGCACATGTATCCCATCTATGCACCCTATTACCTGTGGGAACCTTGCTAACCTGTAGAAATCCATTTTTGTCTGGTCTAATTCCTGATTGTCACGGGGCATGTATATGTGTTGGTGTATGTGGTGTAGCATTGCGTCTAGGAAGTAATGGAAGAAACGCGAAAGCGCACTTTGAGATACACCACCAGCCACTGCAATGACATCCTGGTAACTAACAGTGGCCAAGAGGTGGAGGGAGCACAAAACCAGCACATGTGTGGGAATAGAATTGCTGCGCTTGGTACTACTCTCAAGTTGTGGCTTTAAGATGTCAATGAGCTCTAGTATGACCCTGCTACTTAGCCTGTACTGATCATAAATCTCCTCTTCAGTCTTATCCAACAATGTCAGACTGACTCTGAATATCCTCTCCTGTCTTCTTCTCCTCTGCCATGCCGCCATTATCCACCTCCTCCTTGCTAACTAATACAGGGCAGCCATTGTGGAAAGGTTTGTGATGCATTCTGGGTGTCTTTTTATGGGTTGGACCTGATTACCACCTGTTGCTGTTTAGTGGTAAATTGCATGTGCAAAATGGCCTTTTGCGACTTTTCGCAATTTGCGATTAGTTCTGTACATGCAATTTAGCGACTCGCAAATTGCAATTCGCAATTTGGTAGTCGCAAATTGCATGAGCTATTTTTGCGTGTCGGTATTTATTCGCAAATTGTTTGTGGCAATTGCGAGTGGCTTTTGTACATAGTGAACGGCCATTTTAGCATGCGCAAATCTGTTTGCGACCGATTTTGCGCATGCAAAATGGTCGTACATCTGGCCCATATTGTTTAGTTTTATAACAAGAATTGGCAATTCCAGTGTTTCTGGCTTACAACTGAAAATGCCTCTTCATTCATTGGTGAGTTTAGGCACTCAATAAGTAATAATACATGCACTCTTATGCATGAACTCAAGCATCTGTTCATTTACCCACTGACTCATTCTTGCATTACACCACTTACATATCCACAATATAACACACACACAAACTGAAAAGCATGTGTAAAATGAAATAAGAGAATAAAAGTAGAAAACAGAAAATATGCTGCCATCTATATCTGACAAATCAAACACAAGGAGATGATGTACGGAGCGCTGAAACTTTTCAGACACTCGCACCCAGTCACAGATCTGGGTTGCATCCATCATCAATCTTTAGCTCACTTCACCACCTCAGTTCAGACCGAGCTATATGCAAATCAGTCTTGAACCTGTGCCTCATGGGAACAGTCCAGCCCGAACTGCCAAGCCAGGTCATCCCTGAACCGGAAACAAGCATCCTGGGACCGGTTTCTGGGTAATACCATTCATCAGCCAGGCTAGCTTGAATCCAGTGGCAAAGTGAGCAAGGGACCCACGTCTGGGCATACCCTGCCAACTTAGGGCGAACAAAGTAAACACAAGGAGATGATGGACAGAGCGCTGAAACGTTTCAGACACTCACCACCAGTCACAGAACTGGGTTGGATCCATCATCATTCTTTAGCTCACTTCGCTACTTAAGTTCAGACCCAGCTATATGCAAATCAGTCTTCACCCTGTGCCTCATGGGAACAGTCCAGCCCGAAATGCCAAGCCAGGTCTTCCCTGAACCAGAAACAAGCATCTTTGGACCGGTTTCTGGGTAACACCCTTCATCAGCCAGGCTAGCTTGAATCCAGTGGCAAAGTGAGCAAGGAACCCACGTCTGGGCATACCCTGCCAACTAAGCAAACACAAGGAGATGATGGACGGAGCACTGAAAGTTTTCAGACACTCACCCCCAGTCACAGATCTGGGTTGAATCCATCATCATCTTTAGCTCACTTCGCCACCGCAGTTCAGATCCAGCTATATGCAAATCAGTCTTGACCCTGTGGGTCATGGGAACAGTACAGCCCGAACTGCCAAGCCAGGTCTTCCCTGAACCAGAAACAAGCATCCTGGGACCGGTTTCTGGGTAACACCCTTCATCAGCCAGGCTAGCTTGAATCCAGTGGCAAACTGAGCAATGGACCCATTCAGGGCATACCCTGCCAACTTAGGACGAACAAAGCAAACACAAGGAGATGACTGACGGAGCGCTGAAACGTTTCAGACACTCACCTCAGTCACAGATCTGGGTTGAATCCATCATCATTCTTTAGCTCACTTCGCCACCTCAGTTCAGACTCAGCTATATGCAAATCAGTCTTGACCCTGTGCCTCATGGGAACAGAACATCCCGAACTGCCAAGTCAGGTCTTACCTGAACCGCAAACAAGCATTCTGGGACCGGTTTCTAGGTAACACCCTTCATCAACCAGGATAGCTTGAATCCAGTAGCAAAGTGAGCAAGGGACCCACGTCTGGACATACCCTGCCAACTTAGGGCGACCAAAGCAAAAACAAGGAGATAATGGATGGAGCGCTGAAACTTTTCAGACACTCACCCCCAGTCACAGATCTGGGTTGAATCCATCATCATTCTTCAGCTCACTTCGCCACTTAAGTTCAGACCCAGCTATATGCAAATCAGTCTTGACCCTGTGCCTCATGGGAATAGTCCAGCCCGAACTGCCAAGCCAGGTCTTCCCTGAACCGGAAACTAGCATCCTGGGACCAGTTTCTGGGTAACACCCTTCATCAGCCAGTCTAGCTTGAATCCAGTGGCAAAGCGAGCAAGGGACCCACGTCTGGGTATACCCTGCCAACTTAGGGCGAACAAAGCAAACACAAGGAGATGATGGACGGAGCGCTGAAACTTTTCAGACACTCACCCCCAGTCACAGATCTGGGTTGAATACACAATCATTGTTTAGCTCACTTCGCCACATCAGTCTTGACCCTGTGCCTCATGTGAACAGTCCAGCCCGAACTGCAAAGCAAGGTCTTCCCTGAACCGGAAACAAGCATCCTGGGACCGGTTTCTGGGTAACACCCTTCATCAGCCAAACTAGCTTCAATGCAGTGGCAAAGTGAGCAAGCGACCCATGTCTGGGCATACCCTGCCAACTTAGGACAAACAAAGCAAACACAAGGAGATGATGGACGGAGCGCTGAAACGTTTCAGACACTCACCCCAGTCACAGATCTAGGTTGAATCCATCATCATTCTTTAGCTCACTTCTCCAACTCAGTTCAGACCCAGCTATATGCAAATCAGTCTTGACCCTGTGCCTCATGTGAACAGTCCAGCCCGAACTGCAAAGCAAGGTCTTCCCTGAACCGGAAACAAGCATCCTGGGACTGGTTTCTGGGTAACACCCTTCATCAGCCAGGCTAGCTTGAATCCAGTGTCAAAGTGAGCAAGGGACCCACGTCTGGGCATACCCTGCCAACTTAGGGCGAACAAAGCAAACACAAGGAGATGATGGACGGAGCGCTGAAACTTTTCAGAGACTCACCCCAGTCACAGGTTTGGGTTGAATCCATCATCATTCTTTAGCTCACTTCGCCACCTCAGTTCAGATCCAGCTATATGCAAATCAGTCTGGCCCCTGTGCCTCATGGGAACAGTCCAGTCCGTACTGCCAACCAGGTCTTCCCTGAACAGGAAACAGGCATCCTGGGACTGGTTTCTGGGTAACACCCTTCATCAGCCAGGCTAGCTTTAATCCAGTGGCAAAGTGAGCAAGGGACCCACGTCTGGGCATACCCTGCTAACTTAGGGCGGTTCGGGCTGGACTGTTCCCACAAGGAACAGGATCAAAACTGATTTGCATATGGCTGTGTCCAAACTGGGGTGGTGTGGTGAGCAAAAGTATGATGGATTAAACCCAGATGCTTGTGACTGGGGCTGAATGTTCGCATTGTCCAGCATTCCATCCATCAATTGTTTCTTTTGCATATGTTGCCCTAAGTGGGAAGGGTATGCCCAGACGTGGGTCCCGTGCTAACAACACCACTGGATTCAAGCTAGCCCGGGTGACGCCCTGAAACTGGTCCCAGGATGTTTGTTTCCGGTCCAGGGAGGACCTGGCTTGAAAGTTTGGGCTGGACTGTTCCCACAAGGAACAGGGTCAAGACTGATTTGCATGTGGCTGGGTCCAAACTGGGGTGGTGTGGTGAGCAAAAGAATGATGTATTAAACCCAGTTCCTTGTGACTGGGGTGAATGTTTGCATTGTGCAGCATTCCGTCCATCAATTCTTTCTTTTGCATATGTCACCCTAAGTGGGAAGGGTATGCCCAGACGTGGGTCCCGTGCTCACGACACCACTGGATTCAAGCTAGCCTGGCTGATGAAGGGTGATGCCCTGAAACAGATCCCTGGATGTTTGTTTCCAGTCCAGGGAGGACCTGGCTTGGTAGTTCGGGCTGGACTTTTCCCACAAGGAACAGGCTCAAGAATGATTTGCATATGGCTGGGTCCAAACTGGGGTGGGGTGGTGTGGTGAGCAAAAGAATGATGGATTAAACCCAGATCCTTGTGACTGGGGGTGAATGTTTGAATTGTCCAGCATTCCGTCCATGAATTGTTTCTTTTGCATATGTCGCCCTAAATGGGAAGGGTATGCCCAGACGTGGGACCCGTGATCATGACACCACTGGATTCAAGCTAGCCTGGCTGATGAAGGGTGTTGCTCTGAAAACGGTCCCAGGATGTTTGTTTCCGGTCCAGGGAGAACCTGGCTTGGCAGTTCTGGCTGGACTGTTCCCACAAGGGACAGGGTCAAGACTGATTTGCATATGGCTTGGTCCAAACTGGGGTGGTGCGGTGAGCAAAAGAATGATGGATTATACCCAGATCCTTGTGACTGGGGGTGAATGTTTGCATTGTCCAGCATTCCGTCCATCAATTGTTTTTTTTTGCATATGTCGCCCTAAGTGGGAAGGGTATGCTCAGACGTGGGTCCCGTGCTCACAACACCACTGCATTTAAGCTAGCTTGGGTGATGCCCTGAAACCGGTCCCAGGATCTTTGTTTACGGTCAAGGGAGGACCTGGCTTGGCAGTTCGGCTGGACTGTCCCACAAGGAACAGGGTCAAGACTGATTTGCATATGGCTGGGTCCAAACTGGGGTGGTGTGGTGAGCAAAAGAATGATGGATTAAACCCAGATCCTTGTGACTGGGGGTGAATGTTTGCATTGTCCAGCATTCCATCCATCAATTGTTCCTTTTGCATATGTCGCCCTAAGTGGGAAGGGTATGCCCAGACGTGGGTCCCGTGCTCACGACACCACTGGATTCAAGCTAGCCTGGCTGATGAAGGGTGATGCCCTGAAACCGGTCCCAGGATCTTTGTTTCCGGTCAAGGGAGGACCTGGCTTGGCAGTTAGGGCTGGACTGTTCCCACAAGGAACAGGGTCAAGACTGATTTGCATATGGCTGGGTCCAAACTGGGGTGGTGTGGTGAGCAAAAGACTGATGGATTAAACCCAGATCCTTGTGACTGGGGGTGAATGTTTGCATTGTCCAGCATTCCGTCCATCAATTGTTTCTTTTGCATATGTCGCCCTAAGTGGGAAGGGTATGCCCAGTCTTGGGTCCTGTGCTCACGACACCACTGGATTCAAGCTAGCCTGGCTGATGAAGGGTGATGCCCTGAAACCGGTCCCAGGATGTTTGTTTCCGGTCCAGGGAGGACCTGGTTTGGCAGTTCGGGCTGGACTGTTCCCACAAGGAACAGGGTCAAGACTGATTTGCATATGGCTGGGTCCAAACTGGGGTGGTGTGGTGAGCAAAAGAATGATGGATTAAACCCAGATCCTTGTGACTGGGGGTGAATGTTTGCATTGTCCAGCATTCCGTCCATCAATTGTTTCTTTTGCATATGTCGCCCTAAGTGGGAAGGGTATGCCCAGACGTGGGTCCTGTGCTCACGACCCCACTGGATTCAAGCTAGCCTGGCTGATGAAGGGTGATGCCCTGAAACCGGTCCCAGGATGTTTGTTTCCGGTCCAGGGAGGACCTGGTTTGGCAGTTCGGGCTGGACTGTTCCCACAAGGAACAGGGTCAAGACTGATTTGCATATGGCTGGGTCAAAACTGGGGTGGTGTGGTGAGCAAAAGAATGATGGATTAAACCCAGATCCTTGTGACTGGAGGTGAATGTTTGCATTGTCCAGCATTCTGTCCATCAATTGTTTCTTTTGCATATGTCGCCCTAAGTGGGAAGGGTATGCCCAGACGTGGGTCCCGTGCTCACGACCCCACTGGATTCAAGCTAGCCTGGCTGATGAAGGGTGATGCCCTGAAACCGGTCCCAGGATGTTTGTTTCTGGTCCAGGGAGGACCTGGCTTGGCAGTTCGGGCTGGACTGTTCCCACAAGGAACAGGGTCAAAACCTATTTGCATTTGGCTGGGTCCGAACTGGGGTGGTGTGGTGAGCAAAAGAATGATGGATTAAACCCAGATCTTGGTGACGGGGTGAATGTTTGCATTGTCCAGCATTCCGTCCATCAATTGTTTCTTTTGCATCTATATCTGATAGGCATGAGTTTTCAATAAATAACAAAATTAAGCACAGCAGCAAACGGTTATGTTGCAATGCTATTGTACATAGTAAGTCATTGCTTTGTTTTCAGGTACCAACATCTTGACCACATTTGTTAGCAATGCGCTGCCCATTTTTGAGCTGTAAAACAATGATACGTGAAGCACAATACAATATCAAAATGGTTACTTAGTAAACATTGCACTTGGAAGCCATCTCTGAAAGGTAGTGTGCACAGTGTACCACTGGTGTAACAATCTAGAAAGGATGACATAGCACTTTTAAATGTGGTGGACATTTTGGAATGGTGAAATAGTGATAACCTATGTACCGCTGCATTCAGAAGCAGGGGATGTGCGGTATACAGCGCACTGCAGCTGAATTGAGCAGCAAACAAGAAGCCTGGTACCACTGTCTGAGGAACTAGAGGGCACTATAAAAAAAAAGTCAAAACATACAAAAAGGGGAAAGGAAAAACATAAAAGGGGACTTATGACTGGAGAAATTTGAGAACTAAGGGACTAGCCCACCAGCCCTGCCACTGAAGAGCACCCCTTTACTGATAAATGTGTACATTTGATCTGGTTAAAGGCTGTTAGTCACAGGACAAGAGTCAATGGCTGAAGTGGGCTGACCCTTTCCCCTTCATCCCCATGCTGTATGCTGTCATAAGCTGCAGCAGAATGTGATTGACACTCAAATAGACAAATATCAGAATACGGCTGACCCAAAGCTCCTCATGATATGTGTATTTATGAATTTATTTGATTAAACAAGTCTAGTAGACCACTAAATCTGTCTCTGTCAGCCCTTGTAGGAGGGTCTAGCAGAAGTTAACATATCTTCCATACATGCCAACATTTTAGAGCTGCAAGTGGGAGATTTAAAAAAATAGTTGGAAGAATGTATTTTCCCCATCGACTTATATTTTAAATAGAAGGCAATCTGCCTGAATCTGATCTCTTGGCATGTCGTTTTTGGCAGTTTAACAACATAGCACAAACAAAAACAGAGTTCTGAACTTTGTTTTTGTATGAGCTCTGAAAAAGTGCCAAAAATAAAATGTTTAGGCCTGTCACACGCTCTAATCTTCCCCTCCAAGAATTAATTACAAAGCGTTAACGTTTGATGTCAGAGGTCATTCTTGGAATGGAAGATGGGAGCGTGCGTGACAGGCATCAACATCTCACTTTTGCCTTGTTACCAGAAGATCATGATTCGGCAATCCAAATCTGGTTTCTGTATGCGGGAATCAGGAGAAGGGAGACTAGCCTTGAAGTCAGTAGTCTCCCACCTGAATCGGGAGGGTTGGCATGTATGCATATCCTACCCCCAGGGCTTGTCAAAAGGGGGTAACCAGTGCTTAATTTGAGCCGGTGGTTTCCGGTGCTTGGCACCAGCACTTAATTGGTTTCTGGAGTCGGCATCAGCACTTAATTGTCAACACCACAATTTTCACAGTCTGCCACATGGTGGTGCTGCTCATCTAATTTAGAGATGAGCAGAACAACTGTTGTTTATGAATACAATGTACATTAAAAATTACTAATACCTTCATCCCCAGCCATTCATTTAGCTTTAGGGACCTGGAATAAGCTGAACTGTCACACTTGCAGGCGAGAGAGATGGTTAGTAGTTGTTTTGGAACCGTCATTGGCAGCAATGACAAGGGCAATGGGTGGTGCAAGCTACAGTGGCCTCCTGGTCAGGGCCCTGGCACTTATTATTTAACAAATTAAGCACAGGGGCCACCATCACAAAAACCCTTTCTTACAAAGTCATTTGTGAGATTCCATGTAACAACATACCTGTCTATGAATTTTATCAAGGTGTAATAACAATCCACAGTTAAAGGCCTATTGCCTTTAATATATGCTTTTCACAATAAATGAGTTGGACCTGCTGCTATTTACATAAATTATCATAATAAACTATGATATCACTGGATTGTCACTGTAGGAAATCCGCCTTTTGTGCTTGCTTACCCCAGAATTTTCACCTTTTGTTAGAGCCTACATTTTTGCTAGCTGTAGAACTCTGTGTACTTTACCCCTGCTAGCAAGGAGTAAAATACCTGAGCTCCCCAGTTAACCATGTTTAAATTGGCTTATTCCTGATTGGCATATCTAACGTGCTTGTAAGTCCCTAAAATATGGTGTAAAAAATGCACCCAGGGACTGGAAGTTAAATGCCACTTGCGGACTGCAGCACCTATCGTGCCATCCACTATAGTGGCAGTGCAAACATGGCTTCAGACATAACCTGCTTAATCTAACTTGCAGTGTAAACCTACAGTGCAACCTTCTAAAATAAATCCTTTTAACACGTACAAACCTCCCTTTTAAATATAAGAAAGTCACTCCTGTGTAGGCCTTGTAACCCACAAGCCAGGGTAAAAGGGACATGTAGAAAATTAATGTTACCATGTTCCTACAGTAGCAAGGCCCCAAAAACTATTGTCACTGTGGCAGGCCTGGCTGTCCTATGTAGAAATTCAGTGTATGGGACCAGTTAGAAAAATAATTAAACAACTATTTTTAATGGCTATTAAAAATCTAATTCGAAGGTGAAGTTGGATTTTTAGTAAATATTAAGGAAAAATAACTTTTAGAAAGTAACCCTTTACCAGCCAGAAAGCTAATTGTCAAAAGCCTCGGTCAGCTCTCAGCCTGTGTTCAGCCTTGAATAGTTGTGAAATGCATCCCAGGAGCAAACAATAGTCTGGCCTCAATGGACTGGGATGACTTGAACTTCACAGAATGCTCAGAGTGGGGTCTGTGACACCACACCGTCAAATCTGTTGAGCCACATGTTACACTTTGGGCACACTTGAAAGGGAAAGAACAGGATGCCAAGACACTTCTTGTGGATCCCATGTCTTGTTGCTAAAGAACCCTTCTTTTGTCCTACCAAACTCTGTCTCTGGGTTTGTTGTGGGTACAGTACCTGCTTCACAAAATAAAATCTTTGACCAGGACAAATCTGATTTGTGTATCTGACCCACACTTCATTGTGGTCGGCCTCAAAAATTGCACCCAGGTCCCGATCTACTGCAACCATTTATTATCATTGCCGCTTTGTGCTTCTTGAAGCTATTTTTACTTAAAACTGTAAAAATCCATATCTGTGGTTTCCCTTAATGGATGTTTGTCTATTTGATGTCAATTTGTTTATTAACCTTTACTCTATGTTTCTGATTTGGACTGGGATTTTAATTGTATTGCATTCTGAGTTTATTAATGTCTTGGTTCTTCATAATTTCTTTACACATTGCTCTAAGTTAAGCCAGTTAAGTTAAGAATTATTGTTAAAGCAGCTAAATCAGTCCCCAACGAGCTTGGGGTGTAGCTATTTTGTTGCTGCTTCAGTTTCTAAACAAGACCTGCTGTGATAGATGGTGGGGTGGTTCAAAAGGAGCTCACTCCCTGTGGCACATTAATTAAGGGATATCTCTCTTTCTCTCTCTCTCTCTATATATATATAAATATATATATATATATATATTCACTGAAAAACCATAGGTTTCAGGCACGTTATAGTTAGAAATTAGCATTTAAAAAACCTTAGAAATTCACTGAAAAAACCATAGGTTTCAGGGGCGTTATAGTTAGTTGGACATTTCACTCGTACAAAACCATAGAAATTCCCCCATTATAGTTAGTTCAGCTAACTATAACTCGCGTAGCCCGCAATGCACTGCTGATGACGTCACATATTACATCACTCATGACATCACTGATGACATCTCAAATGACATCACTGATGACATCATCCTTGTGATAGAGTGGCAGACCTCCTCTCGCCCTAATATAACCTTTGATACACACACTAAAAAATACAAACTAACATTTTCAAAACAATGGACATACCAATACCAGTTACAACACACCTATTCAGTAATTCCAAGATCTACACACACATCCACTCATTCACCAACAGTCCCTATACAGTCACTCATACATGTACTCACTCATCATATGTACTCATACACCTATACATCCTGTTACACACCGCCACTCATCCATAGATTTACTCACACACATAGTCACACATGCAAACAAAGTATCAAACATCCATTTACTTGCATATACAGTTATACACACACTACCACACTTACTTCTACAGAAACTTACACATACTTACTCTCTTAAACAATCACTTATAGAAACACCTACTTATTTGTACAGGAACTCTTCCAATCTCTCACTCTCACATATACTCACTTATATACACCAATACTCACATATACTAGTTTAAAACATATGTAGTTACTCATAAAGACACTATTGAGACAGTCATTCACTCACTAACACACCCATACACATACTCATCCAACTATACAGTCCTGCACACATGCTGTCTTCAACACATACAAACAGTGAGTCACTCATTCATGCATCTATGCACTAAGTAATACCCCCACCGAACCATACAGACACTCAGACACTCATACTGATACTCAAAAAAACAACTAATAACCCATATAGACACTCATGTAGCTACTCACCAACCCATGCAGCCACTTATACACAAAGTGAGAGACTGATACAGATATTTTCATATTTAAACATTACTCACTAACACATGTATTCACTAAGATACACTTAGTCAGTTATACAATCAATTTTACAAAACAAAATCATCCATTTAGACACTTATATACCCATTTATTCTTCCATCGACCTTGAGATATACATATATAAAACATATTTAATTTTCAGAAAAACACACATTCACTGGATGATGTCATCAGTGATGTCATCAGTGATGTCATTTGAGATGTCATCAGTGATGTCATGAGTGATGTCACTGACCATGTCATGAGTGATGTAATATGTGACGTCATCAGCAGTGCATTGCGGGCGCGCGAGTTATAGTTAGCTGAACTAACTATAACGGGGGAATTTCTATGGTTTTGTACGAGTGAAATGTCCAACTAACTATAACGCCCCTGAAACCTATGGTTTTTTCAGTGAATTTCTAAGGTTTTTAAATGCTAATTTCTAACTATAACGTGCCTGAAACCTATGGTTTTTCAGTGAATTTCTAAGGTTTTTTAAATGCTAATTTCTAACTATAACGTGCCTGAAACCTATGGTTTTTTCAGTGAATATATATATATATTTATTATACTATGTATATATGTGAAAATGTCTCAGTCCCCTGTTTGCCTCGGTGGCACGGAAAAAATGGGTGGAACTGACGTCAGCACGCCGACGAGGTTCTCTTATGGCTCCGATGACGTCATACGGTGTCGCGAGCGGAGCTGTGCTATTATGACGTCCTCGTTGACGTGGGAGAGCTAGAAAAGAATTTCCGTGGAATGCTGGTGCAGGGGATATTCACCTAAGTGTTCAGGCTAGTCCTTTGGGAGCAACTGTTTATGTTGCCACTCCAGAAACCGAAACCAGTGATCCGAGGGCAGAGGCCCTGCAGATGGCACACGAGGTGGGGTGCCCAGTCGTGTGCACCGGCGGGGCAGCAAAGTGACAAGCACCACAACCCACAAAAAAGGTAACGAGGGCACTGAATAACACAGGATCTTCTCTTTGTATCTGGCAGGAACAACGAAGTTAAAATGCCCTAGTACCAAAATGTAGAATTAGTGCTACAACGGTCTTCAAGAGGACCTGCGATGCCGCTTCTGCCTCCCGTACCCTGGAGGTGGCACATGGGTCACGCGGTACGGTCATACTGCGGTGGGACGCACACTCGTTGACCTCTCATGGCACTGCTCCACACTTCAGGGAGGACGCTTTCCATTAGCTATGTTTTCTGATGACATGTCGCGCCGGCCCCGTCCAACAACAGAACTCCTTTAGATCCAAACAGACTCTTCCACTCTCTCACCGGAAGTGAAACCAGGCCACGCGGACACTTTCACAATACAACAGCCGGGAATGCACTTTTCGGTAAAAAACAACATTCCTTCCTCCTAATTAATCAAATAAACGTCTCAGTGAAGAACAGGGGCCAGCTTCGATCGGTAAACAGCCGTTACAACGACTTTTTTACTTTGCGATACCATTACAATGCATGCATTACCACGCATGCGTTGTACATCACGAAGTCATTACTACGCATTTTTTAGAACGCATGGTCATTTACCACGCATGCCTTTACAACGAATTTTGTTGTAAAGGTATGTATGGTAAATGACCATGCGTTCTAAAACATGTAGACGATGCATGTCGTTGTAAGGAAACAGAGGCTGTTCCGTTTCCTCACAACGACGTGCACCGCCCCTCAGAGACGACGTGAAGCAGGAACCACGAGGAGAGAGGAACCACGAGGAGTGAGAGGTAAGGGGGATTGGGCATGGGGTGGGGGTTTCTTTTCTAGGGTTTAGGGTAGTGCAGTGGTGTTTGGGTGGTGTAGGGGGTCGTGCTGGGGGTAGTGTTTTAGGGTTTAGGGTAGTGCAGTGGTGTAGGGGGTTGTGCTGGGGGTAGTGTTTTAGGAATTAGGGTAGTGCAGTGGTGTATGGGTAGTGTAGGGGGTCATGCTGGTGGTAGTGTTTTAGGGTTTAGGGTAGTGCAGTGGTGTTTGTGTAGTGTAGGGGGTCATGCTGGGGTAGTGTTTTATGGTTTAGGGTAGTGCAGTGGTGTTTGGGTAGTGTAGGGGGTCGTGCTGGGGGTAGATTTAGGGTTTAGGGTAGGGCAGTGGTGTTTGTGTAGTGTAGGGGGTAGTGTTTTAGGGTTTAGGGTAGTGCAGTGGTGTTTGTGTAGTGTAGGGGGTCATGCTGTGGGTAGTGTTTTAGGGTTTAGGGTAGTGCAGTTGTGTTTGTGTAGTGTACGGGGTCGTGTTTTAGGGTATAGGGTAGTGCAGTTGTGTTTGGGTAGTGTAGGGGGTCATGCTGGGGTTAGTGTTTTAGGGTTTAGGGTAGTGCAGTGGTGTTTGGGTAGTGTAGGGGGTCGTGCTGGGGGTAGTGTTTTAGGGTTTAGGGTAGTGCAGTGGTGTTTGTGTAGTGTGGGAGGTCATGCTGGGGGTAGATGTAGGGTTTAGTGTAGTGCAGTGGTGTTTAGGTAGTGTAGGGAGTCGTGCTGGGGGTAGTGTTTTAGGGTTTATGTTAGTGCAGTGGTGTTTGGGTAGTGTAGGGGGTAGTGCTGGGGTAGTGTTTTAGGGTTTAGGATAGTGCAGTGGTGTTTGTGTAGTGTAGGGGGTAGTGCTGGGGTAGTGTTTTAAGGTTTAGGGTATGGCAGTGGTGTTTGGGTAGTGTAGGGGGTCATGCTGGGGGTCGATTTAGGGTTTAGGGTAGTGCAGTGGTGTTTGTGTTGTGAGGGGGTCATGCTGGGGGTAGTGTTTTAGGGTTTAGAGTAATGCAGTGGTGTTTGTATAGTGTAGGGGGGTTTAGGGTAGTGCAGTGGTGTTTGTGTAGTGTAGGGGGTCATGCTGTGGGTAGTGTTTTAGGGTTTAGGGTAGTGCAGTTGTGTTTGTGTAGTGTACGGGGTCGTGTTTTAGGGTATAGGGTAGTACAGTGGTGTTTGGGTAGTGTAGGGGGTCATGCTGGGGTTAGTGTTTTAGGGTTTAGGGTAGTGCAGTGGTGTTTGGGTAGTGTAGGGGGTCGTGCTGGGGTAGTGTTTTAGGGTTTAGGGTAGTGCAGTGGTGTTTGTGTAGTGTGGGAGGTCATGCTGGGGGTAGATTTAGAGTTTAGTGTAGTGCAGTGGTGTTTAGGTAGTGTAGGGAGTCATGCTGGGGGTAGTGTTTTAGGGTTTAGGGTAGTCCAGTGGTGTTTGTGTAGTGTGGGGAGTTGTGCTGGGGGTAGTGTTTTAGGGTTTAGGGTAGTGCAGTGGTGTTTGGGTAGTGTAGGGGGTCATGCTGGGGTAGTGTTTTAGTGTTTAGGGTAGTGCAGTGGTGTTTGTGTAGTGTAGGGGGTCATGCTGGGGGTAGTGTTTTAGGGTTTAGGGTAGTGCAATGGTGTTTGTGTAGTGTAGGGGGTAGTGTTTTAGGGTTTAGGGTAGTGCAGTGGTGTTTGTGTACTGTAGGGTGTCGTGCTGGGTTCTAGTGTTTTAGGGTTTAGGGTAGTGCAGTGGTATTTGTGTAGTGTAGGGGTAGATTTAGGGTTTAGGGTAGTGCAGTGGTGTTTGGGTAGTGTAGGGGGTCGTGCTGGGGGTAGTGTTTTTGAGTTTAGGGTAGTGCAGTTGTGTTTGGGTAGTGAAGGGGGTCGTGCTGGGGGTAGTGTTTTAGGGTTTAGGGTAGTGCAGTGGTGTTTGGGTAGTGTAGGGGTCAACCAACATGAATTTGTCCTTGTGTGATGTAACCAATGCTCATGTAAAGCACTCCAATACCTGACCAGTCTGCACTATATAAAACTGCAAAAAAACAAAAAATAAAAAGTGTTTTGCACACTTCTGTCATTGGGCTATACGTGGGCTACCTCTGGGTGATATTTGTGCTACATTTGGGCTCTTTTTTCTCTGGTGGCCATCTTGGGAGACTTATTTGTTATGAAGTTTCCTAATTTCCTCATTTACTACAGTCTCCTCAGTAGGAAATGCTTTCAGTTTTTACTTTGATTCCATCAAGAAGGCATTCAGATGTGTCACACGTTTGCCATAAATTCAGAATGTTAGCACTCTAGTTGTTCATTAGATCACTGTAGTAAAGCTACTGCTCACCAAGGAGTTAACTGGAAGTCTACTGCTGGTATTGAAAGTGATTGTTTCAGTCTGCATGTCAGAATTTTCTAATGAAATAGAAGAGGATTTGAGATCTCACTTAAAACATGCCCTAAATTTTCTTTTTGCAGCACTAACCATAATTTCTATGGCAAAATGAACCCCCTCATTTTGTTCCTTTTTAAATTAAATGTTTTAAGTGTTACCAGTTTATTCCAATCAAGATGGCTTCAGGTGTGCCATACTTTTGTCATAAGTAAGGCTGTTAGCACTCTAGTTGTTCTTTAGAACACTCTGGGAAGCTGCAGTAGAACACAAAGGCATCAACTGACAGGCTGCTCCTGTTGAAATATAACAGGAAGATATTTGAGATCTCACTTAAAACATGTCCTAATTTTTCTTTCTACAGCACTAACCATAATTTCTATGGCAAAATGAACCCCCTCATTTTGTTCCTTTTAAATTAAATGTTTTAAGTGTTACCAGTTTATTCCAATAAAGATGGCTTCAGGTGTGCCATACTTTTGTCATAAGTAAGACTGTTAGCGCTCTAGTTGTTCTTTAGAACACTCTGGGAAGCTGCAGTAGAACACAAAGGCATCAACTGACAGGCTGCTCCTGTTGAAATATAACAGGAAGATATTTGAGATCACACTTGAAACATGTCCTAATTTTTCTTTCTACAGCACTAACCATAATTTCTATGACAAAATGAACCCCATCATTTTGTTCCTTTTTAAATTAAATGTTTTAAGTGTTACCAGTTTATTCCAATCAAGATGGCTTCAGGTGTGCCATACTTTTGTCATAAGTAAGGCTGTTAGGACTCTAGTTGTTCTTTAGAACACTCTGGGAAGCTGCAGTAGAACACAAAGGAATCAACTGACAGTCTCTGCCCTTGTTGGATGTTGTTAGATTTGGGGGTCTCTAGTTGGCAGAGGTATGTACCCTTGTCCAAATAGGGACCCTTGCGTCTAGTCAGG